>OX421360.1:24894614-25298418 GCA_949126925.1 Cheilosia vernalis
CGGCTTCGCCCGTGCAAAATGTGGTTTCAGAACAGTTGATGGAAAAAAGATCTAAGAAATTTGCTAGCCATTTTTGTTCGCAAAAAATATATATTCTCATAACGCTTGAGTTGGCCAATAACAGAATATTTTTTCCCACTGCATAAAATAATTTGTCTTCCTTCCGTAATTTTAACAGGTATTCGTGTAGAATGTTAAATCATTTTCTTTCAGTCCCGTATACATTTCGCACCCTATCTCTTTTTAATCCACTAACTCTGTAAGGGAACAGAACTACACCATTTTCTTTATAAGATTATCAATTTTAATTTATAAAAACTCACAAAATCGCATTGAAGACATCCGAATCTGTAATGCGCAATGGCCGGCAAACGTTATTCGAACGAACAAAACACGAATTCGCAAAGTGCAATACGAATGATGAAACTGCGCAACTGAATCAAATGGCACTGTCAACGTTCAACGTGGACAGCGCCACCACACATGCAACAAAATTGGCTTCTCGATTGATCGATAATAGATGGCGTTACATTGCGTGTCTATCTGACAGTTCAATTGTAATACGATATGTTACATTCAAATTTGATTCTTTTTCTGGTTGTTGCCAAAATAAATAAATATAAAATGAACAAAAAAATCGAAAAAAAACCTGTCTTAACACACTGGGTGGTCAAAATAAGACATTTTGAAATTTTTTTCTTTTTTTTTTCTTTTAAAACCCGTGCTGAGAAAATACCTTTTCAACAAAGTATAAATCATCAAAATCGGTTCGGCCAATCTCGAGTTATGGGATAACATCGCTTCGGACACTTTCTTTTATATATATAGATAAAATTATCAAAGGCTCAAAGCTCTCAGCAATTTAATTCTCGAATTGGTATGAGTAGCGACACATATTAGGATACTGGTACATACCTACTATACTGGACTGGCGCTACTATAGGAATGCTGCATATACAAAGATAATATTAATGAAAATAATGAAAATCTAATTCAAATGAAACAGAAATTAAAAACAATTATTGTAATAATTTTAAGAAAATTTGAAATTTGCTGTTTACTTACTGGCACTCTATGGCAGTATGTTTACTATCGTCCGTACAAAAGAAAAATTTCCCTCTGAACAATTGTACACCAATTACAGAAAAAATAAATTGAAACAATATATACACGATTAAAATATTAACAACATTTTTTAGCGAGTTCACCACACAATCGAATACCGCTTTCAGTTTCGGTACACGTTTAATTGTCTTCAGCGGACGTAGGACACGTAATACACGCAACGACTTAATCGTTGATAGATTTTGTCCAGCACTGCTACCGGTCATATTGAAACCGAAGCTAACAGCAGCGCATATAACGACCACAGCATCCATAATATTCCAGAATTCTCTTAAATAGCTGCCAGGATGTAAAATAATACCTAAATCTACAATTTTTAGTAACATTTCTATTGTGAATACGCCCGTAAATGCATAATCGAAATAATTTAAAATTTCATTTCGCGTTGAATTCTCAACGACGGGATCTTCGGCGGCCAACGCTATCGATGACAATGAGATGACGACCATAATGAAAAAATCGAAATATGGCAGATTGACCACCCAATGGGCTCCCCGACGAATTCTGTGTTTTTTTGTTTTAATTTTTTTATGCGTAGGTATTTTGTCAATCAAGTCGTCGTTGATGTTGGGATCGGGAAAGAGAAATAAAATTAAATGTTTTTTTGTATCAAAAACGGAAAAGAAAACAAATTCTAAATTTCAATAAAAAAAACAAAGGAAAATATTTACGGGTTTGTCGGTGATAAAATAAACATCGATGAGTATGGCAACATTGGCTTGGGACCTTCAGTGACCTCTTCCTCGTCCTTCTTCTCCTCTTTCTTTTTACTCTTGCCACCACCGGCAGGTGATGTTGTGGACCCCTCAACGTGGACACCATCGCCCTGAAGAGCTTCCCTTTCCTTTTCCAGCTCCTGCAGCTGTTTCTCTTTGTCCTCTTCGACTTGCTGATCCTCGGCGGCTGTCAGTTCTTGAGCGTTCGCCAAATTGTCGACGGCGATAGCCAAGAACACGTTTAGCAGTGTGTAGTTACCGAATACCACCAACACGATAAAGTATCTGCGTTGTTCAACATTATGTAGGCACAAAAATATAAAAGATACACGACAAACCATAAGACGTGTTCAAAATGACATAAATTAAAATTCAAAATAAATGTAGGTAGTCAAACAAATTTTGTAAGTTTTCGTATTTTACTGTTCACGAAGATGGGTAGTATGATCTGAATGTGTGTTTTGTTAGTAAAGTATGTTGTTGTAGGTACATGTTATGTTTGTGAGTTGCAACTATTTATTTACTAGGTAATAAAAAATGAATATGTAAGTATATGTGCGTTTTCTATATATCTAGCATTTGAAACTAAAAAAATGTCTATACGATGATATAGCATTTTTTTCGAGTCAAAGTTCTAATAGATTATGATTTTTTTTTAATATACTCTCTGTTGTTCGATTACGTTAGGCTGCCATTTTCTCCCGAAATTTGTTCATAGCATAGGTATATAAGATCGTAGGTTCGTTTTTGAATTGCACTTTCCTGAGAACTCGAGAAAATCCATCACCTAATTTCAACATTTTTTTGAAATTATCTTAACGTTTCGCAGAAAACTTTTTTTTGTTTTGTTTTTCCCTTCTTCTTAGAACTTATTTTCTTATAATAATTGAATGGTTTTATTTTTAAACTCAAGTATTGCAAGCATTGAAAGCAACATGCATCAATTTAAGTAGGTAAAGCTTTCATTTTCAAACTTTTTACCATACATTCAGTCCTGATTTTTAGTAACAGCGTACCTTTCTCACACATTATGAATTTACTTCTAATATACCTACCTTAAAAATTATGTGCAACTTGTCTCTGTATTTATAATGTTACATTACCAAAATCGGTAGATGGATGCTCCTATCCGAGTGCTATACAGGAGTTTCGTATTGTACATCCCAAACGGATCGAATGCGTTGTTTACATATGTAGAATTCCGCGAATAGTCAATTAGACTTGGGTAAGCTTAATTCGAAGTTGACCTAAGATGTGCGTCAATTGCTATAAATAATAACCCTCAAATATTTTTCTAACACTATTATCCTTTCTTTGTTGACGTTTTCTTCCATTTGGGACTTGGTAAATCATGTAGAATGGATACTTTGATTATTTTAAGGTACCTACTCAAAATAATCGCACTGTTTCATATACCTACAATGCCATCTTGTTATCTGTCACAGACTAAAATACTGTTTCAAGGACAAAGTCCGAACCATGGACTTAGAAGTAATGACAACTTTTGCGCAGAGGGTGGAAGGCTGCGGTGTTTCAAACAGAATCTTGTCAAATAGTTTTTGAGAAATGTCTTCCCTTCCGTCTTCCCTACACTTTGACAATTTACTTTTACATTCGATTTTATTAATCAAATATCTTCCAACCTTAGTAAGACAATAAAGAGTTAACAAATGACCAATAAAATTATCATTTGTGAAAACACGGCACAACGCTGTTGATTTAATTTGGAAGATTGAAGAAGGTATATCTGCTTTTAAGTTGCAAGTTCCTAAATATAATTTTATTAAAAAAAATATTTTTTTTTAAAGTAAATTAAATTTATCTACAACAACCTAGAACTAAGTTCAAATATCTTACTAGTATAAAATATTTGTGTTATTATTATTGAGCATTTATTTATATGCCCCTACTTTTGCTAGAGGAGAACCGTTTTATAATTATAGCTACACGTAGTCAAAGACCCCTATTACGATTGTCGATTGGCAGCCGTCTTAATAAATATTTTCAATTTAATCGATTCATTTTTCAACTAGATAATGGGACAATTTAGTTAATGAAAAGTCAGTAGAACATTTTTAATTATTTTCTCGCCCAATTTTTTTTTAAATCTTTGCAGAAGGTCATTTTCGGTGGTAAATACATTTTTACTCCAAAACTAAAGTCCCCAAAGTAAAAAAATTGTCTGATAACTTGGATACCCAAATTGAAATCGCTAAAACCAAAATTAGTAAAATAACTCTTGCCAATCGCAAGAAGGGAATTGAGTAGCAAAGCCCTCTAGTAACAACTGAAGTGACCATTTGTAAGACTCAATTTAAAGCGGATGAAAATGTTACTCTTGGTTGTTTCAAGAGGAAAATTCTGGAAATAATTCTGGGTTCCGCCTGCAAACACGGTGAATGGAGGAGTAGATACAACGCTGAACTATATACGGGCTGTACAGTGATATCGACCTAACCAGAAGAGTGAAGGTCCAACGACTGAGATGGCTGGGTCATGTCAAGATGACACTAATGCTCCGTCCCGGAAGATCTTTAAATCCACAGCCGAAGTAGTGGAAGACCGCTAATCAGGTGGCCTAACAAGCTCAGCGTGCTAGACTGGAGACAGCTGGCTAAAGATTGTGCCAGCTGGAGACTCTGGTTTGTTGAAGCCCAGTTCACCTCGGCCTGTAGCGCCACCATAAGTAAGTAAGTATACATCCAGACGGACACAAAGGTCGACCGATTTCAAAAATCTAAATGTCGATCTTTATCAAACTAAAATTAAATAGACTACGTTTATTGCAGCTATTTCTCGACGGTTAACCGACAATCACAATAGGGGCGTAACTATTTTCATCTCTAGGTCTATGTTTTCGATAACCACATATATATCCATTCAAAAAAATATTTCTCTTCGAGGTGTTCACTAATGCACTGCATCAGAAATTAATAAAAAAATTAATTCATGGTCTGTTCTTACTGATTTAAATTTAAAACAATAATCTCATTTCTACCTGAGCTAAGAAAACCAAAATGAAAGACCGATGCAATCAAAAACGTTCTATAAACTGAATAAACGTCATGCTTGAAAAAGAAATAAAGTGCACGACTGGGTCGAACGAAACTTTCTCGATACTATAGATAGAAAACAAAAAGCAAATGAAGTTTGATTTTCTGATTGTGTAAGCCCCAAATGGTTGGCATCTTCATTTAGAATACTTATGTTATCTTCAGTGTGTATTTTGGTCAAAATCGTTAGAGCGAGTTTTGTAAGATTGTGCTGACGAAACAGTACCAAATATTGGAATGTTTAATTTGAAAAATTCAATTGCGTATTTATTATAAGGCTTATAAGGGATGTAAGAATTGCTTCGTTTTTAAAGTTTTATCGAAATCAAAGATGGGGTTTTCGAGATATGAGCATTTTTTTAAATTATTGTTTTCGGTTCTTCGAATTGAAAATTGAGGACATAATTGTTTTGAAAACATCCGTTTGACTCAAAGTTTGCATTTTGGTCAAAATCGTTTTCGCCGTTTTCCGGTAAACTGAAGAAAACTCAATTTTAAAAAATTCCTTCGTTCAAAAATTCATTGGACGATAATAAAGAGAAAAACTGAGGTTACAATTGAGTTATAAGTGAACACATTACCTTAGAAATTAATTTTTGTTACAATCGTATAGACCGTTTTCGAGATATGTCGAAATTTCAAAAGTACCGTTGTTCGAATTTTTAGCAAAAAACTGGGTACGCAGTCATTGTAACCTCACCTACTTAAGCTTAAATATCAATTTTGGTTGAAATCGTTAGAGCCGTTTTCGATCAAATCAAACTGGTACAAAAATTTTGTATGGGAAGTACCATTAATATTGAGGTTACCTTGCAAAAAAAAAACACCTCCCGAACTGTAAGCTCAAAAACTCCAAATCCGAAGTATGAACGTAATCCGAGAAGCCGTTTAGGCTGTAGGCCCGTGGAAGGACGGACAGACGGACAGACGGACAGACCGGACAGAATTTTGCGACCCACTTTTTTGAGTTCCTCTATCATCGTAATGTCAGAATTGATTAAAATCTCGAGTTCGAAATTTTGTACGAAACCAATATCTTTCTCTTACTACGTAATGGAGAAAGTTAAAAATCATGTTCACCTGGCACATAGTATATAGTTGGAATACAGATTTCATTAAAAGAATTAAAATTGTTGGATAGAAGATCCGATCAATTGGTACAATCTACTTATCAAACTTAAAAACCAATCCACAAACTACACGTGTATCTAAATAAAATATTCCTGGTTCTTCTTGTCCACTAAAATACGTAGTTAGATTATTTGCCAACATTAGTAATTCTTTTAAATGAAATATCTGTTATCTCGACGACTTTTAACTGCGATGATTGTGGACATTAATGGTTCGACGTTCAACGTCTTGATGTTGCAATGATTTGAAGCTATCCACATTATCACAATATACGTATACGTTCTACTGAATTTTCTGTAAAATGCTTCTTCTTCTAGATGACTACTGATATTATTGTCGACGTGACATATACAACATAGACGAGTTACGAATACAAAACGAGTACATTTACGAATAAATTATTCTAAACAAATATACGGCGCAGTGGCTTAGTGGTTAGTGTGTTGGACTACTAAGCGAGGGGTTCAGGTTCGAATCCCGCAAAAACCCAATTTCCAACTCAGGGTTTTTTTCACTGCGCCACCTCTCGCGAACGTCTGACAAACATCCGAGAGTAAAACTGTCATGAAAGAGCTTCTCAATCGGCCCGTTTGGAACCGGCATAAAATTGTAGATCCCTTCCATTCGTTCCAAAAAATTAAAAACTCGCACAAAACGAATGGTTGCGAGAAGCTAGGCCTAGGGTCCCTACGGACCTGTTGCGCCAAAAATTATTATTATTATAAATTATTATAAACAAATATACGAATGCAATTTCCAACATCACATTGATTTATGATTAGTTTAGTAGGTAGTTGTTTTTGTCCGTATATTCACTTGGTGAGTGATTCTTTTACGAAAGCTACGTCGTACAGTATACTCATTAGCGTTTGTCAAATGAATGAAAATCAGTAGTTACAGTAGTAGTTGTTGGTAGTAGTTTTTTTAATAGTACAATCAGTACAAAATGATGTTCAAACAAAAAAAAAAACTTACATCGAATAAATCATTCCTTTTTTGGCTCCACCCTGTGATATAATACCCTGATACATGACCTCGTTCCAATCCTCACCGGTCAATATTTGAAATACGGTTAATAGTGCAATCGGAAATGTGTTGAAATTCGTTTCGGGCGTACCGGTTGGCAAATTGAATTGTCCACCGAACAATTGCATACCAAGCAATGCAAATATCAGAATGAACAAGAAGAGCAGGAACAACAATGAAATGATGGATCTCATCGAGTTCAACAGCGAAATCACAAGATTCCGCAGCGATGACCAATACTTGGTCACTTTGAATATACGTAGTAGACGGAGGGCGCGCAGAACGGACAAACCGAATGAGCCGCCTTTTACCTCGGACCACACCACTTCGAATATCGAACCACTAATGACGACACAATCGAAACGATTGAATGATGATTCAAAATATATCCGTGGACCTAGAGCGTACATCTTGACCCACATTTCTGTCATAAATAGACCGAGAAATGCAAATTCTGCATAATCTGTAAGAAGAGTAAGCAAAAATTAAAAATAAAACGAAATACATTAGTAAAAAATGCAATCAATACAGATTGACATCCGATACTGCATCAGCAGGAGAGAGATAGAGCAGCCCAGCTTGCAGTTCTGGAACTGGATACTTACATAAAAACGACGTCAGCCAAGCTGGCTGACCGTAATGCTCTACAGCTACGCAAACTGTATTTAGAAACACCAACACTATGACGAACCAATAGAAGCATTGCGTTTTGACGGTGTGCCGGATCCAAAATCGAAATCGCTTTTCCGCATGCCAGAAGCCCTTGCAAGTGCCCTGTGTTTTCGTTCGCGATTTGAGGTATCCTGAAAGTAGTCGATTTTGTTAAGCACCAGCGGTTAAATGATAACGTCAGTTAAATACACAAACATTACTCAGTGGCGGTACGGTACATATTATGCGATATATTTAAAATCAAACAAGTGTATATAGACAATGTCGGGTTACAAGAAAAGTAGGATATTATAAAATGCTGGTGGTAATTTCTTTTCAAAGCAGGGGTTCTCTAGCATGGTTTGGGTTTTCTATCAAAGTTTTCTACGCTAAATTCGGAATGAAACGTCAGCCGCTGCTATGACGGGTTCGACTAGCAGATGCATAAAGAGTGTCACATTCTTGGTGGTTTCATCAAAATGCACTAAAAGCTATTTCAGCCTTCCACTAGTGTGAAAATCGTTTCAAATTTAGATTTAGTTGAGCTTTGCGCATGCAATATCCTTAATGAAAATTGACAATGCGACAGCACTTTTAAAATTTAAGATGATATGGTCTGTCTTCTTCTTCTCATTTGAAATAAAGGTAAGATTAGACGGTATGTCAAGTGGTCATAAAATGCCAATTTCTGACAGTTCTCCTGTCAAAATATTGACATACAGTGTAATGGGCATATCTCATATGCTCTAATGACCTGAATGCCACATATGGCCAAGCTGATTTTGACAGATAAAAATGCCCAAATAGCATATAGTGTAATGGGACAATAAGCACGAATGCCAGCATAAAGCCCTATAATATGCCCTGCCCATATGCACTTTCTTGAAATTTCGTTATGGCATTGCTGGCATTTTTGATGGAACAAGTAGGTACCTATTATTTTGTTGTCATCAATGATTGATGAGTTCGTAGGACTGGGATTTGTTTTCATTTGCTTTCGCTTTTTTTGTGGATTATTGAATCTATCATTTGCGTAAATTATTTATGTATTTTCTTTGTATTTTTTTAAGTTTAATTAGTGTTCTTGTTCTTGTCCCTAATTGTGGTTGTGTATATACTTTTTTCCTGTTGTGAAATTTTGTTTGTGTAGAAATGGTTCTGTTTGTTTTGTGCTTCTAATAAATTTCCAACTTTAACTTTTTTGACTTGTTTTTCTCTACGGCATTACCCTTCTACAAGATTGGGTAATAAATAACAAATGCCTTAAATGACCATCGAGGCAAATATGACCATATTGGTAATTTTGGTCATATAGTCTAATATAGAGTTTTGATAATTGTGGCATTTTGTTAATTTGACAGCTTATCTGGTCATTTGCATTTTGGCATTCATATGCATAGTTGGCATACAATCTAATCTTAGCTTAAGACATTGAGAAGAAATACGATATGTTTTTAGGCGTTCATGTTTTTTAAGTATGTACGAGAATCTAGAACTTGTTACGTTTAAGGTTCTCACTTGTAGTATGTCTTTTTTGTTTAAATGACAAAATGGTGGGATCAGTTGCATTTCAGTTGATTGGCTGGTATTATTATAAAAATTATTGTAATGTTCGTTTCTGTATAGTATATAGATTTAAAAACCGGGCAAACATTTAACGGTTAGTTTCTGTTAGTTTGAATAATATCAAACAGGTTAGACTGTGCTTTATACAGTATTTACCTTTAACTGCTCCCATCTGTATGGCAGCGCTAATCTCGATAATCACTGAATGGATTGGCTGCGGTTATCATTCGCATTTCTCTGGAATGCCTAAATATGCGTAGGACAAAAATGACTCTATCATTTAAAGGAGTTGGGCATTTGAGGTGCAAGTGCGGAGTTTTAAGTCCATATTTTTTTAAAAGTTAGCAACAACAGTGTATTAAAATCAAAATTGAGATTAAGTGAACTGGGTTATGTTGACAGTAATAAGACAAATCATAGAAAGAACAAAATGCCGAAGAAGAAGGAAAGAAAGTGAAGAAAACAAAGATTTTTTGACAAGTAGGACGATAAATTGGTGAATTGGAATCAGTTTTTTTTTTTTTTTTAATTTACGTAGGGACTAGAAACAATTTTTTAGTTTCAACTTTTGACGTCGCTGTCGTTATGCACGAGGTATGATGGCGAATGTCCGTAAAAACGAAAATCCAGAATTTTTTTGTCACCAGAAACTATAGACCGAAAACTTTGTAACAGAATGCGTTTGACTGTGAAAAGTTTCAAATCAAATGCCATTCAAGCGACATGCAGCATGCAGCAGCATTGGCATGCTCGGAGTTATTATATTCATTACATTTACCAATTTGGGCGGAACGAAGTTCGCCGGGTCAGCTATTTGAATATAATATATTATTTTACCCTGTTATTTTAAAATAAATAAGAAAACAGTGGTGGGAAACCAAATGATTTCGTGTAAAGCCTAAAATAATTTACTGGAAAATTTTGTTATAGTTATAATGGAAAAATTACAGTGTGCTTCAAAACTTGCCATTTACTGATAAATTTGCTAAAAATATACGCGGTTGCCTATTACTTCATGATCATAGCGTTACAGAGTCAGAAGCAGTGGTTAATCATACTTGTTAAAGACTGACAGACCAAATTCCAACTCAAGGTTTTTTTCACTGTGCCACCTCTCGCGAACGTCTGACAAACATCCGAGAGTATAACTACTGTCTTGAATGAGCTTTTCCCGGCCGTTATGGAATCGGCATAAAAATGTAGATCCCTTTCCATTCGTTCCAAAAATTAAAAACAAAACAAATGGTTGCGAGAAGCCAGGCCCAGAGTCCCTACAGACCTGTAGCGCCAACTATTATTATTATTATTATGGAAATGGGATTTTAGATTTCATTCCGTGTACGTCGGTCTGTTAAGCTCAGATTACACGTGCCATTTTTCGTGACACATTTTGACATGCTCACGTAACAAAAAATCGTTCTTTCTATTGTCACTCGTTGGCAGGCGATCAGATGTAGCGACACATTCATTTTGGCGCCAAATTCTAATTATGATTCAATTAATTATCGTCGGATAATTTGCTGACACTGGTTTAAAACAAACATATGGGCTCTCAAAAAATTAAGAAAGACAATTTTGAAGATTCCTTTTACGTGGAAATAAAACACTAGTCGTGTTGAAGTGAACATAAGCAAAGCAAAGTAAAGTAGAGGCGCAGGGTCATAAGTCCACAGTCCACAATGGACTTTTGGCTCACTTAGGTGGGTTATAAGTCCACAAACTCACCAATCCACCCAGGTGAGCCAAAAGTTCACACAAAATTCTTGTGAATTTTTGACTCACTGATTGTGGTCTTATGGCTCACGGACGAAGAAGGTGAAGAAGAGGACAACGAGCTTGAAAGCGAAGCTAAAAATTCTAGTAATGACCTCATTTGCGGTGTTTGCCTCCAAAACCCACAAGACACACTTCTCCAGCATTGCAATCATTTTAAGATTGCGCTTTCAAACTATGAAATCTGTATGGGGGGCAGCATGCTGCAACCCCCCTGCTTAGGTTTACTGATGGATTACGGGGTGGGTGCAAGGTTCTTCTTATTACTCAAATTTTGTTGGCGTTATTGCACTTTGTGGGAGTGAAATAAGACCAACTGTTGGAAGTTATCCTTATTACACTATTTAAGAGCGAAATAAGGTACATTTTTAGAAGTTGGTCTTATTTCACGGCATCTATAAAACATTCCCATACTTTTTGAGTTGTTAAAACAACTCTTTTTGTCATATGGATAATTGTGGACTTATGGCCTACTTCCATTTTAAAATTGTGAACCTATGGCCCAAATTATTGTGAACTTTTGGCTCATCTGGGTGGGTTATAAGTCCACAATTGATTTGTGGTTTATTAATTTAAACTCGAGACTAAAATTTGTTATTAGTATGGGACAATAGAATAGAAGCGACTTCACAGCACCAGTTCATGTCAGCAACATTATGACGATTTGGATGTGTTCATGGCCTTGGAAATGAACTGTTCCCAGCGCCAATCACTAAGGTTAGGTAAACTTATGTCATCGTGGACGTGGATGTTGGTGTTTCATCGGTGTTCTTCACCAATCACTTACAGCGAGAGTGAGAAAAACGTTGAATCGGACTACGGCTCGAAACACAAATGTGACTGCAGTTGTTTTCTTCCTAATCCGTCTATTTCAATTCGCTGCACTGTTTGGGGTGATTTACTTAGATAGATGGTCAATAAAACAGTACAACTACACTGCGGTAATCACAACAAACTGTAATTTAAGTGCAACTGCATCTGCGCAGTGCTCTCCCTATCCATCGCATGGATAGATATAAAATCAACAATTAATGAGAGTAAGCCCTTTTATTGGTGAGTAAATTCAGAGGATGAGAGCAACTGGTATGAACTGAATTAAAGCACATTCAGGTGGAAACTCTGAAGCACCAATTACAGTTCACTTACAAAAATGCTGCCTGTGGGAAAAGTCCAACACATGCGTGACAGATTTTATAGTACGTTTCGTTAACGTTGATGGATCCACCGACGTAAGGGACATGATCGATTCTATTAGTTGGCCTCAAGCATCATACCGATCTAACAAATGTCTGATGCCTGTTAATCTCAAATTAACAATATTCCCTTGGTGACACTTTCAAAATTAGCTTCCTAATAAGCAGGTTCTAATTAATATCTTAAAAATTACTTTGTTTTTGTTTTTGCAATGCTACATATTCAAAGCACAGGCACAATTCGTTCATGTTCAGTCAGATTCTACAAAAAAAGCATTTTGCATTGTGCAACACGGCTGAATGTACACTATTGTTAATTGCCTTAACTATCATTATCTAAATACTCATTTCGTACCTTGCTTTTCATTATCAGTCTCCATTTCAACTGAAAATTAATTTTCTTTCTCTCATAATACACGTACGAATTTCAGTAAAATTAAAGTGAAAAAAAAAATAATATAAGTTATAAAGTTATTCATTTCATTACCTACCAATTTCGATTTGGACTAATAAATATTTTGGGGGTAGCCCATTGCGTGGGTACCTTTAAATTTAAAAGGAAAATTATTTCCATTTTCATACCATCATCGCCATAGTCCTCTTCGGCCTCCTCCTCCTCTGTATCTGTTGACTTTGATTTACCCAAGCTTTTCAGCTTTTTCCGTTTGGCGGCATTTCTTCTTCTCGCTGTAAGGACATTTTTTTTTAACATTTGCCAAAATATTTGGTATAAAAATTAAGTCGGTTACCCTCCATTATATGCATTTTTTCTTCTTCTGTTGTTCGCTCTTCGGCTAGGATCATCTCCTCTGAAATATTTTGTTTTCGAAAATTGTCGTATTAGTAATAGGGATCTAGTATCTGAATGCAAACATTTTACAGTCGTACACAGTCACAGGGATAATAGTCTAAGAGCAATCAGGATAGGGTGTATTTGGATTGATGCAGGAATTTCAGGGGGATCTACTGTGTTTATCAATCAGCGTTCAACTAAAATTGGTTATGTTGTTTTTGTTTTGTTTAAAATAGGTACTCTACCAGCTTTACATATCCATTCAACATAGCCGTTTAACTCTCTTTCTAGTTGCTGTTGTCTTCTAAGTTTAAGAAACTCTTGCCTATTTTCTACTTTTTCTCGTTCTTTTGCGAATTCACTACGAAAGACAAAATAATTGGTGGAATTTTGTTGTTGGGTAAAACAAATGCATTAATTTTTTTCTTTTTTTTTGTACAAGGAGAATAATTTGTATTACAATTTCTATGAGTTAGACGAGAGATTAAATAAAATGTATATGTAAACCAACGAAATAAATTGAATTATAAAAATTATACTTTTTACTTAATGAAACATAACATGTCCATGTCCATATAGAATGTGTTGATATTGGGCCTTACCAATAATCATTTTTAACCTTCACACTAAATATTTCCTAGGTCACAATATGCAATTTTGTATGGAAAATTTCGCTATTGTGAGTTCGAAAAACTTAGCCTAGACACTAAAAATGATTATTGGTATGGCGGGTTATGTACATTGTACAATCGAATAACATGTTCTAACTAAGTACTGGCGGATTGCCTAAGAAAACTCTATGGGTAGGGGTCTGAACTGGCTAAACACTTGGATTGGAATTCAAAGTTGAATTTTGAGCTCAAACGTTTCAGATTTGTGGGATTGAACTATAAGTCTATGGTTACTATAACTCTGTTCCAAACCATTTAGCAAATGCATCACCCGTTGAAAATTTGTTTAAAAAGGTGGTTCGCTTTTTCCCAAAACAGTTCGGTTTCCCTCTTTTTTTGGGATGAAATAAATAGCAGGTGCAATTTTCCAAGATGGACAAAGATAAAGATAATTAGACACATATTTTTGGAGATTAAGACTTTGGTCAAAAGCCTGCTTAATGGGGCAAGTTTTCGAAAAATACACAAATTAATTTTCCCCAGGCATAAAATCCACAAATCCAAAATTTACCAAATCCTTTAATCCCCAAAAGCAGGCAGCCGACACTTTTCTTTTATTTGTTTGCATTAATGATTTAAGCAAACATCCAAACATTTTTTCATTGGCAAGAAACAGAGATTGTAAATGTGAACTAGGAAAAATTTAGTGTGAAGGTTAAAAATGATTATTAGTAAGGCCCATTATATGCATTATGTTACATTTAAGAAAATTTGTATTTATTATTGTGAAGTGTAAAAGATAAAAATAAAAAATAATAGTAATTGAAGAAAATGGAAAAGAAAAAGAACACTTTAAATAGAGAAGAGAACAGAAAAAAAAAAAAAAAAATAGAGCAAATGTGTTTGTAGGACTTACCCGCTAAGAACACCAAGAACTAAGTTGAGCATAAAAAATGAGCCTATAACTATTAGAGGCACAAAATATATCCAATTAAATGTAGAACCTATAGCGTCGTTGGTCTGAAATAGTTTAACAAAAACATTTTATTTTTTTTGTTATATAAATATGTATAAAGGTAAAATATAGCGACTAAGAGTAGGTACTACTTTAGTAGGTTTATACATCTGAAAGTCTTGTTCCATGAAACATTCGTATTGCAAACATTTAACACATATTTCACATTTCAAATGTAGTATACACAGAGAGATAATTTAAAATAAATGGAATTGTATATTGATTTTTCATTAAATTTATGGACATTTTTGTACAGTGATGTGTTGAAATTGTGCTGAAATTAAAAATAAAAAATAAAGGAAGAGTATATACCTAGTGTTAGAGTTGTGTGTATTTAATTTAAATGCCAAATTAAAATGTAAGAATTCCATTTACTTACACATGAGATAGAAAGGAAGCACATAGTACAAAGAACATAATACAATAACATAAATAGATTTTGTAATTTTTTTAATATAAAATATGCATATCTAATAAAAACTACGCATGCACACACTATGAAATTCAATGCTGGCGCAAAGTATAAATTATCATGAAGCCTGTATGTATTTTGACAAGAGTAGTTGCGTGGTAGGCACTTTCTGAAGTAACGTTTGAGTGCAACAATTATTTCCAATGTTAGCATTTTGAAAAATAGGTGCGATAAAAATGCAGAAGTTGAAGACTTGAAACTTGTGATTTAGCTTACGGTGGCGAGCTAATCAACCTTGTTTTTAGGAAGGAGCAAAAGCTATTATTCATAGTAAGTTCGTTTTCTTGTAACGCACTACCCTAATTTGAATGGCAAACCTTGGCGCCAAAATTACGTATAACTTGCAATATTATATTAGAAACTTCGAATTTTACATTATGTAGGTTCGGTTTGACCTACCATCAATCATCATCTACTTCAACCATCAAATCATATAGAGCAAAGGGCCCCAAAAGAAGGGTTTTTGCCGCTAATCTCAATATCCAACGATCTGAATTTAAAAGAAGACATACCCTCTATCGATAATGGGAGCTGGGGTCTAAACCAAATGCTACCTCACTTTTGCAGGGTTTTCGGATATTGGGCAAAAAATATTTAGGCTAATTCACTTAAGTTAAAATACATTTTTGTATGTAGTCCTAAATCCTAGCAATACTCAACAAAATTATTAAATCTGCACCAACCATTTTCCATCAGTTCAGACAAAAGACAAACGAGCTGCCTCTGCTCATGCAGCAGTGACTTTTACGTGCCGTGTGTGTATATAATTATTCGCAGTCAGCGGTGGCTGAAAAATTTATAATTAATTTTTTTTAGGAAAATACTTGTTTGGGTTTATTTGAAATTCCAAATTAATTTAACTAACGTCAAGCTCTTTTTCTCCACACCTAGTAAGGTTAAGTTGTGAAATTAACAACATTGATTTTCATTGTCCGAAAAAATAAAAAGCTGATACCTACAGATATTGCTCGATACAAAAAAGTCGTCGTCTAAGAGCTTTAACAGAAGTCCAAACATTCTTCAATTGACATTAGCTTCATCCAACGCAAAAATTCGGAAATAATTGCATTAACCATTCAATAATTTTAAATCAATTGCTAAAAGGCTCATGGGTTTCATAAAATGCGCCAATAAGCAGAGAATTTCATCGATATTAATATACATGTGTGCACAGAAGAAAATAGAGTAGGTATCTATTTTTGTTGCACATCTAAAGCAGGCATTTGTCGTCACCACAAAAAAAATATGTAGAGTCTATCGTAAACGATAGGCAATTCTGTATTAGGTAAATTCATAATATATATGATAGTGCAGCACAGCTGAGAATCAAAATGTACAATACGGAAAGAAAGAATTAAATTTACAAATGAAAAATAGAATATAGTACACTCATATGTATAAGATATACATTTCACAAAGAAGGAAGCGTTTCTAATTGTCTTATCTGCAACACCATTAAAGTGCACTGATGGTATTACAGAAAAAGTTTACAGCTTCAATATTGCACACACACACGTAATTAGTATGAAAAATCATATCACCGAGATATTTCTCTGTTTCAGATTTAGTTTTTTTTTTTTTTTTTCTTTTTTAATTTACCCAATACAGTATTGCTGTCCAGCCTTCCATCGTGATGCACTGGAATACGGTCAACATGGCAAAACCGATATTGTCAAAACTAGTTATTCCAGAATTTGGTCCGTCCCATTTTTCTAGGCACATACTGTTTGTAAAATTACAAACGTACGCACCACCCGTCATTGCGCTTGAGTTGTCCGAGCTACAAGGTGTTTCCATCTCTCCTTCCCTTACAATTCTACCTGTTGGTCAAAGAGCAAATACAAACAGAGTTAGTTTCCAAAGTGTGCACATTTTTCAAAAATATATTTCAATGATAATCAAAAAAGTGTATCTTCTCGTTACTTGGATCCTCTAAACTATAACAAGTCTTATGCAGTGCGCCCGAATAGAACTCGAGTCCGATGATTGCAAATATAACGATCGCAAACAGGACCAAAAGTCCGATTTGAAGTAACGGCGCCATTGCTTTGATAATTGATTTTAAAACTACTTGTAAACCTGAAATGTTAATCAACGTGTTCAAGCACACAGAAACGGTATTAGTAAGATTCTTGTATTTTTTTCATTTCAATTTATATTAATTAAATAAATAATATAAATTTAAGCATGCATCTATTGAATATGAGGCTATTCTAATCAATTGGAAATAGGCCTACTTCAAACCTATTCCCAATATTTATGATATATCTAATAACAATTGTTGGTTGAACAGAAAAATAAACTAAAAGTAAACTAATTAATCAACACTAGCGAACTAATTCATTTAACTACTCACTAGGAATTCCAGAAACTAATTTTAAGGGCCTTAGCACACGAATAGCCCTTAATGTTCTTAGATCTACTTCGCCGCTTGAGTGTGGTGATTGTGGGAGCATTGTGTATATCCTGATGTTACATTTTTTTTGTTCACACCAATCAAGCGATATTTAATTTTGTTTTTATATTTTTATATGTTTTTCCACAAACATATTTGTTAATTTTTTTTAATAATACAAATCGCGAAAAAGAAAAAAAAAAGAGAATAATTATTCAAAGTTTTTTTTTTGTTTGCATTTGTTGATAATTATTTCACTAGAAACTAGTTCACACCACATAGCTAGAACACATAGAACACAAGATTGAAATCATAAAAAAAATAGTTTAATTAAACAAAGGAACTAAGGGCTATTGTATATATAAAAAAAATAGAATCTAAGAAAGTAAACTAAGAATATATAAAATAAGAAAATGTCGTAGGCATTTCCACTAAAATAAAAACCTAATGTTTTAATCGATCTGCTTTGTGTTTATTTAACGTATTACAATTTTTTATTAGTTACAAATTTTTAATTCGAAATTGGGAATGAAGATGCCAATAGTTTCAAGTATTTTTTATTTCTAGTTCATCTATGTATGAAAAGGATTATGTTACATGTTTCTTGAACGTCATGATTTAAAGATAAATCTACATTTTTATAACGCTACCTATACAATATACTACAGTTACCTTGTTTGTAAATCCTAAAAGCATCGCCATATTGGTTATAGGTACATTTAATATATTTCGTATCGCAATTTTCTATTGTATCTAGGTATAGCACTAGTGGAGATGAAATCAGTCCTAGGAAACAAAAACTACACTCAAGAGACTTGAATTTGTCGTCGGACCTTCTATAGGTGAGATGAGAAACCGGTGGATAGGTTTTTGCTACTAAAGATGTAAAGACAAGAACTGGAATGGAAGGTTTTACCTTCTTAAGTCAAACATCTCACTCGAACTGAATTTCAGGGGCTATCAACTGATTTTCTCGTTATAGATGATAAACCTTCACCTAACTATCTATACCTACAGACAACTTTCAGTCAAAAAGGCATATATTTTGAATTCTATTGATATTTCTGCATTTACTCTGTAACTCTATAACATCAGTCAAACAATGCTAAAGTTCAATCCTGCACGGGCTCTAAAGTTTTAAAAAGATTTCCAAATATATATATATAGAGTTCCACTACCTACTTTATTTAAAACGATTACATATATTCTAACAAAACAATATTAGAAAATGTCGTTGCAGAAAAACATATTTTTGGTTATTTCTTTTAAATCCTGGTATAAGTTTTTTTAAAGGTGAGTCGCTTAAGATTTGAATTTTATCAGTTAGTGAGTCGGTATAGGTACAGAGGTATAGAACTGAAACTAAACACATACAAATCATGGCAATGGCCCTGGTGTTGACTGTAGGCCTATTTGGTACCATAACGAACATCTAAAAAAAACTTAAAAGCCACCGCATGATGAACGTAAACATACTTGTTCTTTGAGGTTCAATTTTGTTTTGGATGTAGATGAAAAGATTAAGGAAAATGTAAAGCGGTTTTGAAAATCTACATCTTGGTGTCAATTATTAAAATATTAGCCCTGTTAGAAATAGGATTGCTGTTATTCACTAAGAAATTGAAAATTAACTGAAACTAAAGTGCCAGCTCAATTTAGATGCTTGTCTACCGACTAAGGTAGAGCTATTGATATATAGATAAGACATTTTAAACAAAACATTTCACTCTGCAATGCGGGTGGGAGGTGGGACGTGGGAGCCAGACTCACTTGATATTATTTGAGAAGAGATTGGTTTTTTTAAGTAATGTCTACTGAGGGGCAATAGAAAGGTGACTATAATTGGTCCTATTAAATTTGTGCTACAGCCAGTAGCCTAAATTCATCGTTTTAATTGAAGTAAAGACGCATTTTTAATATAATAAAAATTTGTTTTCTTTTATTAAGCCATCTTTTTTTAAGAAGGTAATACACAAATAAAAAAAAACAACTAATATTCAAAGTCTTTCAGTTTAAACTAATACAAAAGAAGTTAAATTAAAAGAAAAATATTGCAGGTAGGTTACATTTTATTTTTAAATTATGTAAAATTAATAGACATGCATGGATTTCCGTTTTCCCCATTTTAAGAAAAATCTTTACATCTGGCATCTCTGGCTACAGCTCGGATCTTTGGGTATCGGTCCTTCCAGTCTCTAGAGCAAACCGCAAGGTGACTGTTGTAACGACGAATATAAGAAATCTATAAAATCCGAATAATGTGTAAGCGATGGGTTCTTTATAAGTGTTTCATACATCCGGAGTGGACGGTTATTTCAGTAGAGCAATCATTTCACAACGATATAATTTCGATAAAGGCCTAATTGTTATAAGAATTCGAATATTTCTTTTTTAACTGAGTGTTCGTCCGGTTGACATAACAGCAGATATTTTTTACGTTCTCTATACAGAAAATCGTTTGAAATACGGAGCTTAGCTAAATATTGTTTAGAGTTTCTACCGATTTTGATCCGGTACGCGCGTTGCAATAAGCAATGTCTGAGCTCGTCTAATCACAATTTTGTAATTCCAGGTTAGTAGGTAAAACGTGAAGGGAATTTTTCTCGAAGCAAACAGCTTGTTTGTTTAACTCAACAACAATCGTCCATGGAAACAGCTGCAAAACTTTAATTTTTAAATATTTTTTTTAGTTAAGCAATTGGCTTCTACTAATTCAAATGGGAAGGACTTTATTAAACTTTCATTGGAATTGCTCGCGCTCCTATGCTAAACTGACAACTGTCCTATTATCTCTGTGAGATGTTCGTCTGTGAATTTACTTTTCGCGCTTCAAAAAGAGAAACATTCTCCAATAAGTAATAGACACGTTGATTGGTATTTCTAAGACTTTGTCACACCTTTTGGTAAAAACGTATAAACTCAAAAATTCAGTCATTTGTGTATATAGGAATTATAGATGCGTGGTTAAATTTCAGAATAAAATTTCCTGTTTGTCCTACTGTTTGGTTTCCTTGACATGCTTACGTTTATCTAGTCTGACCCTTAAAATCTACACGAGCTATAGGTACATATTAAATACATTTATCGTAAACTAGTAGTCCTATAAACTCCTCTAGCACACGTATAAAAAAACTATTTCTAAAACTATATCTAAGTAAATAAAAATTGCACTCCATTTAAGATGAAACACATTTCGGGCACTAGTTTCGAATTTAAAATTGTACACACAATGGCGGCAAAAACATTACATTTCTCTCGTGTAATTTATGAGACCCTGTCAAGTTGACGCGCAACAACATTATAATGCCCTTTCGGAATCACACACTAGAACGATGATTTTTTTAATGTTTAACTAAAGACCATCTATAGTATACGAGTATTTGTCTTCTCTAAAACACTGATGAACTGAACACATATCTAAAAGTATGTATATGTTTTTATATGTAAAATATATAGATAACGTAAAATTCTTAAACGAAGTTCAGCGAACAATTCCTACTTAATGGCACTCCTTGTTGAGCACTCGGACGTCTTACTTGGTATTCTCGAAACGAGCTTAAGCGGCCTTAAGACACGAAATGACCGCAACATTCGCAGGTCGACATCGATATTTGCTTCTGCGAAGATCGTCATAGCGCTGAAGTAATTATTTTTAGAGAAATAATTACAGTTTTGTTATCGTGATTAATGAAAAGTGAAAAACAAAAGACCAAAACAAAAACAATAAACAAAACAAATAAGAAAGAGTTGTTTAAAATTAACAAATAGTAGGTAAGTAAACTGAAAAAAGAAACAAATCAAAATTATAAGGAAATAGAAAACTCCACAAAATTGTTTAAACCTGTCCAAGAGTATTTTGCAAAAGATATAGCTAAAGTTTATACAATGAAAGCCGATAATTACCCCGTCACTACAACGAAAAAATCCATTATGTTCCATATATTCCTGAGGTAGGAGTGTTTATGCAGAACTAGCCCTAAGGCAAGGATCTTGAGCGATGCTTCTACACAGAAAATGCATAAAAAATAGACTTCGGTTGCTTCCTGCAATTGGTAATTAAGAAATTGTTTAATTTAGGCGAATTTTTTAAATGATTAAGAAAATACAATACCAGTTTCTGCGCCAATACTGTTTTGTCTCCATCAGGCAAATGTTCTTCTAATGCCAACACTACACAGTTGGCAATGATTGTCAATAACACAGCGTACTCGAAGGGCGGCCATTCTATTATAAATCGTGTATACTTCCTAATTGGATTATCCTCGGTGAGGATAAAAAGTGATGTGGGCAAACCACCGGGCGGTGATTGGCCCTGACTACTCGGGCCACCCATTCTATCAGCTAAGCGGTGGGCTCCCCTTCGACCCAAGTGCCCCCCGCTTGTGGAGCCCTGTTGATGTCCTGCAAGCGCCGCTTTCTGAGCCGCAGCCAACCTGTAAGTAAATAAATGAAAACAAAACCGTATAAAAACATGCTCGTACCTGGGGTATAAAAGCAAACTATAAAAACTTCAACAGGTGTATCTGGTCGAGCGAAAGGAGCTCTTTTGGCGGTAGCAAAAACTTCTCCATCGCATAGGTATTGTTATTGATTGACTCAAATAAAAGCCCAAGGACGAAGTGTTAATTTCGGTAGGTACAACGTTGTTCAACATACAGCAACAATTATATAGAAACAATATTTTGTCGGTTGTATATTTATAAAACTGTGGACCTAACCCAGACAATGCCATCGCCGAAAGGGAACTTCGATCGACCGTAACGTATTCCGAGTGTCCTTAAAAATGTGTTTTTTTCTTCTTTTTTTTTTGTTCGGCAACTTGAAGTTCTTGAATATCTGGACCTTATTTCACAGAAGGAGTTAGGAGCCCAGCCTATAGAATCCGTCGCGTCGGCGGATTCGTCAATATTGACGTTTTCAACGGAACGAGCAGTCAAATAGAATCCATCGAACAAAGTGACAGGCAGTGTTTTAGGTACCTACTAGGTATATCCTTATTAGTCCCACGAAATGTGGTAATTTTTCCATTTCCACTGTTCTCATTTTAAATAATTCCCTTGATAGGCACTTTTTTAACTAACTTTTAAAAGAGAAATTAGCTAGTAAAAGGAAAATTTATATTATAAGGAAAGATAATCACCTAAAATTACCTTTGGCAGTTTGTTAATACATATTATTATGATTACCTATATATTTGTACTAGAAAATCTTGCTAAAAGGCTATAAGTTTTTTTTTTATGTAGTAAATGAACAGATAAAATTTTAATAGTTCACTGTAAAAAATGTAGCAATTGCAAGTTAGTTTAGTTTTATTTAAGGTGGACACTAGAAATGGCTTGCTAGCTCAGTTCATGTCCCCCTTTTGGCATCTTTCCCGATTTCATTCGAATTAAGTAAATAAAAAAGTAATTGACGCAACAGATCCGTGTAGGTATCCCAGACCTACTCGTAGCATCTCAGAATTATTCGTTTTATGGGAGTGTTTATTGTTGGGATGTGTGGAAGGGTCATACAAGTTAATACAAAAGGTTTCATTAAGTTATACCCTCGACACAGTGGAAAAACATCAAGATTTAATTTGCGTTTTTCTGGACTTGAATATGAGACACCTATCGCTCAATAGTACTGCACACTAACCACTGAACCTACATATTCACTTGTGCAGAATGTCCATGGACCGTTTAGATCATCAGGAGAAATCTGATGTCAACAAAGGTTGTGATGCCATGTGACTTTTTGTAATGAAAAACTTGGGCAAAAATTGCAGTCACTGCGTCAGTCAGTCATTCTTTGCTTCGTGTCCATATAGGTAGTGATGTTATCTTTAAGATTTAAGATGCTACCTACTTGCTGGTATATTGCGACGTTCTTTCAAATTTATCAATGTTGTGTGTCTCACTTTGGCGCCAAACGTTTACTTAATTGGCATCTAATGTCCTTGCTGAACATTCTTTGGTTGACGGATACGGATATATTTTTAAAACATTTGTTGACTCAAGACTTGTAGATTATCGCAATAAATACCTATCAAGATAAAAGAAATTCGAGATGTTTCTAAGCAAAGCTATTGTTTTACATAAGTCCGTCCCATTGGTGCTACAAAATTTAATTTGATCTTTTGTTTAACTACGATTGGCTTTGACCTCCGACATGGTAATTAATATTAAAGAAAAACAATAGCTATTTATAATTTTGCAATGACGCGATGACAAACAAATTGACTCTAATAAACAAACCGTATAATTTTTAACGTTCGATGTAGTAACATTTAGCGTGCACAACAAGCATGATACTTTTTTAGCTTTAACCATTACGTAGTAAGAGAAAAATATTGTATTCGTAAAAAAAGTTATGCAGTCATGGAAACCTCACCTACTTTAGCTTAAATATCAATTTTTGCTTAAATCGTTAAAGGCGTTTTCGAACCAATCAAACTGGAATACCTACGCATTTTATATGGGAAGAACCATTAATTTTGAGGTTACCTTCCTCTTAACTCCAAATCTGAAGTTCGAACCAAGTTTTGGACCCGGAAGCATACGGACAGACAGACTGAGAGAATTTTGCCAATTTTGAGTTCATCTATCATCGTACTATATATATGAGGTACCTATACTTATTTTTGACACTGTCGTGTAAGAAACGAATTTTTCAAGCTGTCAACAAAATTCCAAGAGCAATATAATAAATTATCTTGCGACGTTTTCTTTCGCTTTAAATTTTGTGCAGCGTAAAATTGGAGATATGTCGATCTGTTTCAAAATTCATAACTTAAACATGAGTTAGTGGAAGTTAATATGTAAGTTAGCCCAAATATCCCACGGTCTAAGGGCCTAAATAATCAGGTTAATTTTTAATGTTACTCTAATGATTAGATTTATGTGTTTGCATGCGCCTTCTGTTTTATATTTTAGAAGTGGATAAGTTGGGCGAAATTTGGCTTCTACTTTGTACATTCTTGTTATTTAACTCGAAAAATTGAAGGATAAAAATATTTCGTGGGTATTGTTTGCATAATGTAGCTTGCTGGAAAGTTAACTTAAATAAATTCTAGTTTTTGAGAGCTTGAGATAAAAAACTGAAAAAATTCGAGTCTATGAGAATTTGAAAAAATAAAACGAAAAAAAATGCGTAGGTACTGACAAACATCCGAGAGTAGTATAACTGTCATGAAAGAGCTTCTCAATCGGCCCGTTTGGAATCGGCATAAAATTGTAGATCCATTTCAATGGTTGCAAGAAGCTAGGCCCTGGGTCCTTACAGACCTGTTGCGACTTATTTAATATCGTACTTAAACAAAAAACTGAGCGAAACTAGGCAACTTTGAGGAAGTACCTAAGAGGAACTTGTCTATGCTATAAATTCTGATAATAACATATCGGCAGAAATTAAATGGAGAATTGCTGTTTTGTTGGGGTCCATAGTCAATTGAGTAGTTGAGCACTTTCTCGAACAAGCAATGAAATTCTGTATAAGATCATGATAGTCCCCGTCAGCAGGGATTCATCTAAGGCCTCGTTTCACATCGAGGTGTAAGGAAGCCTCATTAAGTAAGAATATAGGTATACAGGTACTTAACGTAAAGTACTTGTGGCGAAGTCTTTTACACGAAGCAACGTCGTGCACACCTTTTCTCTTTTGACTTTTGATCAATAAAGCACAGTCTGGTGTTTTTTCAGTTCGAATTTGGCATGTGAATCATTGATAGCAATTTACTATAAATCTTCCAAAGCCGGAAAAGCGTGTTGAAGTGATTAAAACATTTTGTTTAAGTTATTGTTAATACTCAGGAATTTGTTTGTATATTATTCATGACCATAGTCAGAAATTGTGAGTAAGTTGTAGTTATGTGCGTTTCTCCAATTGGAATTCAATTTGCAACAAATCTATGCCTAAAAATATTCATTTCACCACCAGAAATCTGCGAGAATGTTATGAACAACTCGACTTCGCGTCCCGACAATAAACATTATCCTTTAATTACGAGTACCTACATATATTAGCAAACTGTTTACGAGCCATTCAAAAACAAAGCAATCTCGTCCCACAACACTGAATAAGACACGCCTTTAGAAATCAGTTAAACAAATGAGCCCAATACTTTGTAATGGTAATTCATATCCAAACACCAGCAAAAGCGTTTTTGTAGAGAAAAAAATCGAATTCACCTTTCATAGCAAGCTTCCATGATAGCAGACTTTTAAAATTGCACTACACTTCAAGTCTGTTCGACAAAAAACATATCGAAATTGATAATCCAATTGCAGATCCTTGACCTTGAAATCATTCAATCTACTACATAAAATCAAGACTACTTCCTTTTAAAACATAACACATTATACTGAAAGAAACGGACAATTTGTAATCCCAAACATGGCCAAAAAATAGCACACATGCAAGTAAATACACAAACACATATGACTGCACTTCCGGATTTAATTTTTCTTATTATTACTACGTTTTTTTTTTTAAACTTAATGAATCGGAATTAGTTCCGCAGATAGGCGACTTGTTCTGCCTTTAAGTTAACTACGACTACAACATGAGTATATCCCATGGCGTTGACATTGCCCTAGCCGCATATATACCTATATAAATATATGCGTACAAACATTTGCTTTACGGCCTTTGGTCGGTTGATGGTATGGTTGGCTTCCAGACAATAGGACTCCATTTTCGAAATTCATAAAGGAAATTGACGCCGACAACAACCCAAATTACTTTTCCTCTTCTTAAAGTTGTCTTCGCACAGTGCTCCGACGAGTTCTCTGACGGAATAAGAACAGTGGTTTGCTTGAGGTTATGTTTTATGTACCTACATAGGATAGCGTACTCTATTTCCATGAATCTATTTAATCTTTGGTGGAGATTACGTCATTATTTTGCCGATTTATATGAACTAGTATCAGTTTAAATTAGGTCTGAGGGAAATATAAAAACACTAGCTGACCCGGCGAACTTCGTTCTGCCCAAATTTGCTAATGTAATAAAAATAATAACTCCGAGAACGAAAAATGAACATGCTGCTTTATGTAATTCGGTCAATTCAAATTCTGTATTCAAAAGTTATATTAAAAACAATACAAATAACTAAAGTAGATAGGTATAGCATTGTTGATGTGTATAAATCAAACCGCAATGATTGACGTGTCAGCCAACCTTAATTTTTTTCACTAAAGTGCTTTACGGTACACGACGTACAAAGCGGAAGATTTTGCTCACACGTGAGCACGCCACATACGATTGGTTGATACGATTCAAAAACATGGGAATTCAATAATTGATGTCACAAATATCCAGCGATTGTCCTTGCGACTTATTATTTTTTTTTCATAATGAAAGCGATATGCATGGGAAATTGAAGGCGCTCGGAAACCATATTGCACATCATCGGAATCCGTTGTTTGAATTTTTAAGTCAAAATCTTCGCTTCCAAGACATTTGATTTGAGATTTTTCACATTCAAATCAAACCCAATCCGTTAAAAAAGTTTCGGTTGATTGGGGTTGCTCAACAAAATTATAATTGAGCCGAATTTCAAATTAAAACTGTGTAGCGGTGAGCCCGGAAAATCTAAAGAATTTAAAAATCAAACTTTTGAAATAAGTTTCGTTGTATTGAAAGTGACACAACCCGTCTTCCTATCCAGTATATTTTTTTACAGAGTGCGGTTGCCATACTAAGTTCTATTCCCAATCTCATCCCCTTAAACTTTTATTTTCACGACAAAAAGTAGCATAATCTCCTTCCTAAACGAATCCTCCAAGCTAAAATCGTAAAAATCGAACGATCCATTCTCGAGTTATGAGTGCCACACACAGACGTCAGTCTCTTTTAGTTATAGGGGTACCCACCCGGTTTTTCCGTGCCTTTCATTTGGAACTATCGGGTCCAAAACTATCCTATCTTTAAAACTGATACCAACTGGATGGGTATCCACAAAATCTCATTGAAATGTTTGAGCGGTTTCGGAGATCGACAACACGTCAACACGTCAACACCTAACCAATTCCTCCGTAGATTTTGAAATTAAAATTCTTTCTTAGATTCCCTATCTGCGAATGTGTAAAGAGTCATAAGAGCATTACCTATGTATATATGTTTTCACTAATCTTGACTGTAACTCTCTTCGGCCGTCGACTCGCTTTCGTGACGTCGTTTGTAATTTGTAAAGGCATGAAGAACGAAAGAAAAGTGTATCCCGGATCAAAGTATGTAGGTACACAACTGCGTAGTTGAAATTTAGTATGGTAAAATCCAACTTTTTCAATTGTTAATATTTTAAAAAATATCTTTTTTTTTGACACTTGATTTGTTAAGATTGGTTGAGCGTGTGAACCGCAAAAGGGAGAAACACACTACAGAAACCACAGAAATAATAGTTTTTTTTTTCGTTGTTTTTATTTATGACAAATCCACTTGATTTAGCTATAACGTTGGTGGGAACATGGTAAAAGATTAGAACCATACCCATAAGGGTATGCAATTTTCCTGCCCCTAAAAATAAGCAATAATTGTAAGAAATTTATTTAGGGAAATTATTTATTATTTGTCGCCACCATATAACCATAGTAAAGTACCTATTTAAATATAGATCATCCTAGATTAGAGTCTGTTTCCGATGGGTCGGGTGCAACTCATACCCAGGCGATTCATCCGTCATCCCCTGCCAAAACCAAAAACCAATAATCGCATCTCCAACCATTAGAATTTATGGTGTTCCATATCAACCGAGAATTATGTTGAGTGCTTGGTTAAAGTTTCTTCAATAAATATATACATATTTGTGGAATTTGGAAAGATGTAATATGGGGGAAGAAGATTATTTAAAAAATGTATGTAATGCTACGTAGGGTATAAGGGTGGAAAATATTTTATGTGTGTTGTACCTGGAAACTGGAATGGAGTTATACGATTCCAATACGGTAAATATTATTAATTAGTTTCTATCAACCTAAAACAAAATTTTTTTGAGAAAAGAAATTGACTTTTAGGTTTAGAAAATTTGAGAAAATAAAAGTAAAAAATTCGCGCGAATTTTAAAAGTCAATTTATTTTGGCAAAAAAAAAACATTATTTTAACTTTAGAGAATCTCCGAAAATATACGACAAATATTGGCAAAAATGTTCATCCAATGTATGTAGGTATGTCCGTATTCATAAGTGAATATAATCTGGGCTCTCATCGCGTAATTTTTGACACGATAGTCGTCGAAACGATTGAACACAACGATATCGTTTTTAGTTTGCTTCATATGTAACATCATCGTTGGATCATCATCATTTAGATCGAATCGTTCATCGTTTTCATTTTGAACAGTTTATAAATACGCAGATACCCAACAGTGTGTATGAACCAACCATAGCCCAATGGACTTTGGACTGAAATTCCAAACCATATATTGGATGACGAAGTGTCAACGAACGGGTGGGATTATGCGGGCAGGTGTGGTAGAGCAGAAGATTTGGTGGTTTTCGAAATATAGATATATATTTCTTAACACAATTTAAACGCCAATAAATTTATTGAATTTCTTGGAACCGATGAGAATTCTTATTGCAAGAAAATAAATAACCCGATGCATTCTTTTACAAATCGGCCTCGGATTAGAGCGAGTCGCCTCCAAAGAGAACATGAGTGTGTGTCTTCCTTTAAATATCCCCTCTACATTATTTCTGTAGTTTCTGTAGTGTGTTTCTTAGTGTGTTTCTCCCTTTCGCGGTTCATACGCTCAACCAATCTTAACAAATCAAGTGTCAAAAAAATATATTTTCAGGGTGCTTATCTTTTTATTTTTACTTTTTTTTAAATATTAATATTATACACGTCAATCATTGCGGTTTGATTTAAACACATCAACAATGCTATACTTTAGTTATTTGTATTGTTTGTAATATAACTTTTGAATACAGAATTTGAATTGACCGAATTACATAAAGCAGCATGTTCATTTTTCGTTCTCGGAGTTATTATTTTTATTACATTAGCAAATTTGGGCGGAACGAAGTTCGCCGGGTCAGCTAGTGTTTTTATATTTCCCTCAGACCTAATTTAAACTGATACTAGTTCATATAAATCGGCAAAATAATGACGTAATCTCCACCAAAGATTAAATAGATTCATGGAAATAGAGTACGCTATCCTATGTAGGTACATAAAACATAACCTCAAGCAAACCACTGTTCTTATTCCGTCAGAGAACTCGTCGGAGCACTGTGCGAAGACAACTTTAAGAAGAGGAAAAGTAATTTGGGTTGTTGTCGGCGTCAATTTCCTTTATGAATTTCGAAAATGGAGTCCTATTGTCTGGAAGCCAACCATACCATCAACCGACCAAAGGCCGTAAAGCAAATGTTTGTACGCATATATTTATATAGGTATATATGCGGCTAGGGCAATGTCAACGCCATGGGATATACTCATGTTGTAGTCGTAGTTAACTTAAAGGCAGAACAAGTCGCCTATCTGCGGAACTAATTCCGATTCATTAAGTTTAAAAAAAAACGTAGTAATAATAAGAAAAATTAAATCCGGAAGTGCAGTCATATGTGTTTGTGTATTTACTTGCATGTGTGCTATTTTTTGGCCATGTTTGGGATTACAAATTGTCCGTTTCTTTCAGTATAATGTGTTATGTTTTAAAAGGAAGTAGTCTTGATTTTATGTAGTAGATTGAATGATTTCAAGGTCAAGGATCTGCAATTGGATTATCAATTTCGATATGTTTTTTGTCGAACAGACTTGAAGTGTAGTGCAATTTTAAAAGTCTGCTATCATGGAAGCTTGCTATGAAAGGTGAATTCGATTTTTTTCTCTACAAAAACGCTTTTGCTGGTGTTTGGATATGAATTACCATTACAAAGTATTGGGCTCATTTGTTTAACTGATTTCTAAAGGCGTGTCTTATTCAGTGTTGTGGGACGAGATTGCTTTGTTTTTGAATGGCTCGTAAACAGTTTGCTAATATATGTAGGTACTCGTAATTAAAGGATAATGTTTATTGTCGGGACGCGAAGTCGAGTTGTTCATAACATTCTCGCAGATTTCTGGTGGTGAAATGAATATTTTTAGGCATAGATTTGTTGCAAATTGAATTCCAATTGGAGAAACGCACATAACTACAACTTACTCACAATTTCTGACTATGGTCATGAATAATATACAAACAAATTCCTGAGTATTAACAATAACTTAAACAAAATGTTTTAATCACTTCAACACGCTTTTCCGGCTTTGGAAGATTTATAGTAAATTGCTATCAATGATTCACATGTCAAATTCGAACTGAAAAAACACCAGACTGTGCTTTATTGATCAAAAGTCAAAAGAGAAAAGGTGTGCACGACGTTGCTTCGTGTAAAAGACTTCGCCACAAGTACTTTACGTTAAGTACCTGTATACCTATATTCTTACTTAATGAGGCTTCCTTACACCTCGATGTGAAACGAGGCCTTAGATGAATCCCTGCTGACGGGGACTATCATGATCTTATACAGAATTTCATTGCTTGTTCGAGAAAGTGCTCAACTACTCAATTGACTATGGACCATAACAAAACAGCAATTCTCCATTTAATTTCTGCCGAGATGTTATTATCAGATTTTACAAATTCCTCTTAGATACTTCCTCAAATTTGCCTAGTTTGGCTCAGTTTTTTTTGAGTACGATATTAAATAAGTCATTAGCAAATCGCTTCTCCTTAATCCTTTTTTGACATTAAAATGGCAGTAAATGTCAAAATGCTGTCAGGTGGATTTGAAATCGATAAATAAATGAAAAGATGGTGTGTATCGACTTTGACTTCTTAGTTTCTTTCCAGGATCTAGCCAAGTTTGAAAATTCGATCGACGCAGAGTTTCTTGGCCCCCGCACTGAAAAAAAAAGTTGGGACCTAAGTCCCACTTAGGTGACTCCAATCGTTTTACGGACTTCTGTCCCACCCTATCGGGGTTTCGGTTCTTATGTTCCACCTAACATATTTTTTTAAATAAAAATTCAGCAAAAATTTCGATTTAGTTTTTTTATATTGGTTTAGTTTTACGTGTTAATAACAACAAAAATACAGTTCAGTTTTGGTAATTTCTGAAAAGTATGTATATCTTTCAATAAACTATTCTTCCATCGTGTGCACGTATTGATTGCGCATATAGCAATTAAAGCAAAAATATCAAGGTCTTAAAATTTTAGAAAATAGTTGATAATAATAATAATAGTTGGCGCAACAGGTCTGTAGGGACCCAGGGCCTAGCTTCTCGCAACCATTCGTTTTGTGTGAGTTTTTAATTTTTGGAACGAATTGTTCCAAACGGGCCGATTGAGAAGCTCTTTCATGACAGTTTGGGTTTTTGCGGGATTCGAACTTGGACCCCTCGCTTAGTAGTCCAACACACTAACCACTAAGCCACTGCGCCTAAATACAAAACATAAAATAGGAGTAGCGTCTGCATCTTGCAATTGAATATCCACCTACATGTTCATGTTTCATGCACCTACACAATAGGCTCCTCAAGATAAAAATCCGCAGTGCCAGAGCCCCTCGAAGACTCTCCCGCTTCATAAACTACCTACCTACTTCTATAGTAGCTGAAAATACTACATTGCTATGTTGACGGATTTAGACAATTGGCAAACAAATCTTAGATAGTGATCGGGGAGGAAAATTTAAATATGGCAACCAGTCCAAAATATACAAATTATTTTCTTTAACAAAATCTATTAATAAATAGTAGATATGCCAGACTTTCGTTTTCGTCGGAACAAACAGCAAAAATATTACTGTTGTTTTGTTTATCACATCAATATCGTTCGTTCAAATATAGCTTTTGTTTTGACGAAACACCGATAAAAACTTAAAGCTCCCTCTAAATCAATTAAGGGCATAAACCAGTTTTCATTATTGAACGATTGAAGCGCCAAAGCTTCGGTGGGTTACTGGTACAACATTTTTAATAGATTCCTTGGCGCTACTATAGGAATGTATATACAAAGCTATAACGCAAAATTCTGGAGTTTTATTATCTAAATGATTTATTTCTTAATACCAATATTTTTGGATAATTCAATTAAAGACTCTTTATAATTCACTGGTCGACGGGTTGAAGAATGGACGTTTTGTTCCGTGATGAAAATGCCAATTTAATGTTAGGAGAACAGTCAGATTTCTTTTATTTTGGCGCTTTTACTCAGGGTTCCATTTTCTAAATCTTTTCAAAAACTTCAGAAGTCATCCACCCTTTTTTGCTGGCTTCATAATCAACCGGTTAGCATTTAATATTCTTGAGGCATTGAGGTTACTCCGTTAGACAATAATTTAGTACTCACACATTTTCGTTGAGGAAATCTTTCTTCCCTAGTTGGATGCCAAATTGATTACGTTTTTCTTGTAGAATGCGACTGCTCAAGGGTAGACTTTTACTTAGGGAATGTTCAATTTCTTCATGTTCATATTTTCGATTCCTTTTTATATTTGGAGAATTCGACTCAAAAACTTGTTGCATTCTTTGTCGGTTTTTCTAAAACGTAGATTCCCCATTCTGCAGTCGCACCATTATTGACGACTTTTCTACAATAGTCAATCCGCGGTACCAATAATCATTTTTAGTGTAGGGTAGGGTGGGGCAGATTCAACACTTTTTTCGCAGATTTGAAATAACTTCTTTCGCAAATACATATTTGACATTTTTTTATTTTTATTTCAAGCTATGATTATTTTACTAAAAGAATGCATAATTTATTAAAGATTAACTTAACCCTTCCAATTTAATAAAAATAAAATTTTAAACTGCGCCAAAAAGGCGAATCTGCCCCATCGTGGGGCACAATCGTCATCCGGGTGGGGCACTTTCGACGTGAATTAAGATGACGCAATAAATTCAGAATCAATAAGTAGGAACGTACTGTTTTATTTAAATTATTTAGCTAACCTTAAATCTATAAACATAATAATTAAATACGATAAGAAATTCATTTTTAAATTAAAATTAAATTAAAAAATACATTTAAAATCACATTCGTTTTCAGAAATAAAAAAAATTGTTAAGTAATTAATAAAGGTAAAATAAAGGGATTTGTTAAAAAAATCATTGCACGTTGTATCGACCCAGATCAACGTCCTTAAAAAAGATAAGGTGAGAGTATCTTGACGATCCAGCTGGATGTTCTGACAATGACAGCTTTAACTCAATGTCACTTCTTAACACTAAAGACACATCCTCAAAAAGAGGTTTAAAAAACTGCCAATTGCTTAATTTTTTCCTAAAAAAATTAGCAGTCAAGAGAAATTGGTTTGAATTCTCAAATTTGGTTATCTGACAAACATAATATTTTGGAGTTCGGGCATCAAATTTCACCAAAATATAGTCACCAATGTTGAGTTCATCGTCGGGTTTCAGTCTATAGTCACTTGCGTTTGATATTTCTAAACCGAAGTCCTCGTCATCATCTTCTACATAATTATGGCCCTACAGACTTATCTGAATCTGCAACGCTGAACGTATCTGAATCACTTGAATCGTCTTGTTCAGTTCTTTTATCAATTTTCTTTTGAATTTTGTTGGTTTTATTCGCCTTATAGCTTTTCTTGACTTCTTGTTTGCGTTTGAGCTCAGTGATTCTGTTCTTCTCAGGTGTCTCAGTATAAATCCTGGATTTACCTTTATTTATTCGATTTATGCATTTGGGTGGAGGGATTGTTGGAACCGGTCTTATCTCATCAGGACTAATTTGATTCTCTTTCTGATTAGGAACTGATTTAGATTTATTTTGATCTTCAGAGAGAGATTTAAATTGAATTTAAGTTTTAAATTTTAACTTAATAAATCCAACATGGGGCACTTTCGACTTCTGCCGAAACTGCCCCATGTGATTTTGTCGAAAGCGCCCCATCCTTTGCTTTAATAAACGTTATTGCTTTCCACAAAACTTATAAAAGTAATTTAATTAAATGTTGTAAATAACCAAAATATATAATAAATTCAAACATTTGACACTCACAACCAAGGAATTCCCATAAGAAACAATTAAATATCACTTACCTCATGTACAGGAAAAATTGTAAGATATCACTGAACAAATTAAAAACCGGTCTAACTACCACAACTGCTGAAGAAGAACTGTCATACTTCGTGTACGATCTGAGAGAACATTGCGGCACGAGTTGCCATCAAACATTTTATTTAAAAATTAACCGCTTTTCTGTAATAACGAAAGTCTAAAGTGTCCCATCGTCGAAAGTACCCCACCCTACCCTACCTGTACAGGTTAAGTTTTTCGAACTCAAAATGGCGAAATTTTCCATACAAAATTGCATATTGTGACCTAGGAAATATTTAGTGTGAAGATTAAAATTGATTATTGGTAAGGCCCAATGTGTGTCTAACAGATGTGAAACAGTTAGAAAAATAGTGCATCAATAACAAACAAATTATTGAGCACATGAATGTCACATTTTTGTTTCGTATTAATAACCAAAGAAATAAGCAAAAAAACTGACAGAATCGCCGCGTCGCTATATCAGGATGAATTTGTACGGAAAATATGGCGTAAAATGAAGAGACTCAGAATTTGCGTCGTTATAACCGAAGTTTCCATAGGCGAAAATCATTGTATATGTAATTCTTAAAAAAAAATGTCTATGAAAATCCGAAGGACCAAAGAACTATACTTGAAAAATATGTAAAAATGTAATGTTCCTATAAAAAAAAACCTTTTGGAATACAAATGATGTTTAGAAATGAATAAGTTTTGGTTCTAAGATAGTAATTAATAGCAAAACAAATATTATTTAGAACGTTTCTGCTGAAGGCCTAGCTGAAGATCATAAATTTCCTTCATGCAAGAGTAGATGTTACAACTCTTTTAAAGTCTGATTTACCAAGTAGCTATCGGTAGCTAACTGAATTTATAAGTCATTTTAAATATACTTGTTTTATGATAGATAAAAGGGCAAGTCTGATTAAATACTCTTCTCGTTTAAAGCTATCTTAACTAAGTTTTAAGGCAGATCTAGCACCAAAGTCATCACTGTTCTATACAATTTTTTATGTTTCTGAGAGCCGCTAAGAGCAATATAAGATTCAATATAGAACTTGCTGCTGCTTTGATCCTATCAGTAAGCAGAACTTTCATGGTATTGGTTTGGGCATATTGGCTTGGCACAGCTACCTAGTGCTTAGAGTTGTTGGTGTTGAGAGGTGGATGTATTGTGCAATAACATGCGCTACAATGTTTGGCACGTTGGTACGTATTTCTTATCCACCTTACCAATTCCCTGGGACATTGCAATGACCCGGAACCCAGCAAAGGGCGACAAAGCTGTTTTGTAATCTCGCTAAGAGACGTGCGGCAACCTTCCCTCTTTTTAGCTTATATATTGTCCTGGACATGGGATGCTTATAGCTTCCTGTGCTGTTCAGGTTTATAAATTTAAGTACATAATAGCCAACACTTACCTCGGACTATGCTGTGGACTGGGTGGGAGACTTTTGCTATTCTGACCCAACGATGAAGATATGCCCGGAATTGATAAATTATTTGCTGAATTGACGCGTTTCAAGCCTTGTGCTATAAGACCTGTTAAGCTTTGTCGATGACCCGTCTCTATGTTTGGCTTAAGATCCGTCAACTTCTGATCATCTTCTTGTGGCTTCTCACCGTTCACAATGGGTCGTATGAATAAAAACTAGCATTTGCTTTGAGCAAAAGGTTGTAGCAAAGTAAAAGCCCTTAGCAAATGCTTTGAATCGGTAGGAATAAAAATATACTTTGCTAAAGTAAAGTCGAAAATTCGAACATAGCATTTACTTCGCTGTACGTGTACTTGCCTTGCAGTTCCTGTCAAACCTGACCAGTAAATTTGAATTTTTGAATTTTTCTTAAGATTCTAACGACTTTTGTGGAAATTGAAATTAAAAAAAATAAATACAGAAATATAAATGCAATTTTTATCTTCAATTTCACCTGAAAATAAGATTTTTGTTTGCCGAATAGCTTGTTGATGCTTCCGTTCTACTTTAGGTGCCGGGAATCGTATCCGATATTGTTGGAAATATTTATGTGTTAACAAACTAGACAAATAGTTACAAATAGTCGACCTAGATCTCCGCTATAATATACCTACCTTACAAATGATTCTGCCTAAATATTTTCATCTGAAAGAAATATTAGCTTCGCTTGAGACGAAACAACTGCTGCTTTTTCCGTATGTATTTCGTTGGTTTTCCTGTACAAACAGAATTCAACTTAACTATTAATAATATTTAGATTGTTTTATGTTGAAAAATGAGCATACAAAATATTTAGCAAAAGGTCTGAGTCAACAAAATAGCAGACTCAGAATTTGCATAGCATTTGCTTTGTCTGACAAGTTTTATTCATACCGATCTGAGTAAAAGGTCAGTGCCGCCGCCTTTCGAACATGTCAAAAGTTGGAACTAACTCAAATTGGTTTTTATTCATACGAAACGCAGCAAATGCTTCGATTTTGACATTTCTCTTGAGTAAAAGCAATTGCTACGTTTTATTCATACGACCCAATGGCTGATGGAGCTTCAGTTACAGTGAACTCTGGCTGCAAACTAACTATCGAACTCATTACCCCGGAACAATCAACAGGACCGCAAACCGTCGAGTTTTGACACTTCGTTACGCATTTATTGTGGCAAGTCATCGAACAATCACGACACTGTACGGCATCTTTTAGCCAAATTTTCTTTCCGCTTGCGCTGATAGCTGGCGTATTAGGCAGGACTGCTTCTATTTCCACATAGATTTCGCCTTGCCTAAACAAGATGCCGATTTGTTGGTTCTTTGCCTTGTGGATTTCAACGTCTATGGAAACAATGACATTGCGGTCGTCCTTCTGCTTTGCCTCCACCCATGCCAGAGAGGACATTGTTAGAGTGCAATAGACATCGGTTATAGTTGAGTTGGGAATAAGCAGTCGTGAAAGTTCGGATATTTTCACTTCCATGTAACCATTCGGCTGGATGTCGGCGTCGAAGTCTTGTAGTTTTTTCAAACCAGTTTTATCTGCACACACGAGTATGTATGTCAATAAAATTGGATAAATTTCTACATTTCACCAAGTTTCTTTTCAAGGTAACCTCAATATTAATGGTACATCCCATATAAAATGTTCGTACCAGTTTGATTGGACCGAAAACGGTTCTAACGATTTCAACCAAAATTGATATTTAGGCTTAAGTAGGTGAGATTATCATCACTGCGCACTCAGTTTTTGGCTAAAAATTCGAACAACGGTACTTTTGAAATTTCGACATGTCTCGAAAACGGTTTATACGATTGTAACAAAAATGGCGCAGGGTCATAAGACCACAGGCCAAAAGTCCACAATGGACTTTTGACCCATCTATGTGGGTTATAAGTCCACAAATCAATTGTGGTCTTATAACCCACCCAGATGAGCCAAAAGTTCACAATAATTCGGGCCATAGGTTCACAATTTTAAAATGGAAGTAGGCCATTAGTCCACAATTATCCATATGACAAAAAGAGTTGTTTTAACAACTCAAAAAGTATGGGAACGTTTGATAGATGCCGTGAAATAAGACCAACTTCTAAAAATGTACCTTATTTCGCTCTTAAATAGTGTAATATAATAAGGATAACTTCCAGCAGTTGGTCTTATTTCACTCCCACAAAGTGCAATTACGCCAACAAAATTTGAGTAATAAGAATGACCTTGCATCCACCCCGTAATCCATCAGTAAACCTAAGCAGGGGGGTTGCAGGGGGGCAGCATGCCCCCCCATACAGAATTCATAGTTTGAAAGCGCAATCTTAAAATGATTGCAATGCTGGAGAAGTGTGTCTTGTGGGTTTTGGAGGCAAACACCGCAAATGAGGTCATTACTAGAATTTTTAGCTTCGCTTTCAAGCTCGTTGTCCTCTTCTTCACCTTCTTCATCCGTGAGCCAAAAGACCACAATCAGTGAGCCAAAAATTCACAAGAATTTTGTGTGAACTTTTGGCTCACCTGGGTGGGTTATAAGTCCACAATTGATTTGTGGACTTATAACCCACCAACAAAAATTAGTTTCTAATGTAAAGTGGCTGTTTATAACTTAATAGCAAACTCAATTCTTCTCCATTAATCGTACAATGTATTTTTAAAAAAACGTCACTTTTTTTAAATATAGTTTTCCTCAGTTTACCGGAAAACGACGATAACGATTTTGACCAAAATGTAAACTTAGAGTCAAATGGATGTTAACAAAACTATTGTGGCCTTAATTTGCAATTCGAAGCACCGAAAACGCTAATTTAAAAAACTGCTCATATCTCGAAAACCCAATTTAAGATTTCGATAAAATGTCAAAAACGAAGTAGGTATTTCTTTTATCCGGAACAATATCATACAGTCAGTTTTCAGCTTAATTGTTACGCAATAGTATTTTTCCAACTAAAAATTGCAATATTTGCAACTGTTATGTCTGGATAATTTTACAAAAACAAAAACTTCATTTGCACCGCACACACGAGCATCGGGATATTCAATTTATAACTACTAATGCAAATTCACAAATGCCTGAATTATGACATAATCTATCTAAAGATATCGGTCTATCACTTGCAATACTTCCAATAATTGAAAACTTAAATCATATTCCAACCAAAATTAAAAATATATCCTTAGGTCCAAAACAGAAACTGCTACTAAGTACGCTTGTCCTGTATACTCAAAAATCAAGTGAGGAGTAAGACCTTATAAAATAGTACAGTAGACGCTTGCGACATTGCCAGTTACTGAGAGCTTTAACCTTTAAAAACTTATATCATATCATATTATATATTATTATATTATATTATTAATATTATAAAGCTGAAGAGTTTTTTTCGTTTGAACGCGCTAATCTCAGGAACTACTGGTTCGAATTGAATAAATATTTTTGTGTTGGATACTGCATTTATCGAGGAAGGCTTTAGGCTATACAACATCACGCTGCGACCAATAGAAGCAAAGCATCAGTGTAAAATGTTGCAAAAATTAAAAATGGGAAAATTATCCATATTTGAGGGCTTCCGTTGCGTGCGCTGCTTAAACGGTTAAAGTTACCAGAAAATATTTATGAGAGAATTATTACTCTTTGAATGATCTAAAAAAAATGTCCGCGACAGTATGTGTCTATCTTTGAAGATTGACTCATTACAACCTTTTTTATGGTAATCAAATTTGCCAGAGAGTTTAATCAATCATAATTGAAGATAAGATTTATGAGATTTGCGATAAATCATTAACTGATTTTGGGCTTCCTGCATCAAAAAGTAATAATTTACATAATAATTCGGATCCGTTAGAAGTAGCGTTGCGAAAGCCGTATGATGTAAATGAATTAAATGGGTATATTACCGAAAATGCTCAGGTGACGACCTAATTTTAACTAAACTTCCAAAAGATATAGCTACCTACATATCTATTGATAATGTAATATTTCAAGAAGGTGCGGTTCATGCGGATAAAATCAGTACGTTCTTCTGTCACAAGAAAATAAAACTAAAAATATCATTTACGCAGAAGTACTTTAAAATATATTCTTTTAAAAACTTCTTAATCGCGATCATAATAACAGAAATTGACGCGGACGAAGTCGCGGGCAACAGCTAGTTGTTATTTTATATAACAGTGTGTTTTATTTATGAGATGAATATCCAAAAGAGGATTTTGTTTTCTTTTGGGTACCCAGTCGTGCACTTTATTTGTGTTGATTTCCTTCGTGCGATTTGAATATGTGTAGTAGTCTTCGACAGATTTCTAAGCGATTTCCATTCACTAGTTAAATTTTGTATTAAAACATTAGAAATATCTGTCCCGATTGATTTCTAAATATTTATACATAAGTAATTTACAAAAATAGATTCACCCGATGCATTGCCTTTCCTTGCTGTAGAAAAAATTCACGAAAAATGTAAACAAACTCACTTGCATTGGTAAATCTGAGAAAATATCTAGTTTCGCAAAAGTGCTCTGAAATCTGAAAAAGATTGCTTTTTCCTGTACCAAACGAACATAAAAATTGCTCTGAGAGCAAAAAATGTGCTCTGATAGCGACCAATCGAATAATACAAAGGAGTGTAACTGCGTAACTTTTGAAGCAAAAATTTTTGTTAAATTGCTACTTTTTAAGAATCCAAAAGACACAATTATTGTAGCCCCTTTTCCATCACTGCCTCAAATAGTACCTACCTTTGGTATGGCTACACTATTTTTCTCTTTAACGCGACTCTTAAAATATACAGAATAAAATTTCGCAACACTTTTGCACTTTATCTATACCCTGACCCTATTGCTACCGAAAAATACAACAGAGTAGCCTTATGAAGTTGACAGTTCATTTAAATTCGTGATTCCTGTGTGTAGCTATCAGAAAAAAATAAAGAAAATGGAAAACATAGTATACAATTAAAGGCAAACTTTCCCCTCTCAAAAAATTTTAATAGTTTTTTTCAAAATAAATTTCAATTGTCCAACTGGAACTGTTATTTGTTTCAGTTTTGCTAGACATGAGGAAAAGTGTGTTCACGATCAGATAAAAAAAAAAATTTCGCAATTTCACTAGGCCTATTGTTTATTGCGATCACAAAATCAAACGCTTGCTTTGAATTTTTTTCAGTTAATAAAATGTTTTATTTCTTTATTTTTTTTTTCTTCCTTTTTTTTATCATTTTTCTGTTTTTTTTTTTTCATTTTAAATATTATTATAATATTTGTTTTTGTTTTCATTTCATTTGAATTTGTCTTTTTAAAATAACAGTAACACATTTAAAATATAAGATTCGGCTTGGTATCGACAACATGCTTTAACAAAAAAGCTTAAAATTATTAAGGATTTTAGTTTTGCTCTATGTAATAATAATTACAAATAATTTTTTGTTTCCATTTTGGTTTACGCATTTGTTTTTTTGGTTTCTTTCTTTGAATAGATCTCAATAATAATAATAATTATAATAGTAATAATACAGTACAGTAATTTTAAATAAAATTATTATTATCCGTATTTTTGTGTTTATATAAATTGGTATTAAATCTGCAGTTATATCGAATTTGCAATTGTACAAGTACCTATTTATCATAATCTTTCATTCATAATCGAAAACTATTTCACGTTGGTATTACTTGATGAAGTTTATTTCACGTTTTAACAATGTGTCATTAATTAATTATTTATTTATTTATATGGATACATTGATTTTATTTTGTTTCGTTTTTATTAGAAGTAACAAAAGTCTATATGAAATAATTCATAATGTTAAATTACGCGCAATTCTCCCAACGATTTTGTTTTTTAGTTTGTTTTTATTTTATTTTTATTTTGAAATTCAATGAGCATAATCATAGGATTGGACCATTCTGTTTTGCTTTGTTAATTTATTTTATGTTATTTTAAGAGCGTGTTGTTGTTGTTATTTTTTGTTTTCTTTTGTTAAATTCTTAAAACTGATTTTAATAAAATATTGTTGTGTGTGTTTTATTTGATTTGTTTATCGGAGTGTCATGTTGTTTTATTGTTTAAATCACTAAAAAATAGTTTGCAAATGGATTTATTTGTTTGTTATCGAAAATCAAGTCGGTATTTTGATTTTGTTTTATCATAAAGAGAAATAAGAACCAACTACAAACCTTGTAACGTATTGCAGCCGATGAACTAATCGATGGGTTTTATAAGAAAATTTCCTATTTTATAGGCTTGCATTTTTCTTTATTGTTGTTATTTAGTTTTAATTTTCAATTTAGGTGTGGTTGGTAGTATAATAATTGTTTCATCGATAATGAATAAATTTAAATATTATGATCAAAAATAAAATGAGAATGTTGGCTTATAGTTTTGGTGAAAAAAAGAAAGAAAACAAACTGCTTTCCGTCGACGATACATGTATGTATAGTCAAAATTATTAGTATTTTTAGCATAGCTCGTTTACTAACTATAATACAAGTTAAGTGTAAAAAAAGTAATGGAAACGGATTTCATGATTTGGTTTTTTTGGTGTGAAGGGAGGAGCTTCGAAGCGTTGAGTTATTGTTTTAGTCCATTCATTGACTTGTTCAGGAGATATTTTAACCAAGCAGTTTATGATACTGAGCAACATGGATTTTACATGCAAAACAATTATGCCCGTTTTGTTGGACTCGATGGCGGAAGCAGAAATTTTGATTCTTGCATAATAATGAAGTGTGCCGTTTTCACACCCAACATATTTTTCCAAGAGTGTTAATTTTTATTCGGTTTTGTGAATAACATTAGCAACAAAAATCTCGATTAATATTGTTTCCGAGCCACGTATTTGCCTGTTATAATTAGCTTGGGACTTGAAAGTCTTAAAGGACTGATGATTTTTATTCCCTCCTTCGTGGAATGGTTCTCAAGTCGACAACAAACATTTGCAAGCAAACATGTATCTTATGCCATTTTCAGATGAACTAGCAGGTCGAACGGAATTTTTTGTTGAGTCGCATCGCGCTCTGTTTGTAGGAACACCTGACTGTGATCTGGATCTGTTGACATGTAGAAGAGTTGAGTAGAAGTGTGAGGTTGAAATAGTATTTTTTTTTTTTTAAATTCAAAATATGTAGTGCTAACAGATTCATCTCCAATTGTCGATGGCCTGTTAGTAAAAACTTATTGGGCCTTACCAATAATCATTTTTAACCTCCACACTAAATATTTCCTAGGTCACAATATGCAATTTTGTATGGAAAATTTCGCCATTGTGAGTCCGAAAAACTTAACCTGGACACTAAAAATGATTATTAGTACCGCGGATTGTGTTTCGTAATAAAAACAGACCTCTTCCTGCTTGCGCGTTAGGTGATTTCTTTTGAAGTGCTAAAAAGTTGAGCATGTTACGTACTTAATTCATTGCGCCCATAAATTTGATGTAAAACATTAGTCTTAATTTCTATGATCTGAGTAGGTACTTTCCGTCCTCCCTTTCGTAATAGCCTTGACCTAAAATGTCTATAAGAAATTTTTCGAATCAAATTTTAAGTTCGTATTTATTCTTATTGTTATTATTTATGAGTAGCATTTTTGTTATGGCTAGAATGAAATTCTATCTCTAACTACTTCTAACTTGACGTTAAAATCATGTTTTTTTGCTTGATAAAAATCGTAGACTGGCAGTTTCCATTATAAACGTAGTTTTAAATTTAAATATAAATCATTTATTATTATTCACGTTTATCACAGAATCCGTCGTATTCGGAATTTTGCTACGAACCCCGAAAGAACTATCATAGAATCCGTCGTAGGGAAAAATGTTTGCTACGTATTTCGTCGCAGGCGCAGTGGCTTAGTGGTTAGTGTGTTGGACTACTAAGCGAGGGGCTCAGGTTCGAATCCCACGAAAACCCAAATTCCAACTTAGGGTTTTTTTCCGCTGCGCCGCCTCTCGCGAACGTCTGACAAACATCCGAGAGTATAACTGTCATGAAAGAGCTTCTCAATTAGCCGTTTGGAATCGGCATAAAATTGTAGATCCCTTCCATTCGTTCCAAAAAATGAAAACTCACACAAAACGAATGGTTGTGAGAAGCTAGGCCTAGGGTCCCTACGACCTGTAGCGCCAACTATTTATTTTTTTTTTTTTTTTACGTATTTCGTCGTAGGGGAACTTGTTTGCTACGAACTTCGAAATTCATAGCAAACACTTCCTCTACGACGGGCTCTATGATAGTTCCTTCGGAGTTCGTAGCAAAATTCCGAATACGACGGATCCTGTGATAGACGTGATTGTGTATATAAAATAATGGTAAAGTTTTTTCTTTATTATTTATTGTATAAAAAGTAAAATAATATTTGTAACATGAATCGGAATAATGCTGAGATCCTCTTTCAGAATGGTTTTCTATCTATGATGGGTATTAGCAAATTAAATCAAACGTTTTCGAATGGATATAATGAACTTCTAATAAAAAAGAAAATATTAAATATCTCTTGTAGGAAGAAAGGCCATAACATAATTTAGGCTGAAGGAGAAATACATGTGATTAGGCAATGATTTAAATTCGAATATCATGCATTTCTAATTTGTTTTTTTTGTAAAAAGTTTATGTATATCTTTATAATTTTAGATACCGATTGTAATATTATCGAAAAATCAAATTGTCACTTTATTTAAATACAAAACAAAATATCTTCAAAACAAACTAAGTCCATGACAAAAAACAAGTTCTAGAATTTGAAAATCTAATTTAAGAGCAGATCTGGATGAAATCCTACATACATGAGGTTCCAAGAAGCAAATACTGAAAAGAAGCAGTTTTAAATACACAAGGTCCTAGTAAAGTAATGTGTTCTTGTAAAACTAAGTTCGTTAAGCATAAATAGTTAAAACTTAAACTTAAACTTCTGCCTTATATAGCAAAACTATTAATAGATCATCGCGGACGGTGAAAATTTGAGAAAACTTTACGTTGTACCCAGCGGTAACCGAATCAATTTATGCGTTATAAGCGGCTCCAATAACTACTTTGCAAATCGTGCATGAATTTCCTTGTCTAGTCATTTTCAGTGTTATAAGGATAATGTTAGGTATAAAATAAAGCAATCAAGTCTGATGAATGCAAATGCTGCCTATACGAATCGAACCAGTATCTATGTATATACCACTAGAATCTTGAATTAAAAACTACCAGTCAAAATACAACACGCCATTTTATACAATATATGTATATGTTCGTAGTCAATACCAACATGCAAAATGCCTTCGAACTTTTAGCAAAGAATAAAATCTTCATTTTTAACTTTGCCTAATTTGTGCCTCGTTTTGGTCAACATATTACTGCTGGTATTGAAGCTTCATTTCGTCCGTTGTGAGGGTTTGGAAACAGAAGCTCCCTCAACTTCAAAAACCTTTATCAAGGATTATAGTTCCTCTTTACAAACTCTCCAAACTTTTCAAATATTATAAACTAGTCGCCATTAAGCTCATGGTTGTTCAGCGAGTAGTTATTTATCACAATGGACCTATCATGACCAATGTGTGGCTGAGCTCGTTGTGGCTCGCCGCCCTTATCCCACCATTCTCATCGTAGATATGATTTTGGTAAACTTCATTGGGCAGTTAAAAAGTTATGAAAGTTTAAAGATTTTATTTCCGACCCGTCTTGAACATGAATTTACGAAGACGAATGCTTGCTTCGTTAAATTGTGAAGACATCAGAAGCTCGTACAAGCTAAAAGTTTAGAGGACATAGAGCCACAAGATCCTAAATTGCAACAATCGTCTTTAGAAATAGCTTAAAGGTGAAACAAAAACGCTGATTATAATATATAAATAAGATGATGTGTATACTTGGTTTCAAATAATATTCAACGGAATAGTCTCCGTTAATATACGAAATGGTTTTTGTGGTTCCTAAAGCAACGAGTGTTTAAATATGTTCTCAAACGAATAATAAAATAAAACATATTTACGTTAACCCATTTTATTAAAAACAATTTTTCACAAGCCTTTGACATGATAGACGATTAGTATTCAACTCAAAGTTAATAAAAACGAAAATTAATTGAAATTCCAATCAGATTGCTTATTTTGAATATTTGCCTCAGATGCAAAATTATGAGAAATAACGTCCTTTCTAATGTTTCATATTTATTTTAAAGAGCTTCAACTGTTATCTGTGTCGATTTTCAAATAATTTAATAAAATGTTAAAAAAGAAAATAAATATTAAAAAAAACTACTAATATGAAATTACTGTTATATACAAAAATGTATTTAATTGTTGGTTTTACTTGATTTATATATATTTGTTTTTTCTTTGTTTGGTTTTCCTCTGGATAATAACTGTAATTTGTATTAATAAATATTATTTACAATTAAGATGAATTTAATTATCGTTTAGTATGAAGCGTTTATGTGAATTTGTTTCTTACTTAAATACGTAATTTATTTTGAAATTATATTAATGTATAAATTATGTAATTTATTATTACTTTCTTTTAGGTATTTATATATGGTTTTACATTTTTTGCTTTTGTTTAATGTTTCTTTATAATGATTGGTTGTTTGTGGTTGCGGTATTTTTTCTTTAAATGGTTTAATTTTTGTTTTATATACTTTAATAATATATAATTATTTATATATATATATCTTTTTTACTGAAGGCATTTTTTAAACTATATTTATATTTTGTTTTCTTATTTCAAATAGTTAAAGTATTTTATTTATTAACTTACATAATTTGAATACGATATCTAGATTTTTTTCCATTTTTTCTCTCTTTTTTTTTTTTTTGTTTAACTTATGTAGGTAGTTATTATTAAAAAGTTAGGTATGAAATTCTTTTTAAATATTTTTTTTTCGAGTTTTTTTTTTTTAAGTATTTTTTAATAATTTTTACCTAAGTTTTTTCTTCTTTATATCTATATAACCGGCTTGTCTTTACTTAATTATTCCTGAAAAATAACATCGATTACGGGAGTAAACTGTTTGTGTTGTTTGTCTTTCAGGATTTGTTGTATTTTTTTTTTGCTTTTTTTATCAGTGAATAAAATTGCATTTGTTCATTTTATTATTTGAATATCTAGTGTTAATTGTAATAATAAAATTCATGATCATATTAAAAGTACCCTAAAATTTATTTTTATACATATCGCCATACAGAAAGGAACAGACCAAGCTATTCTGTATTTTTATTTTGTATTTTTAGTATAAAATGTCGTTTTTTGTCTGGGGATTTTGGTTTGCGTTATATCCTATGTGAAATTTAAATAAGATATAAATTACATTTAATGGACTATTGGTATTTACAAAGATGCGCCTCTTGGTTTTCGAAATTCATGAGTTGTGTAAAAGAATTTGTACGTAAACTAGGGGCCTTTTGCATTCTCCATTTGTTTTAATTGAACTCAAACTATGGGTTGGTAAAGTTTTGAAAATTTTATTTTTATTTTAAGGGTAAACTGAATAGAGTGCATGTACCTTAAAATTCTGGGACTCTAATTCGGAATATAGTTTTGTTGTAACTGAGAAGCCCCTCAAAGTCCGTAACGACATAATTTGATGCGAAAACAAATTTAAGCACGGACACGCGCCGTGACTTAAGACTGAAGAAAGCATATAAGAAAGTCTGTACAAACCTATTCACTGGCGATGATATGGCGATTCGGAAAATGCAGCCAGCCAAGCTGTTAAAATACGTTAGTTCCGGTTCAAAATATATTCCGTCATAAGATCACTGTAAACTGGAAATAAATAACGAATGCAGGACACCACTTTACATAGGTAATAATGTTTTACAAATTTTCCCTTGCGCTACATGTGCAGTTCGTGAAGAAATACATATCCGTCAAAGGGATTTGCGAAATTATCAAGGCAATTATTGTACTTCCATTTCCAACGCATTTGGAGTACCTACCTATAGTGGTACAGGTATATTTAAATGTCTTAAAATATACTGCTTGCACTCTACAAATTTCTTAGCTTTATTCATGGGTTGGAAACAGTTTTGATAACAATGGCAATTGCTTTCATTTCATTTTCAAACTTTTGCCGATAAAACGCAATATTTAAATTTTTTTTATAACGGCAAACCAGTCCAAAAAAGTGTACCGTTTAGAACTATATATTGAGATTGGTTGGTTTGTTTGAATCCTAAAAGAATAAAAATGGCTGACCCCTTATTACTCAAGAAAAAAATACTGTATCTCGCATATGTTTTCAATTATTGCATCCACCCTCAACAAAAAAAAAATTTAAATGAAATTTACAATAAATTCTACGATACCTAATAGGTACAAAACTTAAATATTTTTTTTTCTATAAAGAGTTGTGAGATCATGATGTCTACATTATGCTGAATTCTTTGTAGTCCCATTTTATTTATCTGTTTCATTTGCAGTGTAGTTTAATTTCAAAGCTTAAAAAATGTACAGCAAAGTACTAAACTTATGTACAAATTGTTCATTATTTGTTTTATTTATTTTTGTCGGTTTTTCATGTATTTATTTTTACTTTTGCCTATTTAAAAGATTATTGACCCAATTTAAAAAAAAAATAAAACAAAATTATAATTGATTAAAAATTATTTTATTATGTTCTTCACTTTTTCGTATCGCATCGTAACTTTGTGCGTATGCTGTTGTTTTTTACCTATTTTATATTACAATTACTATTAATTTGTTTAGAAGTTCATTCTATAGGTACATTTACTACAATATAGTTACAAATACTATTATTTTTTCTTTTTCTATTTGGATGTTTATGATTACATGGTCATTCTCGTTTTACTTGTTTTGGGTTTCTTGTTGTATGTTTGCTTATTTAAAATGTATTTTTAAATTTACCTATCTAATGAGTGAGTGTTTAAAGCAAAATCGAATGTATATATAAATTTGAAATACTATGTAAAATGTAAATTAACAAAATACCTAAATGAAATATAACATGTGACGAACAAAATTAAAGTAGTTCGAAATTTCTTTGGCGATCGTTCAAAAAGTTGTTATGTTTACTATAAGGTATATATCTCTCTTTGGTTTAAGTTTGTTTTGGTTAAAATTTGTCTAGATAAATATGAAAATTAAATATTAAAAGTTCAACAATTGGCTAAATATGTATGTTTCATTATTTGTTTTTTTTTTTTTTGATTTTATTTTCATTTTTTCTAACAATCCATGCATGGTATAGCTGTCAAGATTTGGTAATTAACGTTCTTTCTTTCATTTTGTAACAGGAATAATTAACAAAATTAATGTGCTAATAAACAAATTGATTTATTTTAGAGTTGTAATTCTTCTCTTTTCCATTTAAAGAAAAACAAATTAACATTTTATATGTAAGGTACTATTATTTTTTTGTTTTAAGAATTCGTATATGTGTTTGGTTTTTGATATTTTGAAAAATTTACTAAATAGACAAAAAATGAGATAAAATAATTTATCAAGACATCATCTGTTTCTTGGCTTTTAACTATTCGTATTCAAATCGTTTAACAAGTTTCTTTAGTATTTCGTTAAATATGCTTATATGGTTTCATTCTATAGGAAAATAGAAAACGTACAAATTATAAGCATTATGTTAAAGCTGTGGCAATATTATGTGTTTGGATATAAAATATTATTTTAGATTTTTTTTCCATTTATATTTACTATGTGATTTGCATTTTTGTTCTTCGAGATATTGTTTTTGTCAATTTTCTTAACATTTCTTTATTTTGTACGATCTTTAAAAATTCTTTAAACCTTTGCTCATGATAATCCAAAAGTAGTTTTTATATTTTTGTTCTTATCTTCTTTTTAGCGTATAAAACTTCGAACTTATGAATATAGCAGATTGTAGAGAAAGATAGACTATTTTAATGTTTGGTTGCTGTTGTGGATTCATAGATTTTGTATGATTAACGTTGTTGTGTTGTATTTTTATAATGTGTTACTAAACCCAGATCTGTTCCCTGCGATCACGCCGTAATCAAAGCCTTTGCTAGCACCAGTCTTCCTCGTCTGAATCCGAATGTCGGGTATGTAGGCCACCTTTTGGTTTGTAGCCATTCAAAACTGGTGAAGGCAGAACTCGTCCCGTTCGTCCCATTGCAAGAGCCTGTTCAAAGGACAGAGGTGCAATATATTCCAGTCTGTAAGAAGAGAATGTTGTTACATGTGTGTGAGAAGTTTATTTATTTCTAGCAGGTGGGCCTGCCTTCTATACCCCCTAGGGAAGACGAAAAGTAATGGATGAAGCGCAATTACTAAGGCAGATTCTTTTTGAATGAAACTAAAGTACGACGAATTATTTCATGAGCGGTGACATAAAACGAACTTGTTTTGCTTTTTGAATTCTCAAATAAATTATTATATTATTTGATTAGATATAATGGATGCAATAAATAGGGGAAAGTGAATTTTATAGGCACGCAATGTCATTTGAGATTCTACTTCAATATAATTTTGTATGGGTATATATATGGTGCATATGCTAGGAAAAGCAATGCCACCGAAGTTCAAAGCCCACCATGCTTATCTATTAACTGTACACTACAAACGATTTCACCTTCAATCAGGTATTTTACTCAATTTCTTGAAAAACCGTCACATTTGTTATAAATCCTTGATAGCTGATAGTCGATAATAATAGCGATCAAGGAAACTTCCTTTTGAATAGCACAATTTTTACATAAATGGGGGAAAGTTTAAGTATTTAGTTAGTCAAGTCAGTCTGATAGCTTTCTCGCTGACTTGATGTGTCTCAGCTTTGATTGGTCTAGATCGATCAGCTTTAGATTTTTTTTAGTTCAGGTCTATGGTGAGGAAGTTAAAGAATTTCATGACTGGGTAGGTACTAGGTTGACAGTTCTTATGTGGGGCTGCCATAGGAAAAGGGGCGTTATCGACCAATCTAAAGTTTCTGTGTTCAAACTAAATCTAGTTCATAGTAAACTGAGCCGCTATGAAAGCGGCATTTAAAGGAAAATGTTTCTTTTTATGTACACACTATAAATAAGTCATTGTTTTGTTTATGGCAAAATAATACATATTGGAATTTACCTACAGAAAATGGCCTACAAAATGATCAATATTTCATTGCTAAATAAAACAAAAGATTAGGTACTGCTCATATCGGGTTATCCATTTCGCGGCTTGGAAAATATACAAAATTCTGATTTGTTCCGTTTCAGGTTTACATTGTGTTATTGTTACCTATATTTTCGTTTCCCTGCTGGGACGTGAACCTTCAACTTTTCGATCACATTGTTCTATAGACTGCCCTCAAGTAGATATAGTCGTACGTACCTACTACTAAGTACTAAGCCATACCAATTCATTTAAATGGCAGCTCATAGATGTATTCTGTTTAGGCCCACGCATGCCGGGAGATGAGTAATATGTGTGATTCGTTTTAATTCTAAATTTCAAGCTAAGCTAAGATGGTTCTGCGTCATAAATAAATGTTTATACCCAAATAGGATGATTTTTATATCAAAAGAAATAAGTTATTTTTTTTGTAAACCAACTGCAGAACCCAATTAGCTCTACTCTCGGCACTTGCCCATTTGTTATACCTTTCTCGTTCCAGCTCTCGCTCCCGATCTCGCTCCCTTTCGTAGAGCTCTCGTTCCCGATCCCGATACTCGTACCGCAGGTCGTATTCTCTCATTCTATCTCTATATCGTTCACGATCTCTATCCCGTTCTCTACTGCTATAGTACATGTCTCTCGGATCCCGCAACAAATCGCGGTGGTGTGGCAATGAGTGAACACTATGAGGTGTCGAATGATGTGTCTGAGTAAATCAAAAACAAAAAATATTTCCATTAATTTTCAAACATATACAACTTCAATATATTTATATTTAAACAGAAAACAAAAAAAAAAATCATGTAAATCGTACATGCGTTGGACTTGCATTCAGTTTTGGGAAATTTATATTCGCTGGTTTCAACTGCAACGTTGATGGTTTACACGGTGTAGGCGGAAGCCGTCGTCCAGCTCCGCCCCGCCTTGCCGCCAGTACTGGGTAACTGTGCTGTACATGTGGACCTCCTTTGAATAAAAACCAACGTTCAGAGGAATTAACATTATTGTATTAAAAAAAAGAAACGAATAAGAGCATATCTATTAGGTAGCTATGAATGAGAGTGGTACAACAAAAGAAAATATATATAAAAACAAAACAATGAAATAAAGATTCAGCGAACAATGAAATGAATAAAAAAACAAATTATGTTCAAAATTTGATACTAGGATACACTGAGATACTGAAATATACAATATAATATAAAAGTACTCGATTTATTAAAATGAGAGTGCGAAAGTGCATGCTGATTGTAAGATTGTAATAATGGATTTGAACGAGTAAAAATGCAAAATGATCGAATGAGCTTGTTGAGTGTGTGTTAAGAAAATGTTTTTCTTTCCTGTAATGTATCTATGTACTTCGAATGAATTTACAATATTCACGCTCTTCGTTCCTTTTGTAATTGCCATGCGGGCATGTTGCAAAAGATGATATCGGTATACCTCACTTTAGTTAGTGTTTCATACATACATACATACGTACAATAAATAAAAAACATATATTTTAGAAGTATATATTATGTATATATAAAGATCTCTCAGAAGCACGGAAACAAAATAACGAAAAAACACATACACAACACAAAGAAAATCAAAAATGTTGAGAGTAATGAAATGTAGTTTAACACAAATGAATTGGTGATTTTATATTTTTTGTTTTTTTCAATTGATTATGTAAGAGTTATGTTTTTTTTTCTTTTTTTTTTCTTTTAATTTTTGTCGAATTTTTTGGATTTTTTTAAGTCATTTGCAAAAGTACCCATTTCATCAATCCCAATACCAAGTCTATCTCTTTCACGCATCTCCTGAAGTCGAGCGGGACTCGGTGATCGTGATCTTTGACATAGACTTGTCGTCCCATATGTGGGATAAGGCAGGTGATTACGCCTACTTCGAGATAAATGGCCACCATAACGAGAAGGTGAAGGCGAACGGGCCGGACTTGTCGATGCTGACCATGAACCTACAGTGGGGGGAAAGATATATAGCTAAAGTTGTAGTTTCTGTTGGTTTTTTGGAGTTAATTTCTTTTTTTTAAGTTAACTAGCCGCAAGACAGTGTTAAAGAAAGTGTTTCTCTTTTTGAAAAAGAAATTTAGTTAGATATAAGAGTATTTATATTTTTTTAAATAAAATAAAAGGTTAAACAAGAATTCGAAAAGCGGTATCTTTTAAGAATTGTAAAGAAAAAAATAAAACATTTATAAATATAGAATTGGACAATTGAACTTTTCTAGCAAAGACATGACAATTTTTTTTAGAAGAAAGCAGATTTAAAATAAAGTACACAATTTTGTTCGTAAGGAAACTAATAGTAAATATACAAAAAAATGCCTATTTGATTTGAAAATTTAACGCGTACGTGGGTATAAGAACTAATAGAAACTGGGTAATGTTAAACTGAAAATTAATCAAAACTTGGACTTGCTTTTTCTAAGGAATCAATATTACAAATAAAGGTAGGTAATTAAATAAAATTTTTAATTAAATGTCTTTTCAATGTGAGTATCAAAATGGGCACTATTCTTATGAGGATATACATCGTATTTTTCTATATACTTAAATGGGAATATTACAGGTAACGATTAATGACAGTGGTACGTGTAAAGTCAGTGGTACGAAACAGTCTCAGAGGCAATGGAGAAGTACGCTTCTGACATGCAGTGAATAGTAATCACCGAAAAACAAAACGAGCTGTGGTGCTCCATTTTTTTTAAGAGCATTACATTGCCTACATTTATGCATGATTTAACAAACGATGGTATATAAAAGAACCGACTTTTTCCAAAATGGTACCGCTTCAATTTGTTTACTGATTTTTTTTAATTCGAAATGAACAAGTCAAAATTTGTATCCGGATATTGAGAGTCTTGATTTACCCCCATTTGTACGCCTTAGAACTAGTGCTTAATACGAAGATTACCATCGATTCGTTGGTGTAAGTTTTCATTTGTCAGTTTCTTTTAATTGGAAAAGGCACTTCGCAAAATTTCCGAAAACAGTTGTTTCCAAACACGTAAACACGTTTAAAATGTAGCTCGGTTGAATATCGCAACACTATTATAGTGTTAAGCGAGCCAATACTTGTTAAATATCGAGAGAAATCGAAATTTGAAAATTATCTTCAGGAATGACACTTTTTTCTTTAGCCGCAGTTTTTTGGAAGTTGTCAGTCACAAAATTCTCAAATATTACTAACAATACAATAAAAACACAGTTAAACCAAGGACTATTGTAAGGATGACAGCCAAATAAAATAAATGAACGCGATAGGTAGAAAAGGTCTTTATAAAAAGACCGAATGCCAAGGGCGTTTTAAATAACTTAGATTACCTTTCAAGTTTCTTTGACATTTTGAAGGGTAACTCATGTCTCATGTGTCATGTCATCGCAACTTTCAGTCACTTAGATTCCGAAGAGGCAGAGAAGGATTTAGCTCACGGACGAATCAGATACATTGTTTCAATAAGTGTGAATGCAAATGTACCAACCACTGACAAAAACGAAGCACGAATAAATTACATATTTAACCTTATAATTTAACAGCGAAATAGATCAGTACTGACTTTGGAATACAGTGTATGGTACTCTATTGAACTAACTAATAAATATTATGTTTTCAATCGTGATTGAGTAAATCTGTGAGTGTTGTGTTTTGCAATGACAATGTAGTGTAGTACTTAAAAAATATTACTTTGCAATGATTTAGCAAAATGAGTGGTAATGTATGATAGATACGAGTATATTGTTGTATTTTTTTCTTGTATGTATTTAAGTGTTTATTCTAATTCCAACGCTATACTATTCTACTCCGTAAATATGTTGTAAACAAATTAAAAATAAAAAAAAATCACAGCTGCAAAGAGGTATTTAAACGAAATAGCCTAAAGCATAAATTAAACAAATATTAACAATGCGCATATTTCTCTAATAGCGATTTGTAAATTATATCGGTTAACACTAAATAGTTGTTGCTACCTATTGCAGTCATATACAATTTTTAAATTGACACAGAGAGCAATTTCTATCTTGCTTCCTTTTGGTTCAATAGCTCTGCAGAAAAAAAAAAATATCGCTTAACGCTTGATTTTTTTAATTTATTTTAAAAAATAAACTCCTTTTTGAACTCGGTGCTTTATAAAAAAGAACATTTTTTCGGTCAATACTGCTACTGAATTTTCAAATCTAAAATCGTCTAGAAAGTATCAACTTTTTAACATTCACCGAAAAATGTTGATCTAGCATGAAGGTTTCGCAAATAAAATTGTTTTTAAAACTGTTTTAAATTGTAATAAAAATATGTTTCGATCTTTTATTGGTGGAAAGATCCATATATTTTCGGATGAGGATAGTTGGAAAAATCTAGTAGGTAAATCGCCTTTTCTTCTGTTTTTTTTTTTTTTTTTTGTTGCTACAATTCATTTTGACTTTAAAATCTACTGTCATGAAATTTTTGAATTTGTATACATACACATAGATGGATTATAATTCTGGGAAAAAATTAAGAAAAAATAAAACACATTTTCTAAAGAAGCCGAGAATCGAGATCTATGGTAGGTTTCAATACATCTTGCACTCACTTAACTTGTCCAACAAACTAAACACCTAACCACAAAATTTTTAACTATATCATACAATTTATACAACACTTAAGTAACAATAAATATTAGTATTTTGAATCTAGAGGGAGTGAACCAACATTTATATACCCAGTATTACATTCACATTTATGTTTAAATTGCAGTTTGGTCTTAGCCAACTTTTTTCCTGAGTTCGAAACCCATACACAGACACACAGAAAGAGAAAACCATAGTGTTTCTTTCATTTAAACATGCCTTCGTAAAGCCAATAAACTAAAGCACTAATTCGCAAAAAAAAGAACATTCTAGAAAATATCTTACATTTACAAAATTTATTTCATTTAGAAGGGCAAAGAAAAATTAAAAAAAAAAAAAAAGAACAGCCTGGTTTAGCAAAGAGGTAATATAGAATATTTAAATATTTCTTTTATTTATTCGCAATATATAGAGGGCTATCGTAAAATTACCTCTTGGATATCGAGTAGGGTGACCATAACTATGCCTAGGATGACGGGTCTCCTTGACCATCTCTACAACATTAGATACGGTATCGGAGAACCCAATATCATGATGTATATATTGATGACCTCGCCGTCTAGGACTTGGAGATCTGGCCAAAGGAGATCCGTTATGCCTACAAATGATATTCACAAGGTAAAATTTTGTTGGTTAATAAATAAACATTTAGATATTTCCTATAATCACAATCGTTACCTTAGACTAGGTGACCTTCGATGGCCATTCGTGTGTGCATGACCAGGATGTAAATGGCCAGCATCGCCTCCAGTTAACGATTCCTGAGAAGGGTGCCGTGATGGAACATCTTGTAACTCCAACATCTATACATATGCATAAGGAATATAAAATATTATGTGAGTGAAACTTTGCCTTTACAAAAATGTTTAACTCCTTTTCAACAGATTTACAATCTGATAAATTTCGATAACCAATATTGTTCTTATAGATTCTCTTACTAAAATTTAATTTTTTCTACCAAGTATATAATAAGTTATACTTTTTTAAGCATTTCTTTTTGTCCTATATTTATTTATTTTTTTTATTTAAAAATATTTATACAAAAAAAAACACAAATAAAAACGAAAGCGATAATTTAATATAGGTATGTATTGTAGCCTTATAAGCATGCAGTAAGCCTAATGATACACATGCTGCGTGCAAATGCAAATAATGCTTTTAAGATATTATGTTCTGCTTATTGTATACTGCCATGCATTGTGCTTGAGATGTTATAGTAGTAATGATGTTTTTATTTTTCAGGTATTTGTGTATTTACACTGACTTGTACTTACCGCATATGGTTCGGGTAGATCGATTAAGAAGCATTTATAATATCAATTTGCTTGTTTTCAAAATACACAGTTACACATTAGCTTAGTGATGTAAGGAAATAAAAAATGGAACAAAAAATCAAAACAGTTATGAGGAAAACATTGAAAAACTAATGCTGGGGTTGATCCGAATGTGATAAATCTACTTAGATCATTTACTGCAGCGATTGTGGGTTATGCTTACGGTGACCATACGTCCCGTATTTCCCGGGACAGTCCCGTATTTCAATAGCCTGTCCCTGGTTTTTATTTTAGAAATACGGGACATACAAATGCCCCGTATTTCTATTTTAGTCCCGTGTTTGTCCCGTATATTCATAATTTATTTTTTTTGTAATATTTTATTATCTATTTTACAAAATTAACCATTTCAAGATCACTAATAAAGCGCAAATAGCACCTTAATAATCACAAGGGAATCTACTACAATAATAGTACATCTATTTCTACCATATTTGCATACCCGCTGAACTGAATTTGTAAAATAATTCTTGTTATTTTTGGTCATTTGTGTGCTGTTATGTATTTTTGTTTGTCCCGGGTTTCGCTCTTGAAAATATGGTCACCGTAGTTATGCTATCTAATTGAGTATCAGCTTTCCATATTGAAAGCTGATACTAAAAGTCGTCAGAAGATATTGAAATATACTCATCTACGCAGCCCCAAGAACTCAAAATGTTTGTAGCTAGAGCTTATTTTTTTTTTGGTTGTACCGACTTCGATATTATTTTATAGCCGACCAAATAAAAGATGAATTTCTATAGGTCAATTTCCTTATATTCAAACCATAAAAATTAACAAACCACGGAGATTTTAGTTTTTATGTCTTCGTAATAGGATGACACAAAAGAAAGAATGCATGGCCGTTACTGATAAATATTTTTCTTCATTGAACGCAATTTTATTTGGTAGGTTTTATAAGAGTTGTGTAAATGAAAGAAATCCTTTGTAAATTATGAATACATTTTTCATTTCACTGGAAGTTAATGGTAGGTAATTTATGCCACATCGTATTTATATATATCCAAAGTAGAGACAAGGATCGTTTCAGAACTTAATTTATCACAAGGAAATAGAACAAACAATGCGACGATAGTAGATGTTTCGCCAGATATAATAAAATTATATTAGATTTTAATAATTAATTAATACAGCTAGTTACGTATCGCTGTTTGAACTAATATTGTGCTACCAAAAAATGTGTAATTCACTTTAAAGAAAACGCATCTTTAAAAAAATTTGAATTTAATAAACATATTAAGACTCATCGAAATCTAGGTATACCTATATATTGAGCGAATTGTTCCCTGCAAGCCTTTGAAAACTGTTCCTTTTCGACAAATAAAAGAGCGGTCTAAGCCCTAAGTAAACATTTCTGAATTAAATAATAATGATTGTAAAATATCACAAATTTTAAAATCATTTAAAACTATGTACGAAATTACTGACTTTGAACTTTGAACACTGTAATATAGGCATTTATCTTCGTTAAAATAGATTTTAGCTATCGAAGACAGAAAACTAACCGCTTTCAAGGTTTAGGCAAAGTAGCATCATCTTTAGGTATATTAATAGGGTAGACGTGTCGAACCGTTTAAAACGTTATATCGAATCAATTTTTGAACGAAATGCGGACCAAACCAAAAGTGAGTTTCCGAAGGATTTGAAGTATAAACAATCGACACAAATTGCAAAAATTATCAACGACGATTCGAATTGAGAAGTTGTTCTGCCCAACACATATAAAATTGGAACTAATTCTTTTTAAAATAGTACTTGTGCCATAGCCTGATCTAACAAACCAAAAAAAAAAAACCGTTGGGTTATCCAATCAACTAATGGCGAGAAAATATTTTAATAAAAATTAGACAAATGTTCGTTGTAGTTACGTACACTACAAATTTAAACCATCTCATAGTAATAACTTAGATCTAATATCGAATGCTTTAAGTTTTATTAATAAATTATTGTCAAATGTTTCAATACAAAATTAATGAACACGCGTCTTGTAAATAATTAAAATTCTATAACTCTAAGAGAAGGTCTAGAAAGCTATATTGAGTATATATTGGAAATTATAAAACTAAACCTAAGTCACCTAAATTAAATAAATATTTAACTTAATATTGTTTAATAATGGTCCCCATTATATAGATTTGTTAATCCTAGGTCTAAAGAAATTTTGGTTGGTTAAGGCGTTTACAACAGAACAACAATAACACCGATTACTAGAAATAAGGGATTATAATGTCTAAATACGTTTTTTTTTTTTTTGTTATTTTAGATATTTATGTATAGATACGTATACTAAATATATATTGAACATATCGACAAATCACATCGGGAAAAGATTTTTTTTTTTGGAATTTTGTGTTACCACATTAAGTATTATCACCTTTTTGTTTCTGAAATTTTAGAAAATTAGAAGAGGTTTTAAAAAAAGTGTCAATTAAATTGAATAATTGTTAAGTTGTAAGTAGTTTAGGAAATTAGTGTTTTAATACAAAATGGAAAATAAATGAATCAAAAAAAACTTAAAAAAAATATAAGGAATACACTATTTGACTATGATTGCTTATTAACTAATTTGCAAATATTATTAATTTAAGTGTGCTCTTGATTTGGGAACTTGCCGTTGTAAATTTGCGTTTCCATTAACGTTCTAAGAATTACCATTGACTTAAATCAAGGAATGTACATATATGAAAAACTGAAAGGGCTGTCATCAGCAAGAGATCATTAACTTATGGTAGAAAAAGTGATGGAGTCTTTTAGAACACCACCATTTATCTGGTGAATTGCATACTTGAAATGGTTCAACAAAACTTAATCTCAATGCTGAGAATGGTAGTTCTTAGTTCATTGGCAAAAGAGCTATCTGGCAAACCCTGTCAAATGCTTTTGAAATGCATAGTCTAAAAATGGCCATAATGTTGCGAAAAGCACTAGTAACCACGTTAAATTTAAATACATAAATATGCTAAGCGTTACTCAATCTAAAGTTGGCTTTAAAAGAAAAATATGTATATCTTATATACTCGTACCTCGGTTATTCGAGATCGAAAACCTTTGGGTTAGAGCGGATTTGAGTTTTTATAATTGAATATATTTAAGCAAAGAAGTAGAATTGGCACAGTGGTCTTGATTAATAAAATTTAACTAATAAGCAATCATGTCTGTGTTGTAATAAATCAAATCAAAGAAATAAAATTTAAAATAAAATAAAAAAATATTATTTGCTTTTGGTTACCTAATTGATCGCTTTCGTATCGTACTCCGACGTGCTAATGTCGCCAAACTGTTATGATCAGCGTCACCGTTATTATTAATATTATTATTATTTTGATGATTATTATTATTAGCCAGTAAATGGGTTTGTGAATTAGCACCTTCGTGATTGGGCTCTAAACTAATGGAACCTGTACGTGAACCTCCCTTGTCTAGCGCAGCCATATCAAGCAAGCAATTGAAGAATGATTGTTTCTGTTTTTATTATATTCGAGCATTATATGATTTTTTTTAGTGTATATTTTACAAAAGTTTTATTTGTTAATGATTATATTTTAGATCCAATATTCCGGTGTGTTGTTCCCAGAGATGACCAAAGGCGTTTTTTTTTTTTATCATTATTTAAATTTTTTGTTTTGGAAGGTGTATAGTTTTTTTTAGCAAATGGTTGCAGTGAGCAAGAGCAAGAAAGATTCGAAAAAAATCAAGCAAGAAAATATTGTATTTATTAAAAATGCATTTCTTGTAAAAAAAGTTAATTAAGTATACAAAAATTAGGAAAAATGTTAGACTATTGGAGAAAAAGAAAATTTAAGAATATGTATCTTTTTATTGTTAAGGAATACTTTTACTTATGTAGCTTGTGAAAGCTAAGTCCTATTAATTATTTATAATTTTGATTAAATGTTTTATTTTTTATAATGTAGGTTTATACTTCTAGATCATGCAAAAAACTATCTAATCTATTCTATTTGTTATATATGTAAAAAAAGTCAATTCTATATTTTAAGAAAACACTTCTAGGAATTATGCATGGAATTTCAGATTGAATCGAAAGTTGATGTTTTATTTCCAGAAACCCATTCGAATTTGCTTATGACACATATTTACAGTTTATGGATCTTAGTGCAAATTATGTAAAGAATACAAATATGCATAAATTTGAGACGGATATACATATTATGTGTAGGACGCACAATTTTTTTCTTGTATAGACAATTAGACATGATACAGATCGAATTGATTTCTGAAGTTGTTGGTTAACATTTTTCTTTAAGTGACATGTTTTTTTTGTTTTTGTCGTAAACAAATTTCGTTGTGCTGTGTTAGTAGTTTAAAAAGGATTTTTTTTATATAAAAAGTAAAACTTAGGTTAAAACCTTAACATGCCAAATTGAAAGAAAATAAAACAAATGCATGCATAATTTTGTTGCTAAATTATATTTTGTATTAATAAATGAAAAATAAATTATTTTTTTTTTCTTTTTTAAATATAGGACAATAATCTGTAGATTTGTTTTTCTAATTCTAAATTTGTTATCACTATTGTGTTAAATTATTAATTTAAATCTAATTGAATATTTCCCTAATTAGCTTATGCCTAAGGTAAATTTTATAATTAATATAAAAAGTAAACACTAGTACTAAGACCATAGCATTAACTATAACGAACTCGAAAGGGCAGTTATGAAATTAAAACCATAAATTATTGTTACGAGCAATTCTATTTCTACATAAATATATTTGTATTATTATATTTTATTTTCTCTTTCTAAGTATTTTTAATTTTCATTCATGGTGCGGTAAATAAAATTGTAAAATAAATGATATAAGTTTTTCAATACAATGTTTGTATATTATTTTATTTACTTCTCAAAAATGAAGTCGACCTCGCTAAGCTGGTTGACCAACAACTTTATTTGCCAAACAAACTTCGACATAGACAAGTTGTCCCAACCTACGATCCAACGGATGACCTTCCCGAAAAACTTAATAGGAAATAGGACATCAGGACTACTTTGCCAAAGGAGCTACAAGTCGGTCGTTTTTGGCTGCTGTTAAAAGAAAATGTCCAGGTCGATATTCTTTTCAAAATGCGATTATGTCAGACAAAGCTCATTTTCATCTCAATAACTAGTAAATAAACTAAATATTTTGGGGCTTGCGAATAATTTGGGAGCGACGGTAGGAACTTTGGAAAAGTTCATAAATATATTTTATGTTTTATTATAACATATAAAAAATTTTAAAAACAAACCCGGTTTTTATTCAAGTTATTTAAACTGATTATTTTTATCCAACCTTCAGTTAGTCTTAATCGACCAACAGTACTGAGCAAGCGGTCTCAATTTCGATCAGCGGAAAAATATCGCACCGATAGGGTACACGAACCTGTTGCGCCAACTATTTATTTATTTTAGCGAATACGTATTAAGAACAGTACACTCCCAAAATATACCAATATCAAACAAACATTTTACCGAAACCCATTTGAAAAAGTGTACCTATGTTGGTACATAGACAAGACTAAAAACAAAATTTTAAAAATCAAAATTTGTGCATATAAAGTATTGTGATGAATCTACTATCATTTATGAAATAAAAAGCGCCCGATATTTCTTCATAGAATAAAAATAATAAATAAACAAACAATAATATCTGTATACACATTTTTAAAATTATGTTGCGTTACAAAAAGTTTTCGAATGGTTTGGATTTAGCAGAAGCAAGCGAAACTTTTTTAGAATATTGAATTTATTGCAATAATTCAATAAATTTACTCCTTTGGAAGGGACTAGAAGGAAAGACTTTGAGTGAATGTTCTAAGAAATTGGATTACAAATTATGTATACGGTATATTCATTTCAAAATTCATATAGGAGAACTCCCAAAGATTCACAAAGGCAAGAGGAAAACATAATCATTTCATTAGCGATAAAAATATATATTCATATGCCAACAAACGAAGCGGGAAATAAATGTAACATTTTTTTGGAATATAGCGTAACTAAACATAAATAGTGAATATTTTATATATTTTTTAGGTAGGTAAGTAGGTAGGTATATTTATTTCATTCTAATATTTAATAAATATTTTGAGAATAGTTGCAAAGACATGTACCGGCTGATCGGCAGCGGTAGGACTATTTCTCATATCGTCATCTTTCTTGGCCTTTAGCATGGAAAGCATGTTTTGTTATTTCATATTGAAATTTTGCAAGTCGTTGATGTCAATAAAAAGTAAATGAAGAAAACAAATTGAAGAGAAATTATCGTTAAAAAATGTTCTTTTGTAGATGTTATAATTTATAGAAAATCATACAATAGTTGTAGAACAACATAAATAAATTGAAAAGTAAAATGTTAACCTTAAAATCCTTTTATAGAAAATTTAAAAAAATAAATTTGTATATACCTAAATATTTGTGCAGCTTGTAACTTTTGCTATGGTCATTAAACTCGTTACCTACTGAAATATTTATCAACATTGTCTAGTTTAATAAACACTGAATAACGCAATTATTACTTTGTTTTTATATATCGAAAAGAAAACAACTATATCAATATTTTTAATGTTTACTTTACTTTAAAGAGAAAAGACATGAATTGAATTCATCAATATTATTGAGTAAAATTCAAAACAAGAAAAAAATGATTAAATAAAAATACTGGTATACACTATAAAAGATATCTTAAAATGAATCAAAGAAAACACACAAAAAATACTTGGTGCGATATAATATACCTCCTTCCAATTCTGCATTTTTTTTTATCACACGTGAAATATAAATTTAACAGAAAACGATTAAAGTGTTTACGACGGTAAGGAATATAGCTAAATTTAACAATTGTGTTCAGAAATCCTATTTTGTATAATACAATATTGCTATTCCATTATAAAATAATATAAAAAAATAAATACATAATACAATATTTTTGAAAAAAAAAAAAACCGTTTGGAATCTGTTATGAATGTTTAGGTGACACTGAAAAGTTTAGGTTAGGGACCTCGAGAGACTTCATGGACTAGCCATTCACCTCTTTTTTGTTTGCTTTCATTCTAGGGAACGTAGTTAAGAAAAGCTATTTTCACATGCAATTCGCTATTGGCTACATCCACTGTTACAAAATGGGATGCTTGAAAAATGTTGCATTAGTGAAATGCTTATTCTTTATTAAAGTACTGCTGTATTTCCAAAAGTGGGAGCTCGGAAAATACTTAACTTGTAAGAGACCGAAAAATCATTGAAAATGTCACTACTACCTATACTAACTGACTTCATCATTGTTGTTTAGTGCAACTGCAGCAAACGAAATTCTTCAAAGATTCTATAAGTAACCTTCGGGTAATATTTAGCAAGCGGGCTTAAGTGTACCTATAGTTTCTAACACTCATCTTAAATATTTTGCAGGTCACTAGGCTTAGAGTGCTGGTAAAATTGTTCGATTTCGATAATGGTCAGTTGGGACTTATGCATTATTAAAATGAAGTTTGGAAATGACTAAGAGTACCTACATAATCATTGCAATTGAATATATGTAGTTTGATACTGGGCTACATTTATGCATATGGGGTCTTCAGCGGTCGATTCGTATAATGTCACCTTAATGCGTTGAGCTAGTGAGGATTCTACAACTTGAACAGAAGTGCAATTGTGGATAAGGAGTAACTAGAAGGACAAAAATACTCTTTCCATAGAAAAATTGATAACAGACAGCTTAAGGGAAATTTTATAAAGGTAAAATGATTACCAAAAATGTAGGTACATAATAGGTATAACAGATGAACCGAGCTCCACTGTATGGTCCAGCCTTTCAGCTTAAACAGAAGCAATAAAATCATCAGTGGGCTTTAGTTTTTGGTATGCTGGACCACTGAGAGAGGGGTGCCAGGTTCTAATCTCGGATCAAGTCAAGACATTTTTTGCTGAGTTTTCTTTTAGAACTATACTCCCGAATGCGTTTGCGGTTCAGATATACCTACCTACTACTCTCGTACTTGTAAGTACCTTCCATATACTGGCAACAGCTAAATTCTCTTTTTTGGAATCGAGAAATTTATCTAGAAGAAGAACATTGTGACTGTGACATAATAACGATACAATATCACCTAAATTCATAGCTGACTCATTTTTTTCCTACAAAAATTAAAAGAAATATACATGTAATATATTCGCTATAATAACAACATACAGTTTTACTTTTTCTATACATAATAATTATTTACATAATTAATATATATTTTTTTTATTTTTTTTTTTTTGTAACACCTTCTGTGACTTAACATCCAATACCTAATTTGTGTTGATACTTATTGACATATCCATAATCCACATAATTGAAAAATATATGTCACATTTTCTTATTTAAACAAAAAAAGGAAATAAATTTCAGCCAATGCGATAAATATGTACACATATTTTTTCTTTAACTCTAAATAAGTGTTGTAACCTAAATAATGGACATTGTGTTGTTTTATATTTTAAATAAATCTCACTTACCGGCATGCCAGAATCTATTTGGCCAAAACGCGTATTACGCCAGGATTCTAATATAAGAAAACCAGCGTAAATTTTTCCAACTGATAGTTTACCCTTGTTCAGTTGGTCGGTTTTCGGCACCAGCAGGTCAAGGATCTTTTTGGCCTGTAACGGCCATATATGCGTTATGGTTTCCCTAAGTTCCATATCGGCTTGATCCATTTCCTCGGCTATTAGAAGGGTGTTGTATTAGTTGGATGTTTTAAATTTAAAACGAAATATTTATATAAAGTGGAGATATCGATACGAATTTGAGGGAAACTACTCTCATATATTTTGGCTTAAAAGAACAGATATAAATAAAGTGCACGACTGGGTCGAACGAAACTTTCTCGATAGATACTAGACAAAAGAAAACAAAATCCTCTTTTGGATATTCATCTCATATGGCAGAGTTACATAAAATAACAATATAAGTTTTTAAAGGTTAAAGCTCTCAGTAACTGGCAATGTCGCAAGCGTCTACTGTACTATTTTATAAGGTCTTACTCCTCACTCGATTTTTGAGTACAGGACAAGCGTACCTAGTAGCAGTTTCTGTTTTTGACCTAAGGATATGTTTTTCGTTTTGATTGGAATATGATTTATGTTTTCAATTATTGGAAGTATTGCTCGTGACAGACCCATATTTTTAGATAGATTGCGTAATTCAGGCATTTGTGAATTTGCATTAGTAGTTATAAATTGACGACGCTCGTGAGTGCGGTGCAAATGAAGTTTTTGTGCATATTATCCAGACATATCTAACAGTTGCAAATATTGCAATGTTTAGTTGGAAAAATACTATTGCGTAACTATTAAACTGAAAACTGACTGTATGATATTGTTCCGGATATAAGAAATACTTCGTTTTTGACATTTTATCGACATCGAAGATGGGGTTTTCGAGATATGAGCAGTTTCTAAAATTAGCGTTTTCGGTATTTCGAATTGAAAATTAAGGACACAATAGTTTTGAAAACATCAATTTGACTCTAAGTTTGCATTTTGGTCAAAATCGTTATTGTCGTTTTCCGGTAAACTGAAGAAAACTAAATTTTAAAAAATTCTTTCAAAAATCCATTGAACGATAATATTGAGAAAAACTGAGGTTACTATTAAGTTATAAAAGAACACATTACCTTAGAAATTAATTTTTATTACAATCGTATAGACCGTTTTCGAGATATGTCGAAATTTCAAAAATTCCGTTGTTCGAATTTTTAGCCAAAAACTGGGTACGCAGTCATGGTAACCTTACCTACTGAAGCTTAAATATCAATTTTGGTTGAAATCGTTAGAGCCGTTTTGGATCAAATCAAACTGGTACAAAAATTTTGTATGGGAAGTACCACTAATATTGAGGTTACCTTGCAAAAAAAAAACACCTCCCGAACTGTAAGCTCAAAAACTCTAAATCCGAGGTTTGAACGTAATCCGGTAAGCCGTTTAGGCTGTAGGCCCGTGGAAGGACGGACAGACGGACAGACGGACAGAACGGACAGAATTTTGTGACCCACTTTTTTGAGTTTCTCTATCATCGTAATATCAGAATTGATTAAAATCTCGAGTTCGAAATTTTGTACGAAACTAATATCTTTCTCTTACTACGTAATGGAGAAAGTTAAAAACAGAGGACGTATTCCGGATGGACTCACATATGATACGCCAATTCAGGTAATGCTTGCGCAAAAGTAGCGATTTAATCTTCAAAGTATTGAACCTAAGATTTTTGAAACTTTCCAACATCTCTGTATATTTTATAGACGAAACCCAAGAATCTACCAAAACTCACGAAAGAACGCATTATTCATTTTAATTAAATTGCAGTCTTCAATCACAACATTATTTATGCGTTTTCTGCCTTTGAGTTATTTGACATTTAAAGATATCGCAAGCTTTACAAGATTCGAAGTACATTGAAAACTATATAAATGGTGCACTTCTAATCACAACGGTTTCTTTACATAAGTAATTATTGGTTTTATTTTCTATATAGGTAGGTATGCAATCCAGGACTTTTTAGAACTTAGTTTGCATTTTTAGTCGAAAAAACCAGGGATACCATCGGTGATGAAGAATAAAACTTGCAATCAATTTTGCACAAATTCGTCTCTCGACGGTACCGCACAAAGAAAACCATTAAACGCCTTTATAAGAAAATTCGATATCAGCAACTTAAATATAAAATATTTTACATTTCTAAAATTAACACTACAACTTACCGGATCGCATTTTTATACTGAGATTTTCACGTATCAGTGCGAATAAGGTCGTTGTAAAATTCACTCTAAGTTCGTCATCTAATGGCATATTCATTCGTATTAATTTTTTGTAGGCGAGGCGATTGGGACATTTGTTACCGAACCCCAATGGAGGATCCATGTTTTTTAACATATCATACATTTCTGTGTAGTGAATTTTACCCCTAGAAAAATTTTGCAATAGAATTTGTTTTTCAATCCATATTGATCTCGATAATGTGCATGGCCACAATAAAAGTGTTACTTGACCACATAAAAAAATAAAATATTAAAGAAATATTTTAACAACGATTAATAATACACACACAGAACAAATGTACAATTACATTAAAGATGAATGCAAAGAACATTAAGAAAATGTTGAAAATATTTTGTTGTTAGGAAAGTAGATATTATTTTTTTTTTTTGGTTTATAAATAGACAGTTTATGTAATTTCAGGTTTAAGTTAGTAGGAGTTTTATTTATATGATGTTTTATTTTGTTTAAAAGAAGTTGAGCTTTATTTATTGAGTTGAGGAGTTGAGTGTTTTACTTATAGTTATTAACCATTGTGGGACCACGAACAGAACTCAAATCATGGTGCCGTACATTTTTTAGAATGAAGGTAGAGTATTCAATATTATGGAGCATATTTTATGTAAAAGAAAAAAATTTGACACTTAATAGTTGGGACTTTGCATAGATGTATCAGAAATAATGAAAATTCTATTCAAGTTCTTTTCTTATTCTATAGAGGAAAGACCAGAAAATAGAAGTGAGTGGTAGTAGCAACTGAAAACCTTAGTTAGGTACTCTTCGTGTCTTCGTTATAAAGTTATGAATTGAGACAAAATTCCAGGTCTCTGGAATTATATTATTTTTAAAAACATGTATAGATATCTATATTGTGTCAAATTTCGACTTTCGAATTCTAATAGTCTCCGGGCTATATTGTATCTGACAGAAAAAATATGGCTATTATTCTAATGAGCAGCCTACGTTTAGGTACATTTATAGTTCCTGAAAGCTTTCAGTTTAAAAATTCTTTATACATTTTCCAGTAGGAGCAATAGCAAAAGTTGGCTTATTAAAATGTTATCAGAAATGCATAACAAGTTTTAACTAGTAGGTAGTAGGTATATGTATAAGTATAATAAATTCAATCAACTCGAATGTCGAATTATTCATAACTGTCTGAAAAAAACACCTTAGTGAAGCCAGATAGTTCAACTAGTAGATGTAAGTAGTACCTACACATTCAATCACATTTATTCTTCTGTAACATTTATGGCCCACCAAGAAATCTGAATTTGTACTCAAATGGTCTCACAAGGGTTAAATAAATTGTTCATATGAAACAAATACGATCAAATAATAATCAATTTAATAAATTTACAAAAGACGTTGAGTTACCCCGTAGTTTAAGCATTTTGGTAATCACAACGAACAAGTATATATACAAAAAAAGGTTATCAAAAGAAATTAAAAGTTAAAGTTATACACCAATTTGATTAATACTGAAGGCATACACATTTATTTATTATTTCTTTTTGAGTGATCACATTCTCTGGCAAAAGAATGTGTACTTTAACGATGCGATGGTCGAGTTGGGCTCTCTGCTAAATAAATTTCACAAGGTCCATTAGTTACTTAATAAAATGGGGCATCCATCAGAGTGACAATACGTAAACAGTAAACGTTTCAAACATTGTTTTTTTTTTGCCAAAGAATATGTTACACACAAAGATATTGTTCAAGCATTTAAAATTTTGTAAATATCATAAATTAAAAAAAAAAAATAGCAAAATTTAGCACATAAATTAGAAAACGAAAAAATAAATATACAACAACGAAAAATCAACAACAATAACAAGTATTAAATTTGATAATTACGTCGCATTTGGATCATATTCAGCCCATATCCGAACGAATTCGTCCAAATGATGGGCACCCAAGATACTGGAATCACGTGTTAGATAATCAAAATTATCCATGATGACGGCGACAAACAAGTTTAACATCAGAAATGAACAAAAAAATATGAATGAAACGAAATATGCGTATGCCAATGTGGAACCACATGTATCTCCCGGTTTTGCCGCACGCTCATCACATGGCTTCCCTTTAAGGCACGCCAGCATAATGTTCGGCCACGCCTCGCCTGTTGCACATCTATAAATAAAAATAGCTTTAGTAACTGTTGAAGTAAATTATTAAATATTTTGTATCATATATATATGTATCTATATATATATGTGTGAGCTATAAAACACCAAACTATTATGTAGTATTAATTACAATAGTAACTAGGATATTTATATTGCTTACAAAAACTTTTATTTGACTAAAAAGTAATATATGTATATGTTTTTTTTTGTTATTTACAGAAGTTTTTAATTTGAAAAACACTAATTATCACATTATACTTGTGACTTTTAATAATAGTTAAGTTGGTATTTTCAATTCAATTAATTTCCATTAAATTTTTCAAACTAAAAATAAATAAAATAATGCAACTAACTTCTAAAGAGGTTCGTATAAAATCTAGCAACAAATAAAAACAAATAAACTTGAGTTAATGCTACGAGGATAGGGTATTTAAAATAATTATATATTTGTTCACTTTATTGCCAATCGGTTGATTAAGTTTTATTTGCACATTTGATTTGATTTTTTGTATCTGTGGATTTTTTCTTGGAACTGTGGTTACATCAGTCTGATTGTTGGAAAAATTTGTGTATTAAATGCCAAAGGAAACAATGACCAGCATTTAATTGGTGCAAGCGATAGAAACATAACAATTGATATGGACCTGCTGGTTTACTTCCTGATATAAGAACTATATAAAATGTCTTTCAAGGAGAGTACTACTGAGATACAGAGAAAATATTGCTCGACGTAGGTATAATTTAAAAATTGTTTGTTTGCAAGATAAGATGTTGTACTTCCAACAGTTTTTGAGTTTGCAAAAGCTGTGCGCACAGCAGCAAAGCTCATTTACTGTTGACAATAATGGCCTTAGCTATAAAGGTTTCTTTCAAATTGCTTTGGAAATCTCAATAGTAAATTTATTTCTGTAAGAAAAAAGTACAAAGTATATAGGTGCAGTATATCTATTTGGATATTCATGCTCAAAAATGATTTAATATTCACGAAACTTATTTATATATTCTGATGCGGGCGAACCTGTGTTTTAAACTACCCACCTTTCCATTGGGTAAGTACTTTTAGAAAAATGGCAAAAAATGCTAATTTTTTTATTTCATACGATAGTAAAAAATTTACATTTTTTATAAGAACATTTTACAATTACGACCCAAGTGGGCGAAGTGTTATAAAAAAAATAACACTTCTCAACCTCCGATTTTTACCTTTTGGTTCTTAGACTTTAGATAACAATCTGAAACCTTTTGTTTTTAAAATAATCGCATGAATTTTGTATGCGCCGAATCGTTTCGAAATGGAAATTTTTCAATACGAGCCCTGTAGAACGATTTCCCAAACAGGTGTATGTAGCACTAGTATCAGAATTGTTTCCTTTCGAGAGAAGAGTCTGTAAAAAAGGGCAGGGTGCTTTTGCTTCGCATGTGAAACCAACTAAAATATAGACCGTTTGCATCCACTGATGTAACCACTTGTTCCGGTGGAATCAGTTCTCTCTTATTCAGAATCTTTAAACACACTTAACAAAACAACGTTCAAAATATTTGAATAATCTACAAAAACCCAACACTGGGAATTCGCTATGCAATTTTAATGTTGTACTCATTCCAAAACAAATCTCAAAAAAAAAATAAAAATAATAATAACGCGTAAATCAGTGCTTAGGGATGGTGAAGGCACTCAATGAAGGTAATTATGGCTTATAGGGGTCAGGCTCAAGTGAAATGGGGAAGCAACTGCATAAGCAATGCTGCGCAAGGTTCTTCAAATTGGAACATAAATAATAATTTACCTAAAATCATTTGTATAATGCTCACTACTTATCAGTTCTTTATGAATGTTTTTAGTAATTCACTATACAAAGTGATTCTACAGTGCAAGTAGCATTTTTTGTTTTTAATAATCTGTTGGAATTCAAAACAATGAACGTTTATGGAGATGGGTGTGTTTGTTTTTGTATTTTTGACGTAAATGGAGTGTTGTAAAAGAGTTTTTAAATTTCTACTAAAACATATAAATTTATATACCTATAATTTTTTTTTTTAAGTGCAATTTGTTTCCAATTTACAAATTAAAATACAAAAATTATCAAAATCATTGTTTTCTAAGAAGAAAGAAAAGGAAAACTGTCCATTTTGTGAAATAAAAATATATTAGCTGTAGAAAATGACTTCTTCATTGATGTCTCTAGCTAAATAGCTTTTATTTTAGATATAAGAGCTAATCTCCGACTTGTTTTCTAAGAAAAAAGAGTAGATCTCACGATGTAACTCTAAACGCCTATTGCGTTGCTGACACTTTCCGCTAAATGGCTAGAAAAAATTTTAAAAACAAATTCCTCTATAGAACTTCTTTGTTTATTATTTTTCACTTAATCACTTTCTGCACAATTACAACTATGTTCGCTTCACATTCTTCGGTATTATTGATTGTTTGTTTGTTGAATTGGACAAAATTACATACCTGAACAGCAACATGACTCCTTGCACAAACGATTGGAAGTTGTTGTGTCTAGTTATTGACTGTTCCGGTGTACTTAGTTTGATATTTCCAAATACCTATTTGCAATGTAATAATGTTTTTTTCCATAAAAAAGAATTTCAAAAATTAAACAGAACCAAAATAAATTAAAAGTATGTCGATTCAGACAAAAAATAAGTAGCTATTCTTTGCTTCATAACTTTTTTATGTTTTTTTTTTTAATTCTTTTTTTTTTTTAGCAAAATGTAGATAATATTGTTGGAAACTCAAAGATGAAAACAAGAAAATTGTATAATAAAAATAATATTATGTATTTATTTAGATAAATGTTTGTGTGTCTTTTTGTTGTGTTGACGGCGATTTTCAAAAAAGATTTGATGAATTTACAAGCTGTAGATATACAGTTGTACAATAGATAAAATTACTTAACTTTATAAACATATATTGGTGTATTGTTTACTGTACTAAAATACATTTAAAAGGGTCAATGTTAGGTAAAACTAATTTTTAATTGATTAGCTCAAAACTATATATAGAGACAGCAAAACAAAATAACTCGTATATTTTGATGTGTTACTGTTTGATAGTATAACGCGGGGTTGAAGCTTTTAACGGTTTTGTATACTCGAATATAGGATGCAAGGGACTCTTTATGAAACCTACTAACGAATGGAATTGTGACAAGGAAAACGAGTAAAAAAAAACAGCTATTGTAATACATATTTTTCTTTAAAGTGACAAGGGGACTACCCTAAGCTCTATAGTGGATGAAAAGTGGGATGGCTACAATTATTGAAAATGGGGGCTTAGAAATTTGTTTTTGGAACGAATTCAGATCGACAAAATATAAATCTAGGTATATATATATTAACTTTAGGGAAATCACAACCATTCCATACACAAAATATCTAAAATAATAAATATACATATTATATTATTTTTTGATGTAACAATTAATTTAAGATGCATGCAGGATATTTGGTAACATAAGTCTTAATTGAATATTTTTTTTTATATACTGTGGATCTTGTTTCATTATAATGAACTCATTTTTCTTTTTTTATATTTCCTTTCCTTTTTAATATATTTCCTTGACTAGGTTAATTTAACAAGAAAACACAAATTTAATTATTAAATTAAATTTTTGGCTGCAGCGATAAAAATTTGGTCGGTATATCTACTTTATAAACGTCAGTACCTATAATATGTATACTCCGCTGGCAGCATATATCTAGGCTTCTAACAGCGTAATGCCTTTGGTGCATGCTCAATCTGTCGAATGAAGCTTTTCAGGGCTATCAAAATGACATAGCAAATCGCTTTCGTATTTTTTTTTTGTGGTACTAAGAGCATCTGTTGCAAAGCCGATTGAGTAAAAAAAAAATCTTAGAAGGTGATTGATAAAACTGGCAGAAGAATAAGTAAATTAGCCAAAGGCAGCACTTTTGGCAAAATTCCTTCAGCTTTTGGCAATTATCATCTGAATTTGCAGATATGACCTACCAAAGACCTTTCCCCGTATAATTTTATGTGGAAATGGAATTCCATAAAACTGCACCAAAAAAGTAATATGTCTCATTAAAGTTTAAAGTTGTTGTATCAGGACGCGTATTTGAAGAAGCCCTTAAAAAGAATTCAAAAGACAACACCTACGATTTTTTTGAAGCATGTTCAGTTAGTTTACTGATAGAATACGGCGCGCCGGTGAAATGTTCCACAATAAGCCACTAAGTATTTGCTGTCAATAATAAAGGATATCCAACATCGATATTTGAGCTCATTTGCCTTGAGAAAAAAATGGTCTAATGATAAACTCTAGAAAGGTATTCGATGTTAACGTTCCCGTCAACTGAAGCTACGCTTCTATTCTAACCCAGTAACGCAGTGGCGGAAGACTGGCGTAAAACCGGTGATAAAATTTAGAGAAGAACTGACTTGAAATTATTATTGTTTGTCCTTGAATACAATAATAAAATGTTTTACTTAGGTTACCTTCTAAATAATTTGAGCTATGCTGTTCGTCTAGTTGGCTTGGTTCGAGATTGCATTACATAGTACCAAATAGAATATGTACCTATTTTATTGCGTTTTGTGTTTTAAGAAAATGTAAATAAGTTCATAATGGTCATTTATTAATATTTGATGTCCTACCATTTCCTTACAAGGGTCACAAATGTATAGGACCCATCGCCTACTATAAATTATAAACTTTAATCGCCTCTTCAGTATTGATATTTTGGCCACAAACTACTAGAGTGCTGTTACAAAAGAGGAATTTCCCAAGTTATTTATACCACTATTACTATCTATCTTCAAAATCTGCGGCTGAAATTTGGTAGCATGGAAGCTACCAGACTATTTAAAGGTTGTTTGTTAAATTGAAAAAGAAAAATGTAATGCGAAAAACCGCCTCTTGTCGAGATGAACAAGTTCTTCGATGACAAGTTAGAGTATTTTAAATTGTGTGTTGGTTTTTCTTTGCACTACAATTTTCTCTTATAGCTTGAATTTGAGTTATGTCCCTAGCACTCAAACAGTTGAATTTTTGCGACGCCCCACTGATCGCATCATTTTGATAAAACGGAGCTTTAAAATACGAAGTGATTCCAATCCTATTTGTGTTAGTGAATAATTAAAAAAACTTAACATTCTTTTACATTTTTTAGAAAATACGGAACACGGAAAAACCTCTTACGTTCGAGGCATGAAAATAAATATTTATATTATAAGCTTCCAACATCGATTCAGTAGTTAACCTCTTTAAAATATTACTCAAAAAAATGTGTTAATAATTTCTACATCAAAAAATAATGATAACCGTCAAATACTTTCGAAGTCGTCTCTAAACGGCATTCCTCTTATCTGTGTGAATTACTAAACCCTTTCGACAGAAACTACTTGTGTTCTTCTTCCTGCCACTAAAACTTTACAACAACCAAATAAAGACCTTAGATTAACATTCAAACGAAGTAGGTGAACTAAACGGAAACAATATAACAAAATAAATTTCAAACAACAAACGAAAATAGGGATAACGAAATAACTCTTGTAACATATTTCTCCGTTATACTATAGAAAATGTTTTTGGTTTTTACTTTTTTTGTTGAAATTCAAAATAATTGTTCAAGCTACATTTATTTACAACTCAAAGTTTGAAATGTTAATACTAGTTTTCTACTTAACAAATAAAACTAAAAACTTTGCTTTGCTTGAGATATAGATATTCTAGCAATTTAATGTAAAGGAAGACACGGTTCCTTTCCGATCAAATAAATGTCAATAAAAAATATAAACAAACAAACGATATTATTTTATAAGTGACACAAATTAAAAAAACAATCAACTTTAGGCAATAGAAATAAGTCGAACTCAAAAAAAATTGTTTTTTTTTTTTTTTGTATACGTCGTACATTATTATGTATAAGTATAACTTATGTAATAAATAAATTTTTGTAATTACAGTTAATAATACTTTAAATAATTACTTTTTCTTTCAATACTTGTTTTAATCAACATTTTTTACCGAAAAAGCAGCATGATTCCTCCAAAGAACGATTGAAAATTATTATGCCTGTTGAGCTGAGTATCCGGATCATATTTTATATTTCCAAAAACCTTTATTTTCGTATACACATTTATGTATAATATTTTTGTTTTGTTTGTATAAATTACATATAATAACACAAAACACAAAATAAAAGGAAATAATATAAAAAGAACATTTAAATCATAAATAGATGTATTCTTAATCACTTGTAGGTATAATTTATATTTTATCTAAACTATTAAAAACTGTGTGTATAGAGAAATAATTAAGAATATTTTTTTTAATTGCCATTAACTTAAAAATTGTTGCATCTATATCGGACTTTTTTCTAAAGTTCTGTTACTAAATATGAATTCTAATAAAATTAATGGCATCATTCGCTACGCAGAAAATCGTTTAGTTCTCTAGAGAAATAATGAATGTAGAATATATGTCCCTATCGGTTGATGGTGGTTGTGACTAAACCTACTCTAAGTGTGGAGTATTGGAACGTTTATAATTTCTTTTTTTAATCCACTGCCAATTACAATTATACTTTGTGTAGTGTAAATGTACAGTAAATGTGCTATTTATTTGGATATTATTTTTGTTGACCCTTTTAGACTTTTAGGTAAAAATCACTTTGACTTTGTATGAAAAAAAGAAAAAATAGTTAACTAAACAAGATAAATCAAATAAGGCTTAGTTTAAGCAAATCAAAAGAAGAAAACATAATATTATTGTTGAATGTATATGTATGTTGACACTTACCTGCATGCCAATAATGGCATAAATAAAAAATAGCATTGCAATAAGCAAACAGACATATGGAAGTGCCTTGAACGATTGCACGAACGTCCACAACAGGATTCGTATCGTATATCCTTGACGCAGCAGCTTTATTAGACGAGCCGCACGAAATAATCGCAGGAAGCCAACGTTAATCGAATTTGACTGCAATTTATTGAGATTTTATCATTTAGTAACAAGATATATGCAAATGTTTTAATTTTGTTTTAAAATGTTTACTTTGGATAGCAATTATTATTATTTAAATATATACACATTTATTTTATTATTAATATAATTTAAAAAAAAGTATGTAGTTCAATAAGAAGGGTAAAATTTCTTTTTTGGCATACAACACTTTCAAGCCATAGCATCAGCATGTTTTAAAAATAAATTTATTCACTACTACTAGCTTATAAAAAATATTTTTTTAATCATTTTAATGGCAAGCAAGTTCAGAAGAGCACACAGAAAAAGGATAAGATATTATTTGTATTCTCGTTCATTTGTTTTTTAAATGCCAAGTGATATTTTGTTAAAATTTATAATTTCAATTAAAGATCATTTCATATAAAAAAATGGAACATGACATATACTTAAGGAAATAATGTTAGTAAGTGTTGGACAATATGTTTCGATGTTTTATTAGCTTGGAAAGTGGTGTATACCAACCGAAAAAAAATAAAATAATAAATATAGGAAAACAACAATAATTTATTGACTAAACCAATGAAAACAACAAACACAAAAGCTAACGGCTAGGTATGGTATTTATTTATACATTGAAATAAATAAAAAGGAACAATACTTTTGTTTTTCGAAGCCGAGTTTCCAATAATTAGTTAAACTTTTATCAATATTAATACAAGTTAACTTATTTGTACTAATATAAGTAAGTCCAAAAATTTATCGACTATCGGTTACAAGAAAAAAATACAAAATTCAAATAAACGTAAATTATTATAAATTACTAGACCAAATTGAAAGCATAAGAAAAAGATCGATAAAGAAAAACAATACCAAAAATTTAGATAAAACGATAATTGAATATTTTAAGGAAAAGAACCACAATTGTCTTTGCCCAATTTTATTAAAATAAACGTATTACCATCAATTTCTTTAATGCTGAACGGATCAATGTAAACAAAAATTAGGCAAAGCAAATAATGGGTATTGAGTATTTTAGTAAATATAATGTTAAAAAATTGTATTATGTAAAAGTATTTGGTTTTTCAAGTAACTAGGTATTGTTTTTTACTAAGGGATAAAGTTTTTCATTTATCTGTACTGGTAATAGGACTCTAACTATACTAGTATAAGTTGGTGTTCTAAAATTAAATATTCACTTACGCACTAAAAGTCTAATATCTAAATAATACTTTAAGTGTAATTCTAAAGATAGTTTGTTGTACCTATGAACACCCCGAAGCATCAAATGATTGCTTTCCTTTATAAGTCTATCAGGTGTTTTTCGATTGCATTCTTAGGGCGTGTATATAATCAGTTGTTTATTGTAATGTTTAAGCGGAAAACGAAATACGACAGAATTGCTAACGTGAGTTGTAGAAAGATTTGGAGCCACTCGGCTTCTATCGTAGAAGAAAACCCTAATTTAAATAAATTATGACATCGATAAATTGGGTTGTAGGTACTATGAAGTCACAATAACACGTTAAAAAAGTAGCGACATATTTTGAGGTCTTTTACGATAACTAAGCGTTCATTCGGTACAAACCTGGTGGAAACTTCATATTGGTTTGTTGAACTTCATAGTTCAGCCGATCGGACTCTGCATAAAATCTTAGGCCCCTTCTATTCGTCCTAAAAATCAAAACTAACAGGAACGAATGGTTTAGAGAAGCTAGGTCTACAATAGAGTTCATTGTACCTGTTCGGGTCTGTTGCACTGTTTATTTAATTTATATAGTTTCAATTATTTTTAAATTCGTTTTTCACGAGTAAATTATATGAAAATATGTATAGAACAAATCGATTTAAAAACAAACGCACGCGGAAACACGGAGTTTTTCTTATGTCCATATTCGGTGTTCGCATTCAGAAAAACTCTGATGTAACAAAGAATTTTTTTAAATTTTCTTTTTTCCTTTGTGGACTGTGTAGTGTGTATATACAAGCCCAAGAACATTATTATAATACTACGGAACCGTAAGAATGCAATCAATCAACATTTAAAAAATGTTTGCTTAATAGTTTACATAAAAAACTCGACAGTTCGGAGTGTTTTTACAATTAATCAAAATTCAAAAACACAGTTTAAAAGAGATATTCTGTGAACACTTCCTGTCCACATGGATCTCTCTTCTTAATGGTTTATTAATAAGTTTTATGATAGTCAAAAACGGCTACAAAAAAAAATAAAGGTAACTGGGGGTACGACGTCGATTTTGTTTTAAGAGCTGACGAACTTCTAAATAGTAATATAGTGTAAAAAGTTCGAAATAGAAGCATCTAAAGTAAAATGGACAGAAGGCACATTGAGGCGAATCAAAAAATTAGTGTGACATCTTACACAAAAATATAGTAGATACGATTATTATTTTTTTAAGGATAATCAACAGGGAACGAAGGAAAGCTTCCACTAAGTAAGGTTTTTTTTTTATTTTTGAGACAGTTTAAGTAGGTTAATTGCGTCTAAAGTTTTTATCTAATAGCAAAATTCCATATTGTTCAAAAAAGTACGTTTAAAGTTTGTAAAACAAAAATACAGTTTAGGTTATTACTGAGGTTTAAAAATATTTTTTTTTTTTTTTTTTTTTGTTACTTTTCTCATTTTTACTTACGTCCTGATGTTGATTGGGATTCAATATTTCGAGTTTGTTTGGATTTGATTTTTATTTTTTTATAACGAATTATTCATTTCGAGATATTTTTTTGTAGTGATGTTGTGTGTGGTATTTTAATATTTTGATGATGAGATAGATAGATTAAAGCATTTTATATATATTTTTGTTTGTTTTGGTAACATCGCAAGCAAGATAGCATTCACATTTCGGTGATTAATTTATAAGTAAACATTATAGAGAAGCAGTTGGTACAGTCACGGGCATCATCAATTAGAGTTTTTTTTATTTAATTCAATCAATAGGATATTTTAGTTTGTTTTATTATAAGTGTTTTTTTTTTTTGCAAAAAAAAAGAAGAAGAAATAAATGCATTAATCAGATTTGTTAAGAATCGTTATTTTGAAATGACATTTCAAAAAACAGCAAATTGTATAAGCGACAACATCCATAAAATCCTCTACGAGTATGAATTCATTTGCCAACAAAACTCTATTTAATAAACGAAGGATCTCTAGAAGCTCTAAGAGACGGGAAATTTGATGATGTTGGAGTAACATAATATCGCGATATATAGATAGGTATTTTTTTAAGGCAGGTTATTAAAAACTACAGGGAAACTAGGGGGAAAAGAAGCCAGCTGGTTTTGTCAAGGGAATGCTTAAAATTGGCTTTAACTAAGAACACTTGAATTTCACTAAACAATGATGTGACAACCCATCATATGGTATATATTTATTTTTTATATATTCTATAATTTCAATAATTGAGAAAAACACAATAATTGTAGAAATTTACAACTAAAATTCAACTAAAATCAATAAATCAATTTGTGCTTTGATACTGTATCTGTATGAGTGTTAGTGGTATGCTGTTGATGTAAATGGTAATTTTATGGTGAGTCTACCTAGATATAAATTGAAAACCCACACGTTCTACTTTGCCTAGATATTGAAGTTCATCTCTGTTTTAAAGTAAACCAAATAGATCTAAAAACATCCAAATTTTTGTTTTAATATCTTGGGATGTCCATCACCCATTCGAGTCGATTATATTCGAGATACATGGGGGTACCCATTTTTTCTTCATTTTTCTTCCATGACCTTTGACTTTATATTAGCATTTTTTTAAAGTCAAATGTTAGGAATTTTTATTCATGTTTTCTATCATGAGAAAAAACTTTAGCACAAAATTGGGTTCGGATTGTCAGTCGCATTGGAAAATTTGCGGATACAAACAATTATATCTTATCGTTGTACGCTGTGGATAAGTGGAGAGCTAAGCTGATATCTAAGCGTAGAGTATTTTACTAATAGCTTATAGTTATTATTTATGATAAATGTAATAATTTATTATAATTGATAAGCCGAAGTCAAATACTTAACAACATATATGTGTCAATATTAAATTACAAGTACTTGAAGCACGAGTGAAATTCTGTAATATAGAGATCCCAATCACTGTTCTGGGATATGATATATGAAGTGAAGATGCAGCTTCTGCAGGCGTCCTCGGGATCCGGATCCGTGATGCCAAAGAAAACTGTGTGTCACCGCAGATGGTACAAAAATAAATCTTATCTCTTGTTTGTTGTTTCATGAAACTTCAGGGTATCGATTGACTTAGGTGATTTTTATTTCTTTACTGAAATATGTAATATTGTACAATATATTTAACATCAGGCGTAACATGTTTAACCAGCTTAAAAACAGAAATGAACTCCACCAGCTATTCATCGTACTTAACGGCTTATGCATTTTTCCTCTCTGTACCGATAAAATAACTAAAAACATTTTAAGCAATTTATCTCTAAAATAAAATAGACATGCCAATTATTTAAAATAATTTTTAATACCTAATGTTTATTTTTCCACTCGAAACGAAAACAAGAAAATCACCTATAAAAAATCGTTGGCATTGTGCTAGTAATTTTAGGACCATCGTGATACTATTTACATATATATAAAATAAAAACAAAGTTAAAACAACAAAAAAAAAATTAATGAATTTTGAAAATAGTAGATACACATAGTTAAATTTGCGTATTCGCGGACAGATAACAAACAAAAAAACACTTTCTAAAAAGCGTACAGCTAGTGCCGATCCCTTACAGGAGCACAGATTTCCAATATGGATTGTGGGTAGGTAAGCTAAGTTTATTCAAAGGCAACTAAAATCAGTTTTTTTTTTTTAAATCTATTTTGTCTTATTTCTTTTCAAAAATAGAGAAGCAGAAAATTAAACCAAACGTTTTTTTTTGCAATTACTTACAGATGCTGCTGTTGGCTGTGTTATGAAGGATGAATGTGGCGATGATGGTTGTAAAAATAGTATTGAAGTTCAAGCCAATTTTTGTTTGATTGGTTTTTAATAATATGGATAACGATTTTCAATTTTAAATTTATATTTTTTTTATTTTTCGAACAAGTGTGTAGGTATATGGTTTTAATATTTTTTTTATTGTAGTATGAAATTGAGTGAATAGTGCATTGTATCCGTACATTGTACACATAGTGTATATGAAATTAAAAGAAAAATTAGGAAGAAAATTATTTGCATAATTGTAAATCATATATAAGTGGTAATATAATTTCTTTAATAAATATATTTTTTTTAAACAACACAAATGAGCGCATATTAAGTTAAAAAAAAAAATATGACTACAAAAATTAGCTTCTGCAGCTCTAGTTTCTTAATGGCCTTAATATTTGCCCTCTCTGTCCCGATAAAATAACTAAAACATATAAAATAAATATGCCGTTTGCGAATAGCCTTTTGCAGGTAATATTTTTTCTTCCACTCCAAATGGAAGCAGGAAAACCCATTCTAGAAAATTGTTGACACTGTAATTGCGCAAAAACGGTAAATATACGAATATAGCAACAAGTACAATGTACAAATATTTAAATTTGTTTATTCGGGGTCAGCCAAAAAATAAAAGAGACACTTTCTAAAAAGCGTATAGATGATCCCTTACAGGAGCACGTTTTTCGAATGTGCATATTTGGTAAGATAAGTTTATTGAAATACAGGGAAATAAAATATTTTGCTTTTTAATTCCATTTTGTCTGATTTCTATTCGAAATTAAGCATTAAATTAAAAAAAAACTTATTTTCTTATTTGCAATTGCTTACAGATGCTGGGGTTGGGGTTGACTGTGTTATGAAGAATGAATGTGGCGATGGTGGTTGTAAAAAATATTATTGAAGTTGAAGCCAATATTTGTTTTTAATAATACGTAAGGAAACCCGTTTTCAATTTTATTTTTTATTTTTCGAAAATGTGTATAGGTATTTTGGTTTTGGTATAAATATTTGTTTATTGTGGTATGAAATTGAAAAAAAAAAAATATTTCCATAAATATAAATCATATAGGGTAATATAATATTTTTGTTTTCATATAGGTATCTTTGGAAGACACAAATTAGTATTCAATTCCTAAGATGGGTTCGCACTCAAGTTTAGAATAATGAAATAAAGCATTTGATTATATACTTTTTTCGTTTTTTGTAAGTCGACAATTTCATTATTGCTACTTATTTAAAATTACGAATATATAATAATAACTTAACATTCATAGGCCTATTACATTCAAAAATAGGTTTGTATGTAACTATAGAAGCGTTTTCATTTCATATTAACTTATCTAGGTATATGGTTTGTAACATTAAATGCAAAAATTAAAATGTAAATAGGTAATTGCATATAAATATTTGTATCAATATAAGGATATTAGACTACATTTAATTGTTAATATTAAAAAAATAAATATGACACAGAAGGAATAATTGCAACGTGATATTTTTCAAACCAGAAGGATCGTATTAGTTATAATGAATGTACATTTTGTAACTACACAGGATCGATGATTTAAAAGTATTTTCACTACCGATGGTCAGGAATCGACGTCAATTTATCGCAACAATTTTATGAATAAAATAATTCATATCAGACTTCGAATGAAAGTAGAGTATTGGACCTCTGTGACTTTCATGGGACGAAAATGTATGCACTTTACAAGTTTTACGGAATGTGTTCAAGAAAACTAGTAAATTATTTGTATTCTCCTTGCAAATAAATTCGTTTTTAAGACGGTTTTCTGCCCATAATTCGAGATGCTTCCTCATGGGTGGTCAGATCAGAGTTTTGTAGTTTTGAGATCGAAAGGGATTTTTATTTGCACTAAAGCCAAGTTCATATTTTACAGAATCCCATCTCAAGAATTATCTATTATCGGTAGCTTATAAAAAAGTTTACGAGAGCTGGAACAGCGAACATGATTAAATAAGCCATCACAATTTCAACCTCATATCATTCTACTTCAAATGTGGTGATCAATGGAATATACTTAAACGTAGGCTCCCTAAGCCGCCGATTTGTTAGTGCAGGAGCAGAGTTTGGTATGAACAGCAATAACATGATGATTAATTTGATCGCTTTATTTTCTGTCTGTGTTTGGCAAAGAATTCTAGCTCGTAATGACTCTGCAAATTTTTCTGAACAAACCACTACATTAACAATAATTATCGTATGATCAGTACGTACTAAAGTAAGGAGAAACTGCCCAAATTTCAAGTGAAAGATTTTTTTCTTCAAAATAGAGCCCGTGCTACGATAATTGGGTCGTAAAACTGAGTTAGGATATTTCAACAGAAGAATACTTTTCGCAACTTAGAAAATGCATAGGTACAATCCATAAGACAAAATCACACAACCTCTGAACTGAAATCACAAACTCTTCTTCTCTTTCTCACTCTGAGTTTGAGGCAAAACAAACTATGCAGTATGTCGGAAAATAATGAAAAGGAAATAAAATGCAAATAATTACTTATTATATACACCAAGAGGGCAGTTTTTGGTACCTGTAAATGGTAAAAACTGATTAATCGATAGTCAAGACTCTACGAGCTACGACGTTAGCGGAAAGAAAATAATGGCATACTAAGAACCAAAAAAAAGTTCTTGTGGCTGAGGGAAACAAAGCTTGAGAATGCTTAGATAGGTGATATCAAGGTTACCATAACAACACTATTACTAACATTTATTTGGAATAAAGCTTAAACACTGAATTTCTTTGGATTGAAAAATAATAACTTCTCGATAAAAAAAAAAACCATTTCAACCGTATCCTTTACAGAAGTACCTACCTACAAAATATCCTATAACATTGATACAAATATTTCTCTTTTTTCGTATTTAAATTAAAAATAAAACTACCACTAATGGTACTAAAGATCTAATGAGCAATGAATGAATTTATAAGAATGTGTGTGTGAGGTGTAGTTGTACTTACATCGTGCTGGTGTTTGGATTGTTGTTATAGTTGTTGTTGAGCGAGTTGAGTTTGTTTTATGTTTATTTTATGTTACCAGGAAAGACAATAGTTAGTTTGTAATTTTTTTATGAAAAAAAAATTTCGAAATTGTTTATAGTATATATTTGGTATTTTTGTTGTTGTTGTATTTTTGTGTGGTTATGTAATATTCGACCCCATTTAGTATTCGTATAATCAAATCAAGTATGAAAAAAGGAAAATTAAAAGAAACATATATTTCGATTAATATTCAAATGGTTAAAAATAATTTTATATGTTTTAAATGTTTTTTTTTTTTCTGTGTATTGTTTGCTATAAAAAAATCAGTTCTTGAAATTTTGATGTGGTAATGTGTCTATTTACTTATTAAATTGAATAAATTTGCAAGAAACTCAGCATTGCCTTAGACATGTAGATAGTTGTAAATGCTTATTTTTTAGTGCAAGACTTTACGAATTGTTGCTTTTTCTTTTGTACAAAAAAATATACATTTGATATTGTTCTATCTCTCCATTATTGGAAAGAAGTCTATAATATTATATTGAAAAAAAAAATGTAATATTATAAATTCAACTCGAGTATAAATAGGTCTTCTGTTTTAACTGCAACATTGCAACATTATATATGCATTGATCTATTAAAACTGAGAAAAATTGATGGTTTTCTTATTTCTAAATAGTCTATAGTAAATTATTATCAAAAGTTTTCCGTGTATTTTAAACCAACCAAAATACGTGTATACTGTGAACTAGATATAAGGAAATCATTTAATTATTTACCCCGAATTCCATCCAAAGGGCATCGATGATGCTGCCAACGACAGTTATCAAATCGAAGATGTTCCATGGGTCTTTGAAGAAATTCTACATAGAAGAGATAAATATATGTTTAAGTGTTATGATATTCTTATAATTATTTATAAATAATAATTTATAACATTTTGCTGAAATTTACAAATGCCGATGAAATATGAAATAATGACAAAAGTTTGTAGTGTGGCCTATTTATCGTGTCACCTAAGCGGACACTTAGATCAGCTTTTTGGCTAACAGATGAGCTGAGATCTTCGAAAATTGAAACTATTACTGCTGTCAGAGGTAGTCTTAGTCCTAAGATCTTGGGAGTTGACAACTAAGAGAAAAATTTGAACCATAAGACTCATTTGTGGCCACAGAGAAGAGAAGCAATGGTGCAAATGATTACAGAACGACTAAGAGATATTCAAGAAAACCTATTACTATTCGGAACTGGTCTAACATCCGATTTCTAAAGGAAAAGGAGTAATCTTTTGTAGAAGGTAAGGAATAAAAAAATAGTCTAGGCTACATAAAATTTATAGTTTTTAAAAGCGACAAAACTGAAAGTAAATAAGTAAGTATATGGTAAATAAACATCGGGTGGATCATCCGATCGTGCAGGCCAATCATAGTTTTTGCTTAGCGTATTTTATGTATGGTAGATCAGCAAATGTCACATACACAGTGCGTGCGATAACTAAATGATCTGGTTTAAATTATTTCCACTACACTTTGATTGAATTGCCTCTTTGTTCTAAGTAAATATAAACTTTACTATTAACTGACCTTCTGATTTTGGACAAGTGGTCTTTGAGTATGTTATTTCCGAATTGACTGTGGCTCCAAGAAGGTATGGATATGGAATCCTTGGGATGGTTGTTTATCTATGGTACTATTAATTTTATTATGCAATCTTTCTAAGTTGGATCAACATTACATAAAACAAAATTTCATATCTATCGCTTCAATATGTTAAGAGGAGATTCACTCAGAGCACAAATAGGTATGCATCTTTGGTTTTGCGCTGTAGAGTTACTTCCACCGGCATATTGATTCGAAATGGACGATAAGAGTGTTATATGATCAGAATGCCATGTGGGATGGGAGTCAGATAGGCATTAAGGTGCACCGAAAGAACAAGAGGAACACAGCCAGGTGGATCGTGGACAAACCAAGCAAAGTCAAAGGTACATTTACTATCATGTATAAAAAGATTACAAAAAAAGCGGAAATAATAATTATAAACACAAGAAGGGACTGACTATGAAAAAAAGATATGAACAAGACACACCAAGTGTACCTAACTAATTTGCCTAATACATTTCGGGGAAGAATACGAATCTAATGACACCTCACTAGTCGAAATCGTTCGAGCCGTTTATGCTACTGCACGGACATATAATACGAACAAAAAACATTACCCTCCCTGTGTCCAGTCGTGTAAAAAGACTAATGAAACTAAATGAAACTAATGAACAAAACGGAAAACGGTAGGTGAGAAGGACGAAGGTACCTACCCAAATAATAATATTAATAAGCTGTTGCTGCTGAAAATACAATTCAGTGTCAGATGCATGGAACACGAAGGAAAGCCATCCCAACATAGGATGGGTGAAGGCGAGGACAATGGGCAAGGAATGTGCCATTCAGTTGTAGAGTACTACCCGAGTAGTAAAACAGTAAATTCTTAACTTATAGCACGGTTTTCTATATCAATATTATTATTTATTCACCACAGCGCATAATTAGGAGTAGAAAAAAAGACAAAGACAACCTAGTGTACCTATATCCGGCAAAGAGTAACAGTCGACAACCGCTCCTACTTCGTTTTTTGGAAGCTCCTGATAAGAAGGACGAAATAATGTATTTTAGATGCCTTACTAATAACCGTTTATAGTTTCGCCTTTAAATTTAAACTATACCTATATTTTCAATACTAATTTTGCAATTGCGGCTTGCTAAATTTGAAATCGAAACTAGAATTTGTTATATTTTTATTATTTTCCTGTAATTGGAGGAATGCTTTTATTAAAATACTTACATTATGTACAAAATTTAAGTCAAACAAAACAATTCAAATAAGCAATTAAAATATTAGCAATTACCTGTGCTATAAACTAATCCTTAAATTTTATTCTATTAGGTATATACCAACCTTGCATCCAAAAGCAATTACTTTTACGATGGATTCCAAAAGGAAGAACAGTATGAATACCAAATTCATGTATGTCAAGATGTCGGTATGTGTTGGCGGTGCATCGTGAAACTAAAAAAACAAAATACAATTTTTTTCGGTTTCGATTTTGATTACCCACTGTACATTGTATCCATTTTTAGTTTTGTGTGTTGAATTTTTGTGTGAGATATTACTACTATTGAAAGAGCTTGCAATTAGGTATTGCTGGTAAATCTGGACTCGTCTGTTTGCAGCCAACATAAATGTTTTCTGTATTACTTTGGGTTATCATTTGACGAAGTAGGCGGGAATGTATTCAAAATATTTATTTCAAAACGAACAAAACTAGATTATGTATGGTATTTCTAATGATAGAAGGCGCACAATGAAAAATGGATATGGGGGATAGGTTGCTTATAAAAATAATTCATGGCGTAAAATTTATCTATAATTGTTCAATCTACTTTTATGTTAGCTACATGCAGCGAAGACACCTTCTACTACAAAAATAATTATGTCTTGTTTGGAAATTGAATGTACCAATTCTATTTTATTTTTACTAAAATGCCTGAGCTCGTTTTATTAATTTTATATTTTTAATAAAGATTCTAATGAGTAGTGAAATTCGTTGATTAAATATGTATATTATCAAAGTGTTGAAATTGAGTTGTGTATGAAATGTGATGTAGGTATTTGTGTTGCATGCAGAAGGCGGAAAGTATGTTGGGGCGAGGTGAACATGTACATAAGCAATTATAGATATTTCAAGAAAATTTGTGAAGTGAAACATGCAAAATTTACAAACAATGGTGTCCTCACTTTTGTTTAATTCGGACTATTTCCGATTTTATAAAAACATAAACAAATTGACCATGCTGTGACAGAGATTCGTGCGAAATGTACGGATAAAAGCATGCCAAGGGCGGATCTACTTACTTTTTGTAACGTCTCAAATGCGCCCATTATCGTCCATATAATGATCTAAAACGTACCTTTTGATGGTGTACCTTTCGGATCCAAGGCGTAACCTATACTTTTAAAGATTAAATCAAACAATATCATTTTGCAAATCGTTTCCTAATAGTATGCACGATAAAATGATACAACCCCTGTCTTAAACTCGGAGCAGGTTTATTAAAATCACTAATTCTTTTCTGTTTTGATTTGTAAATTTCAGCTAGATGTACCTATATGGAAATTCGTAATTCGTTTCGAAAAACCCACCTTTACACCAAATCCGATTATTTTCAGTACAGTTTCAACACTGAACATTCCAGTAAACCCCATGTTGATATATTTTAAGGATTTTTCATACATATCGCCTTGGTTATGATACTGTTGAAATTTAATTACGATTAAAAATTATGTTTCGTGATATTTATTTTTTTCTTAACTTTTAAACTTTAAAGGTGCTTTTTGGGATCTCAATATCGTTTCAAGTGAAACAGTCTTTTGCTTTTAAATTGCAGTATATTTAGCAATTATAATCGTGTTAGTTTTGTGTGTATGTTTTTATTGCACTACCTTTATATTTAAATTATTTTTAATTCAAACCATAAATGTTACTCATAATAAAGGACTTACAAAAAACAGAAAATTTAAATATAAAAAATATACTTTCCTTCTAAAATTCGCATTAGGGGTGTCAAAATGATCAAATAATATTAGACATGCATTTACCATGGATTATTTTAATTTGCTTAGTAAAATATACAATAATGCATTCAGGAAAATATTTATATTAGTGAAATATTACAAAAAAAAAAAATTGTTTTGAATATCTTACTACACGAACACGTATATTAACATTTTGTGCGTCCAGATGTAGAAGCTACACCTGGGTTTGTTTAAGTAACATGCAGAAATGATATTTCAATACAAAATAATTATTTGAATTTGCATTCCCCATTAAAAAATAAATAAATAAAAAATAAGCATTATTTATTGAGTTCCAGTATTTATTAACATAGGTTACGCGATGTACGGAGCTAGAATTATTTTTCAACATAAATATTAAATATGTGCAAACGAAGACCAGAAATGTAGGGACTATAAGACTACCACAAGAGACTTTTTTCTCGCCTTTTCAAGGGTAGATTTGAACTATATAAATTAAGCTGATTTTTCATGCAAGCTCAAAAATCCTGACATAATAACAAACAAAAAAACAAAACGATCATAAATCAACATCTTCTCATGAGTCTCATTTACATGGCCTTATCAAACATAAAAACGGTCTCTAAATTAATATACCTAGATGAATTTTTGAACGGTTTCACAAAGCAAACTCATAATAATAGCTTAAAAAGTATAAAAGAAATCATTCAAAAAAAATATTTATACTGCCAACTATAACCCAGATATAAAGTGCATCATGCAAAGGAGTATACATATTAATAAAATATTAATAAAAAATATGAAATTACTTTATAATCAGTGCAATAACTTTTTTTACTGGAAGCTTTATAGTCTTTACAATAATTTAAGATTTTCTGTATTCTTTTGTTTCAACAAAAAGTGTTAGTGATTAATTTCAGTTGGGAAAGGAGAATGAATGTTTGTGTTACTTTTATACATTGGATAACAAAAATTGATTTCTTTTTATTTCAGAAATACAGAGGTAAATATTAAATAAGTGTTGTAATAGTTTTTAACATTTAAAGTTTTCTTTTAGTTTTTAGTTGAAATGAATTTCAAAATACATACCTTCATCATAAGTAAAAGCGTATTGAACACAATAAGCATCATTATAAAATACTCGAACGGTGTTGAGACTACTATCCGCCACACTTTGTACTTGAAAGTGTTCCGATTTTTCGGCATATATCGTTCTAGAGGTCGAGCTCCGATCGTAAAGTCTATGCAAGATTTCTGGTGAACGAGGAAATTGTTTTTTTTTTTTAATTTTTTGCTAATTAATTTTAAATGTAGGTACAGTTATAATTTTTAAGACATTGAAATCACATCTAATGTACTTTACACAAGTGATAAATTATATAGGAACACGAACACTATATAATAGGAAATATGTTTTGGCAAAAAAGCTTTCAGTTTTTCACACAAAAAGTGAAAATTGTTGTCCCGTAATGGTTTCCAAAACTAAAATCAACCAGCCTAATTCTCTTAAAACTATCATTTACCACCCAATACTATACATATTTTTGTGTGTATGCAGCACGCTGCATGCAGACGCAGAGCTGTGGAAGTGAGTAACTGTGAAGTTCTGACCAGTTTTCGACCGGGTTACAATAAGGTATTTTTTTTTTCAAAAATGTTCTAGAATACAGGATGATGGTTAAGGGGTAGTGATTATCAACTGTTCTCACTATAAACTCCATATTGGCGACTCTGGACTGGGTGACCACCTAACCAGCCCCTGCTTATTGTCGAATAAAAGATTCAATCCAACGTACTGTATGTGAAAGTCTCAAACAGTTCTGCAGCACACTAATCGGCTCGTACCAGTTTAGCTCCAGGGACGGCAGATCGACTATATATCAAATTTTCATTCTGAGGCAAATCCTGGAAAGATTCAACTCGAGAATCACAATCATTTCATCGACTTCAAAGCCGCATATGATAGCATTCATAGTCAGGAGCTCCATTTGGCGTTGGCAAGGATCCGCCCACCGTCTGGGACAAGACTTCACTTTTGATAAAAACTATTTCAAGGAAGTTAAAAAGTTCATCTACTTCGGATTAAACATGAATTCTACGAATGACACCGTAGTGGAGAGCCGGCGAAGAATTAGCTTCGGAAACCGTTGGTACTTCGATTTGCCTAAACAATGGGACCCAAATCTGTTAGATCGAAGGACGAAACAAAAGCCTTATCTTGGTAGTTTACGTAATGGCACCAAGTGCTGGATGATAACCGGGAAAGAAGAGCTAAGTATTGGCAACCGTGAATTCCATAAGCTGCGCTAATGTGGATGAAGTCCAAAAAGCCAAATCAAGTCGACTACATTGGCTCGGCCACATCGAGCAAACGTACAATAATGCTCCAGCTAATAGATTTTCTAGTCACAGCCCCCAAATTCGAGACGACAAGGAAGTCCGACGCCGAGCATCGATTCCAAATACATCGCGGATGCCATAGCTCTTGGTCTAGATAACTGTAAGCAGAGCGCTCGAGATCCCAGAAGGTGGAAGTCTGCAGTGTCTCCGGCAGAAACTCTTCATAGGTCTGGAGCCTCTTAAGTAAGGAATTTTTATCCTATGTAAGATAGAACTCCTTTTTTTTATACAAACATCCTTAACAGAAAATTCATATGACCACTTTTGTAGGGCATGCAATTCTTATGCTCATTATTTACAGCTACAACTTACGACAAACATCACACGATCCACATACATGTAACAAATAACATCTAACATTGAACTTACCTGATTTTTATCGATTTCACCATCTTGCAACTCAGCTTCGCCTTGCTCTTGAAATGTAATGATAATCAAGGCCACGAAAATGTTAACGAAGAAGAATGGAAATACTATGAAATATACAATATAAAATATGGACATTTCAATCCGGAAATTTTGAATTGGACCCCTATCTTCATATGTGGCTGCCATTGAATGTTGAAGGACTCTACACAACGAGACGAAAAAAAGTAAACATTAAAATCTTTACCTTTGTCCAAGAATCAAGACGATATGGTTCGGTCTTGAGATTTTTGTTTGCTAATTTTTTATTTTTTTTATTTTTTATTGAAATGTCTATATATCTTACTGAGGCCATCCTTCACCGGTCTGTACAGCGAATAATGTTAACATGGCAGTTGCTACATTATCGTAGTGAAAGTTTCGCGTTTTCCAAATCCGCCGTTCCTCTTTTGGTAATAGTTCATCTTCTTCATATTTGAAGAAGGAACCCCTGGTAAATATCAAATTTCGTGTAAAAAATTGTCTGCTTGTGTGGTATTTTTTTTCTTGTTTTTTTTTTTAAGAAAAAAAAAAATAATCTTATCATGGTTGCAATTAGGCGTAAAAAAATAGGAAATGTTACAAAATCGACAGAACAAAACAAAAAATACACATAACGGTTTTTCTTCATTGAAAAGCTCAAAATACATTGATAGTTTACGATAGCTGGTGGATAGTTAGTGTAGAGTTTAATAGCGACATCACGTATATCTGGATCACATTTAAGCATTCTATACTTATAGTTTTATTTGTTTGGAACTAGCACATATATATGGGATTTAAAGCTTTCTTTAAGGATTAATTTTCAAGGGTCGGGAAGTGTTGCTTTAAGATGGGTGTCAGGGAGCACACTGCAGGCACAGATTGCGGACAAAAACAACTGAAAAGGTTTCCAAATAAAAATTCAATTGCAAACAGGATCTCAAGCTAGAGGATAGTTTCGATTAACTAACAAATTGTTTGGTTTTTTTTTTTTTTTGTGTTTTTCCAAAGATGACAATAAGCTCCAAAAATAATAAACATGAAGTTAATTAGCACAGGAAGCATTCCCCTTAGGATTTAATATAAATATTCTTTTATAAATTCTTATTTGCAACACTTGGTGTAGTTTGAGTAATGATTTCGAAGTGCAGAATTAGTTGCGTGTCCTTAATTAGTATACGTACTAGATACTCAAATGATTTTTGTTTCTACTGATTGCTGTAGCTCTGTGAATGATGATTAGCTTATTAAGAAATCTTCTGGCAGTAGTATGGTTGGTATGGTATACTTGTGTTACTTTTATATAAGCTTATTTCACACCTGATACAAGCAATAACACAATTCTAATTTAGTTGTTTGTTCTTTGTTGATTTGATATTTTCTCTTTGCAAAAGCTAGTGCGTAACTATGTTTGTTTTGCGTGAAGTCTTCCTGGGTGTACCAGGCGAAGCAATAACTATTATATATGTGGAAAGTGTGAAAGTACCTAAGGGAATTCTGACATTTTTTCTTGTTTGTTTTTGAGCTCAGCATAGGCTGGAGAATAGAATGCCTTATTGGAATTATATGAATCGAATTCTGAAGTGTACCTAGGTATGTTAGACTGAGATTGGAATAGTTTGCGGACTCCATTATTATTCCTAACGATAAGCATGGTTTCTAACCCTAAGCGGAGAATCTTGACAATCTGATTTCGGTTGGACACGTACTGCGAGATTTTTCAAGGAGCCTTATAAATCGCAGTGTTTCTCTGCTCTAAGCAACATATATATTCACTCTGATTTCAAAAATTAACGTCTATGGAAATAAAAATTGGGTTTATTATATTGGCCACGGGTATCTTTATAATGTTCTAAAAGCAAATTAAAAAAAAGCCTGTTTGATGTGTTGTTTGTAATTTGCGTGTCGAGGTCATTTCTCGACGAAACGGGCGCGTATTGAAAAAGCGAAACTTTACTCGATCCTGTCTTTGTATCTTTCGCATTTTTCGATTTTTTGTTTCTCGATTTGAAATGCGATTAGGCACAAGAATATTAAACAAAATAAAATACATAAAGGTATATTTATATATATCTGAAATGGTAAATATGATTTAAATAATTGTTCGTTTTGCTGGTAGCTATATATTAGAGTAATATTTTAAGTATATAACACAACAGCAATTGTTTATTCGAAAAATATCAACTACAGAGTTTCAACAACTCAACAATGAAAAAAATTATCAGAATACAATATGTCGGCCAATATAAAATTTTAAAGAAGAAATTAACGGATTAACAACCTTTTATGTGTTTTTTGGTTTAAGAGGAAAGTAAAAGTGAAAATATTACTTGCACTGAAGATAGACGTTTATTTTTTTTTTGTCTAATAAACGTACGACGAAGACATTAAAAATCATATTTTCGCTGTTTAATTTAAAACTAAGATAAGGGAGAGAACTATTTTTGAAAATAAGCAACTCATCATAATAGTTTGTCCGGGAAGATAAGGGCGTCTGTTACTCGTCCCATGAACAGAGTTTAATTTAGCACTCTAATCTTTTTGCTTTGTCATAAATGTCTACATAGCTACAAACTACTTAAACCAATATTTAAAAACAAAGTTGAACGAAAAGAATTTACTTAATTTTTTCTATAAGTAAGAATATAAAACGGTAGAATTTTAAGAATGTTTTTAATTTAATTTCAAAACAAAACGTTTAAGATTTATTTTTACATCAAATTCGATAGGAAGCGTCGAATCGTTGCATTATACTGGCTTGCCGCGGATTGTTCGTTTACTAATGAGATTACTTTTTGATAACGTGTCTAACTCCTATTGGTCAAGTGCAAGCCCGCGATAAATATGTAAATGCTGTGTACAAGTTCTGTTGCTGATTTATAGCTTTGGAACGAATCATTTTTTTTTTTTTTTTAACAAAAGCTATTCCGATTTTCAACTAGACGATCCAAATATGAATTTTCAATAATCAAATTGTGCCACAATCACGAGAACACAGACAGAATCTGCACAGGAACTTAATAGTAGAGAAATAAACAAATAGAATTGTTTAGTTTACCTACTAGGCCTGCTATCAGGGGTTCAAAAGGCAGTTTCAACTGTAAATATATCTCCAAAGCTGTTATTAAAGCTAAGTATTAGACTTTTATAAGAACAAAATAAGCTTTCTCTATTTCGGTATTGGGAAACTTTAGGTTTTTAGAGCTTCCCCTTTGGTTTCTCTCAGTTTTAAAGAGCTCTGTATCTGTAGGTATAGATATGAAATGCTATGACGCTATCTGCCTTGTGTTCATTAGCTCTATAAAAATATTCTACCAGCTCTGCATAAGAGAACCATAGCCAACTAGGATTAAGCTGTTTTTATCGTTGATACATACAATTTTCTGAGTGTAGGCTTCAGGCTCTTCGCTAACACAGCACAGTTGACAGGCTACTTTTTCGGATATCAAAGACTTCCTCAGGAGTACAAACTGGTTGAGATTGTTTGTTTGTTATATTTTTCACCTGGATTACAAAAAGAGAATTTACAATGGACCTTTCAGGTCTCCAAATGGACGTCAGGAGATCTTTTCCTTCGGACACCCTTTTATAGCCCAACTGAATCTGATATTATTTGTAACTTAAAAAAATTATTTAGACTAACAACAATGTTTTTTTGGGTTAAGGTAAAATTTTACGATCTCTCAATGGCAGACTATTACATACAAAATTATCCAATGTTAAATAAAAAATATTTAGTGCGAAGATATTATTAGTTTTAAAATTAACTTATTACTATTTTTTTTTTTTTTTTTTAAATATAAATATATAGGTATAATATACATTTTTCTTATACAAATAATGCCGAATCAGTTGCCTCTCGTCGTACAATCTTACATTTAAAATCATGTTGAATAAAAGCGAACTACAACTGTCTATCGTCAATACAAGTTTAATTTTATTATTATTGAGGTTTTAATTTATAATTTTGTTTATATATGTACTACAGTATTTGAAAAAAAAATTAACTATAGGCAGTATTAAATAACTTTATCGAAGGATGCTATTTTCTTTGATTTTTGAAATCGCGACGCGCCTTACAAAAAAATTATTGCGTACGACCAAAATTTGCGAAATTTGTATTAAGAATATAGAATCGAAAATACAAACGACTGTTACTAAGGCGAGCAATTGTTTATATTAAAGTTAAGATTCAAACTTGTCAATGGCGGATTATTTCCAATTATTTGAGGATTTCACATAGTCAATCCTAAATGATGACTATTTTTTCTTAAACTTCAGATGAGTGTTATTTCATATGATTGGTTTCATTTTGTGGAATCTATTAAGGCAATTTAAGCATACGTTTCGTTCTTTATTGCTCTGTAGGTACTACAGCGCTTTTAATTTGAGTTTAGGCCATTACTGATTTAATTTGAAAACACACTTCTTGTTTGTAAAAGAAAATAATATAAAATCAAACCTAATACTTAATACGTAAATTGTCATTAAAGTAGGTATTTTTTGGCTGAATCTATTTTTGGTTCTATTAGGTAGGTACAGAGATAAGAATATAGAGGTAATGCTAAAAAGATTAAATATCTACAATAGAGTCAGAGTGAAACACAGTTTGGTTTTCTACAACTAATATTGGTAACAAGAGGGTAGAGAAAATATATATTTTTTTTTCATTCTGCAATTATATACAGTTAGAGTTACTTAGGGGAAATGTCAGAGTATAGACTATATAGGAATAGTATTCTATAACTAAATTCGCTTCACACAGGTGCATGGGCAGTGTTGCGTGCTCTAGATACAAAGAGTTGAAATAATTCAAATGCGACAGAACGTGAATCGACGCATTTGCGTATATTTTTTCAACGCTTTCTATTTTTTATTTTCAACAATGGTAGGCGGTAGATAACTCATTCTGTTCGAGTATATCTATCACCTACGAAACGAAGTTCATTCGTATTTATGTTGTATCGCTAAAGAAAAATAGTCACGCACTGCTCCATTCAATTTCCACATACAAAAACACATTTGTAGAAAAAAGGGAAGTTACACATATTATATTTTACACACGCGGAAAAATTCTACAGGACTCTTGGAATTTTTTTTTTTTTAACAACAAATCATAATGCAATAAATTATCTAGCATACACCGACAGAATGGATTGATTTCGTTTCAATTTGCATTTGTTTTTTTTTTGTTTTTCAAACTACAAACCAAGGGAAAATGATAGAAAAACAAAAACAAGACACAGATTAAGCCAATTTGTTTATGTCAAACATCTAAGCACAATACACACACACACATACATAATATTAATGAAAATAATGAAAATCAAATTCAAAAGAAACGGAAATTAAAAACAATATTGTAATAATTTTAAGAAAATTTGAAATTTGTTGTTTACTTACTGGCACTCTATGGCAGTATGTTTACTATCGTCCGTACAAAAGAAAAATTTCCCATTGAACAATTGTACACCAATTACAGAAAAAATAAATTGAAACAATATATACACGATTAAAATATTAACAACATTTTTTAGCGAGTTCACCACACAATCGAATACCGCTTTCAGTTTCGGTACACGTTTAATTGTCTTCAGCGGACGTAGGACACGTAATACACGCAACGACTTAATCGTTGATAGATTTTGTCCAGCACTGCTACCGGTCATATCGAAACCGAAGCTAACAGCAGCGCATATAACGACCACAGCATCCATAATATTCCAGAATTCTCTTAAATAGCTGCCAGGATGTAAAATAATACCTAAATCTACAATTTTTAGTAACATTTCTATTGTGAATACGCCCGTAAATGCATAATCGAAATAATTTAAAATTTCATTTCGCGTTGAATTCTCAACGACGGGATCTTCGGCGGCCAACGCTATCGATGACAATGAGATGACGACCATAATGAAAAAATCGAAATATGGCAGATTGACAACCCAATGGGCTCCACGACGAATTCTGTGTTTTTTTGTTTAAATTTTTTTACGCGTATTTTGTCAATCAAGTCGTTGTTGATGTTGGGATCGGGAAAGAGAAATAAAATTAAATGTTGTTTTGTATTAAAAACGGAAAAGAAAAAAAATTCTAAATTTCAATAAAAACAAAGGAAAAATATTTACGGGTTTGTCGGTGATAAAATAAACATCGATGAGTATGGCAACATTGGCTTGGGACCTTCGGTGACCTCTTCCTCTTCCTTCTTCTCCTCTTTCTTTTTACTTTTGCCACCACCGGCAGGTGATGTTGTGGACCCCTCAACGTGGACACCATCGCCCTGGAGAGCTTCCATTTCCTTTTCCAGCTCCTGCAGTTGTTTCTCTTTGTCCTCTTCGACTTGCTCCTCCTCGGCGGCTGTCAGTTCTTGAGCGTTCGCCAAATTGTCGACGGCGATAGCCAAGAACACGTTTAGCAGTGTGTAGTTACCGAATAACACCAACACGATAAAGTATCTGCGTTGTTCAACATTATGTAGGCACAAAAATATAAAAGATACACGACAAACCATAAGACGTGTTCAAAATGACATAAATTAAAATTCATAATAAATGTAGTCAAACAAATTTTGTAAGTTTTCGTATTTTACTGTTCACGAAGAGTGGGTAGTATGATCTGAATGTGTGTTTTGTTAGTAAAGTATGTTGTTGTAGGTTACATGTTATGTTTGTGAGTTGCAACTATTTATTTACTACGTAATAAAAAATGAATATGTAAGTATGTACGTTTTCTACATATCTAGCATTTGAAACTAAAAAAATGTCTATACGATGATATAGCATTTTTTTCGAGTCAAAGTTCTAATAGATTTTTTTTTTTTTTTTTTAATATACTCTCTGTTGTTCGATTACGTTAGGCTGCCATTTTCTCCCGAAATTTGTTTATAGCATAGGTATATAAGATCGTAGGTTCGTTTTTGAATTGCACTTTCCTGAGAACTCGAGAAAATCCATCACCTAATTTCAACATTTTTTTGAAATTATCTTAACGTTTCGCAGAAACCTTTTTTTCGTATTGTTTTTCCCTTCTTCTTAGGACTTATTTTCTTATAATAATTGAATGGTTTTATATTTAAACTCAAGCAATAACAAGCATTGAAAGCAATCGCCAATTTGTTTGAGTAGATATCGCACTTTAAATAAAAGATATGTTTGTGCGCAATTTTGTTGAATGCGTGCGTAAAAAACTGAAATATTATTTACATATGCGAGTCCTTTCGAATCAGAGCAAAAGTGAATGTTTTTTTTTTTTTAAAAGACTTGCGCTATCGGAAAAAATTAACAACCTCTGCGTTAGAATTAAATAGGTAAACTAAAAAATATAAACTAACATGCATCGATTTAAGTAAAGCTTTCATTTTCAAACTGTTTACCTTACATTCAGGCCTGATTTTTAGTAACAGCGTAATTTTGTCCTACATTATAAATTTACTTCTTCTAATATACCTATATCCCTATAAGAGCTGCTGCTGCTTCGACGTACTCGGACCCCAGGTCTATAGGGATCTCCAATAACACGCCAGGTTATTGGAAAAGAGTTGGTGGCGGATGAAACCTTAATGGGTCAACGGCAGCGCTCATATCCCGAAGTGGGTTACTGGCCTCGGATTATCCGGCCCGCTGTCCTAGGGTGAAAACAAGGACCTGGCCCTCCAGGTTGGGGGTTGTGCCGTCGGGGTAACTTCCCGACCATGGAAAAAAGCATTAGTTATGGGAGAGACACGAGGAGCCTCGGATAACGAATTCCCTCAAACGGCAACCAGACCCGGAACGTCAACGGACAACGACCTAAGAGTATGCACCTGGAACGTGCGGACGCTTTATACTCCAGGTGCTACTCAAAAACTTGAGTCTGTCCTCGCGCGGTACAAGGCAGACATTACCGCGGTCCAGGAGATACGATGGATAGGATCAGGTATGATGAAAAGGAAAAATTGCGACATTTATTACAGCTGCCATAAAAGATTGCATGTATTAGGGTGCGGATTCGTCGTGGGAAATCGGCTAAGGTCAAAAGTTATTGACTTTAAGCCGATAAGTGATCGCCTGGCTGTGATCCGCATCAAAGCTACTTTCCAAAACATTAGCCTAATATGTGCACACGCCCCTACCGATGAGGCTGAAGACCCTACCAAGGAGGAGTTCTATGACCTCCTGGATAGAGCCTACGGAGCCTGTCCGGAGTATGACGTCAAAGTTGTGCTCGGGGACTTCAATGCCAAAATCGGTCAGGAAAACATCTTTGGCGGGTTAGTTGGTAAGCACAGAATCCACGAAACGACAACAGACAACGGCTACCGACTAATTGACTTTGCAGCAGCTCGTAATACGGTGATAAGTAGCACTAGGTTTCCAAGGCTAAGGATCCACACAGCAACCTGGCGCTCTCCAGACGGTCGAACCGCCAACCAAATCGACCATGTGCTAATCGATGCTAGGCACGCATCCAACATCCTCGACGTGCACACATTCCGAGGGGCAAACGTCGACTCTGACCATTTTCTTGTCGCTGCTAAATTCAGAGCTCGACTGTCCAACGAGAAGAAGCTGCGAACCGCTCAAAAGAAGAAATTCGACGTTGGACGCCTAAGCACACCTGGAGTAGCCAGAGCCTACAGAGAGCGCCTGAGTGAGAAACTCCCCACTGTGCATTCACCTACCACAGACGCCAACAACCAGTGGTCCCAGTATCGCGACATCATCAAGGAGGTAGCCGAAACTACTATAGGGTACCAGCCACCCCAGAGAAAAAGCCCGTGGTATGATGATGAATGCGTACGTCGGAAAAAGGTGACAGAAGATGCACATATGAAGATGCTGCAGCGCAAAACAAGGGCAGCGAGGGAAGAGTATCGAGCCAGGAGGAGGGAGGAGAAGAAGATACTGCGTCGAAAGAAGAGGGCTTACGCAGCCTCCCAGTTCAAGGAGATCGAAGAGTCTCGCGATCGAAACAACATCCGGAGATTTTACAAGAAAGCCAAGCAACTGGCTGCTGGCTTCAAGACCGGAACGCAGGCTCTTCGAAACAGCGAAGGAGACCTAGTCACCGAAGCGCAGGGAATAGTAGATGTGTTTAAGCAGCACTTCCAGCAGCTGCTAAATGGGCATCATGTAGAGAGAGTGATAGGGCAGGAAGAGAACCCACGTCCAGTCAATGAAGAACCAGTTCCACCACCCAGTATAGAAGAAGTTGGCTTAGCTATAAAAAAGCTCAAGAACAACAAGGCCGCAGGCTCTGATGGTTTACCAGCGGAGCTCTTCAAATACGGTGGTGATATTTTGGTAGGGCGCATGCACCAAATCATCAACCAGGTATGGATGGAAGAAAGCATGCCCGATGACTGGGCTATCAGCTCCATATGTCCCATCTACAAAAAAGGCGATCCTATGTCTTGCAAGAATTACCGAGGCATATCCCTGCTTAATGTCGCATACAAGATCCTATCCAACGTACTGTGTGAACGTCTTAAACCGTTCTGCAACACACTAATCGGCACATACCAGTGTGGCTTCCGGCCCGGCAGATCGACCATAGACCAAATTTTCACACTGAGGCAAATCCTGGAAAAGACCAACGAATTTCAAGTCGAGACTCACCACCTATTTATCGACTTCAAAGCCGCATATGATAGCATTCATCGTCAGGAGCTCTATATGGCGATGGCCGAATTCGGGATCCCGGCAAAACTGATCCAGCTGTGTCGCGTAACGCTGGAGAACACGCGCTGCTACGTGCAATTTGGAAGTAGCTCCTCCGAACTATTCCAAACATGCACCGGATTTCGGCAAGGAGATGCGCTATCATGTGACTTCTTCAATCTCGTGCTGGAGCAGATAGTGCGCAGGGCAGGTGTCAACACGGAAGGCACTATCTTCAACAGATTCGTTCAGCTACTGGGGTATGCGGACGATATCGACATCATCGGTCGCTCCCAGCGTGCCGTGACTGAGGCTTTTACGGCGATTGAGGAACAGGCGAAATTTGTTGGCCTTGAAGTAAACGAGGACAAGACCAAGTATATGCTATCAACAAACAAAAACACATCTGTCCACCGCCTAGGACAAAACGTCACTATTGATAGCAACAATTTCGAGGTAGTTAAGGAGTTTATCTACCTCGGTGTAAATATGAACTCCACGAATGACACCCTAGTGGAGATCAGGCGAAGAATTACCCTAGGAAACCGCTGCTACTTCGGTTTGGCAAAACAATTGGGTTCAAAACTCCTAACTCGAAGGACGAAATGTACGCTCTACAAAACACTCATCCTGCCAGTTCTGCTTTATGGGGCCGAGTGCTGGACGATAAGCAGGAAGGGAGAGCTGATATTGGGCTCCTTTGAAAGAAAAATTCTTCGTCGGATTTTTGGTCCTGTGTGCGAGGAGGGCGAATGGAGGAGAAGATACAACCGCGAACTCTATGAGCTGTACCAAGATGTGGATGTAGTCCAAAAAGCCAAAACACGTCGACTACATTGGCTCGGCCACATCGAGCGAATGGACGACAATGCTCCAGCTAAGAGGATCTTTGAATCCCAGCCCCCAGGTTCGAGGCGACAAGGAAGACCGAACCTCCGTTTTAAAGACCAAGCCATCGCGGATGCCAGAGCGCTTGGTCTGGCAAACTGGAAGCAGCGTGCCCGGGATCGCAGAGGATGGAAGGCTGCAGTGTCTCAGGCAGAGACTCTTCACGGGTCGGGAGCCCGTTAAGTAAGTAAGTAAGTAAGTTAAGTAATATACCTATAAAATTATGTGCAACATGTCTCTCTGTTTATAATGTATACATTTCCAAAATCAGCAGTATATTGCCTATATCCATGTACCTACTGACTATAGGCTGGATGGATTCTCCTATTGTTATACAGGAGTTTCGTATTGTACATCCCAAACGGATCAAATGCGTTGTTTACATAGAACTGCGCGAATAGTCAATTAGACTTGGGTAAGCGTAATTCGAAATTGACCTTAGATGTGTGTCAATTTCTATAAATAATTACCCTCAAATATTTTTCTGCCACTATTATCCTTGACATTTCTTGTGTTGACGTTTTCTTGCATTTGCGATTTGGTAGATCATGTAGAATGGATACTTTGATTATTTTAAGGTACTCAAAACAATCGCACTATTTCATATAGGTACCTACAACGTCATCTTCATATCACAGACTAAATACTGTTTGTAAGACCAAGCCCTTGCGGAACCATGGACTTAGAAGTAATGACAACTATTGCGCAGAGGTGGTATTTCAAGCAGAAACTTATTTTGTAAATAAGTCAAATATTTTTGAGAAATGTCTGTTCTTGCCTACAGTTTGACATTTTACTTTTACATTTCAATTGTTTAATTAAATCGTCCAACCTTAGTAAGGCAAAGAAGAGCTAACAAATGACCAATCAAATTATCATTTGTGAAAACATGGCACAACGCTGTTGATTTAATTTGGAAGATTGAAGAAGGTATATTTGCTTTTAAGTTGCAAGTTCCTAAATATAATTTTATAAAAAAAAATATTTTTTTTAACGTGAATTTTATTTATCTAGGTACCATAATCTAGAATTAAGTTCAAATTTCTTGTTAGTATAAACTATTTGCCTTATTATTAGTGAGCATTTATTTATATGCCCCTACTTCTGCTAGCGGAAAACCGTTTTATAATTATAGCTACACGTAGTCAAAGACCCCTATTACAGCCGTCTTAATAACTATTTTCAATTTAATTGATTCATTTCTCAACAAGATAATGGGACAAGTTAGTTACTGAAAAGTCAGTAGAACATCTTTCATTATTTCCTCGCCAAACTTTTTAAATCTTTGCAGAAAGCCATTTTCGGTGGCAAATACATTTTAACTCCAAAACTAAAGTCCCCAAAGTAAAAAAATAATCTGAAAACCTGAATACCCATATTAAAATCACTAAAATCAAAATCAACAAAATAGCTGTTGCCAATCGCAAGAAGGGAATTGAGTAGCAAAGCCCTCTGGTTACAACTGACATGACCATTTGTAAGACTCAATTTAAAGCGGATGAATATGTTACTCTTGGTTGTTTCAAGAGGAAAATTCTGGAAATAATTCTGGGTTCCGTCTGCAAACACGGCGAATGGAGGAGTAGATCTTTAAATCCACAGCCGAAGTAGTGGAAGACCCCTAATCAGGTGGCCTAACAAGCTTAGCGTGCTAAACTGGAGACAGCTGGCTAAAGATCGTGCTAGCTGAAGACGCTGGTTGGGTGAGGTCCGGTTCACCTCGGTCTGTGGCGCCACCATAAGTAAGTAAGTATACATCCAGCCGGACACAAAGGTCGAACGATTTCAAAAATCTAAATGTCGATCTTTATCAAACTAAAATTAGATGGGCTACGTTTATTGCAGCTATTTCTCGACGGTTAACCGACAATCACAATAGGGGCGTAACTATTTTCATCTCTAGGCCTATGTTTTCGATAACCACATATATATCCATTCAAAAAAATATTTCTCTTCGAGGTGTTCACTAATGCACTGCATCAGAAATTAATAAAAAAATTAATTCATGGTCTGTTATTACTGATTTAAATTTAAAACAATAATCTCATTTCTACCTGAGCTAAGAAAACCAAAATGAAAGACCCATGCAATCAAAAACGTTCTATAAACTGAATAAACGTCATGCTTGAAAAAGAAAAAATCATGTTCACCTGGCACATAGTATATAGTTGGAATACAGATTTCATTAAAAGAATTAAAATTGTTGGATAGAAGATCCGATCAATTGGTACAATCTACTAATCAAACTTAAAAACAAATCTACAAACTACACGTGTATATCTAAATCAAATATTCCTGGTTCTTCTTGTCCACTAAAATACGTAGTTAGATTATTTGCCAACATTAGTAATTCTTTTAAATGAAATATCTGTTATCTCGACGACTTTTAACTGCGATGATTGTGGACATTAATGGTTCGACGTTCAACGTCTTGATGTTGCAATGATTTGATTTGAAGCTATCCACATTATCACAATATACGTATACGTTCTACTGAATTTTCTGTAAAATGCTTCTTCTTCTAGATGACTACTGATATTGTCGACGTGACATATACATATACAACATAGACGAGTTACGAATACAAAACGAGTACATTTACGAATAAATTATTCTAAACAAATACGAATGCAATTTCCAACATCACATTGATTTATGATTAGTTTAGTAGGTAGTTGTTTTTGTCCGTATATTCACTTGGTGAGTGTTTCTTTTACGAAAGCTACGTCGTACAGTATACTCATTAGCGTTTGTCAAATGAATGAAAATCAGTAGTTACAGTAGTAGTTGTTGGTAGGTAGTAGTTTTTGTAATAGTAGGTACAATCAGTACAAAATGATGTTAAAAAAAAAAAAAACTTACATCGAATAAATCATTCCCTTTTTGGCTCCACCCTGTGATATAATACCCTGATACATGACCTCGTTCCAATCCTCACCGGTCAATATTTGAAATACGGTTAATAGTGCAATCGGAAATGTGTTGAAATTCGTTTCGGGCGTACCGGTTGGCAAATTGAATTGTCCACCGAACAATTGCATACCAAGCAATGCAAATATCAGAATGAACAAGAAGAGCAGGAACAACAATGAAATGATGGATCTCATCGAGTTCAACAGCGAAATCACAAGATTCCGCAGCGATGACCAATACTTGGTCACTTTGAATATACGTAGTAGACGGAGGGCGCGCAGAACGGACAAACCGAACGAGCCGCCTTTTACCTCGGACCACACCACTTCGAATATCGAACCACTAATGACGACACAATCGAAACGATTGAATGATGATTCAAAATATATCCGTGGACCTAGAGCGTACATCTTGACCCACATTTCTGTCATAAATAGACCGAGAAATGCAAATTCTGCATAATCTGTAAGAAGAGTAAGCAAAAATTAAAAATAAAACGAAATACATTAGTAAAAAATGCAATCAATACAGATTGACATCCGATACTGCATCAGCAGGAGAGAGATAGAGCAGCCCAGCTTGCAGTTCTGGAACTGGATACTTACATAAAAACGACGTCAGCCAAGCTGGCTGACCGTAATGCTCTACAGCTACGCAAACTGTATTTAGAAACACCAACACTATGACGAACCAATAGAACCATTGCGTTTTGACGGTGTGCCGGATCCAAAATCGAAATCGCTTTTCCGCATGCCAGAAGCCCTTGCAAGTGCCCTGTGTTTTCGTTCGCGATTTGAGGTATCCTGAAAGTAGTCGATTTTGTTAAGCACCAGCGGTTAAATGATAACGTCAGTTAAATACACAAACATTACTCAGTGGCGGTACGGTACATATTATGCGATATATTTAAAATCATACGAGTATATAGACAATGTCGGGTTACAAGAAAAGTAGGATATTATAAAATGCTGGTGGTAGTTATTTCTTTTGAAAGCAGGGGTTCTCTAGCCTGGTTTGGGTTTTCTATCAAAGTTTTCTACGCTAAATTCGGAATAAAACGTCAGCCGCTGCTATGACGGGTTCAACTAGCAGATGCATAAAAAGTGTCACAATCTTGGTGGTTTCATCAAAATGCACTAAAAGCTATTTCAGCCTTCCAATAGTGTGAAAATCGTTTCAAATTTAGATTTAGTGGAGCTTTGCGCATGCAATATCCTTTATGAAAATTGACAATGCGACAGCACTTTTAAAATTGAAGTTGAGATGGTCTGTCTGCTTCTTCTCATTTGAAATAAGACTTTGAGAAGAAACACAATATGTTTTTAGGTGTACATGTTTTTTTAAGAATGTACGAGAATTTTAAACTTGTTAAGTTTAAGGTTCTCACTCGTAAGTAGGTCCTTTTTGTTTAAATGGCAAATTGGCGAGATCAGTTGCAATTCAGTTGATTGGATAGTATTATTATTAAAATTGTAACGTTCGGTTCTGTGTAGAATATAGATTTAAAAACAGGGCAAACATTTAACGGTTTGTTTTTGGTAGTTTGAATAATATCCAACAGGTTGGGCTCTATACATTACACAGTATTTACCTTTAACTGCTCCCATCTGTATTGCAGTCCTTATCTCGGTAATCACTGAATGGATTGGCTGCGGTTATCATTTGCATTTCTCTGGAATGCCTAAATATAAGTAGTTCAAACTTAACTACCCTTTGATAGCAATAAGACAAAAGGAACAAAATGCCGAAGAAGAACGATAAATTGGTGAATTGGAATCAGTTTTTTTTTTTTTTTTTAATTTACGTAGGGCCTAGAAACAATTTTTTAGTTTCGACTTTTAACGTCGCAGTCGAAATGCACGAGGTATGGTGGCGAATGTCCGTAAAAACGAAAATCCAGAATTTTTTTTGTCACAACAAACTATAGACCGAAATAGAGAACCACGCAATCGGTGTCAGAAGAACAGGGTATGCTGTTTTTAGTATCTACATTTGTGTTCGAAAAGTTGTGAATCCACTTGACATTGCGCAATTTGACGGGTGTCCTTTTCGTTTCGCCATTCCAATTGAATAGAACGGATATACGTGATGTCAGATCTATCAAAAAATTGCATTGTGAAGAGTGAGGTTAACCAACTGGATTTGATTTCATTCCGGTACAATTTAATTTGGTTGATTTGCCACACAATTTGAAAATAAAAGTCGGCTCAGTTACAATTTTGTTGCGCAACCTCACCTTAATGCACCGAATCTTTGTAACGGAATGCGTTTGATTGTGAAAAATTCAAATCAAAAGCCATTCAAGCGACATGCAGGATGCAGCAGCATTGGCATGCTCGGAGTTATCGCCAGGTCATCTATTTGAATATAATTCATTATTTTACCCTATTATTTTAAAAGAATTAAGAAAACAGCTTCCAACCAAATGATTTCGTGAAAGCCTAAAATAATTTACTGGAAAATTTAGTTATATAATGGAAAAATTACAGTGTGCTTCAAAACTTTTCATTTACAGATAAAAATGTTAAAAACGTAACGCGGTTGCCTATTACTCCATGATCATAGCGTTACAGAGTCGTGAAGCAGTGGTTAAATTACTTGTTACAATAAAAGATTGTAGACAGATTGTTTCGCTGTCACTTTTTTTGTGTCTTTTAAGAATTCTGTATTCTAGGGTCACCGGTCACCATTGAAACGTAAACGTAAACGTAGTAATTGTGAAATGTTTTAGCAAATTTAGCAAGTTTAGCTTCAACGCTACAAAAAAAGGAAAATCTTAAGTCAAAACATCATCTTTCATCATTGTTTCAATTAGATGTCTTAAAAAAAATTTCAGAGTTCTTCGAAATGAATCAAATTTTTGGTTCCAAATTCTAATCATGATTCAAATAATTATCCTCGGATAATTTGCTGACACTACCGAGAACCGTATGGTAGAAAACAAATATATGAGCTACAACAAATTTAAGAAAGACAATTTTTAAGATTCCTTTTACGTGGAAATAAATTACTAGTCGCGTTTAAGTAAACATAAAACTTAGCAATACAAAGTAAAGTAGAAACTTCAGAATTCAATTAACTATTCTGGTTACTTGTCAGTTTCACAATGAGCCTTAGGTACCAATAAACACTTCTAGTTTCGAAAATAGCTATCGCTTTTACACAAATTTTGCAACTGTCAACCTCTGTAAATTTAGAGTCGAGACTAAAATTTATTATTAGTATGGGACAGTAGAATAGAAGCGACTTCACAGCACCAGTTCATGTCAGCAACATTATGATTTGATTTGATTTGATTTGATTTGGATGTGTTCATGGCCTTGGAAATGAACTGTTCCCAGCGCCAATCACTAAGGTTATAGGTAAACTTATGTCATCGTGGACGTGGATGTTGGTGTTTCATCGGTGTTCTTCACCAATCACTTACAGCGAGAGTGAGAAAAACGTTGAATCGGGTCGAAACACAAATGTGACTGCAGTTGTTTTCTTCCTAATCCGTCTATTTCACTTCGCTGCACTGTTTGGAGTAATTTACTTAGATAGATGGTCAATAAAACAGTACAACTACACTGCGGTAATCACAACAAACTGTAATTTAAGTGCAACTGCATCTGCGCAGTGCTCTCCCTATCCATCGCATGGATAGTTATAAAATCAACAATTAATGAGAGTAAGCCCTTTTATTGGTGAGGAAATTCAGAGAATGAGAGCAACTGGTATGAACTGAATTGAAGCACCAATTACAGTTCACTTACAAAAATGCTGCCTGTGGGATAAGTCCAACACATGCGTGACAGATTTTATAGTACGTTTCGTTAACGTTGATGGATCCACCGACGTAAGGGACATGATCGATTCTATTAGTTGGCCTCAAGCATCATACCGATCTAACAAATGTCTGATGTCTGTTAATCTCAAATTAACAATATTCCCTTGGTTACACTTTCAAAATTAGCTTCCTAATAAGCAGGTTCTAATTAATATCTTAAAAATTACTTTGTTTTTATTTTTGCAATGCTACATATTCAAAGCACAGGCACAATTCGTTCATATTCAGTCAGATTCTACAAAAAAAGCATTTTGCATTGTGCAACATGTCTGAATGTACACTATTGTTAATTGCCTTAACTATCATTATCTAAAATACTCATTTCGTACCTTGCTTTTCATTATCAGTCTCAATTTCAACTGAAAATAAATTTTGTTTCTCTCATAATACACGAACGAATTTCAGTAAAATTAAAGTGAAAAATAATATAAGTTATAAAGTTATTCATTTCATTACCAATTTCGATTATGACTAATAAATATTTTGAGGGTTGCCCATTGCGTGGGTACCATTAAATTTAAAAGGAAAATTATCTCCATTTTCATACCATCATCGCCATAGTCCTCTTCGGCCTCCTCCTCCTCTGTATCTGTTGACTTTGATTTACCCAAGCTTTTCAGCTTTTTCCGTTTGGCGGCATTTCTTCTTCTCGCTGTAAGGACATTTTTTTTAACATTTGCCAAAATATTTGATATAAAAATTAAGTCGGTTACCCTCCATTATATGCATTTTTTCTTCTTCTGTTGTTCGCTCTTCGGCTAGTATCACCTCCTCTGAAATATTTTGTTTTCGAAAATTGTCGTATTAGAATAGGGATCTAGTATCTGAATGCAAGCATTTTACAGTCGTACACAGTCACAGGGATAATAGTCTAAGAGCAATCAGGATAGGGTGTATTGGGATTGATGCAGGAATTTCAGGGGAATCAACTGTGTTTATCAATCAGCGTTCAACTAAAATTGGTTATGTTGTTTTTGTTTTGTTTAAAATACTCTACCAGCTTTACATATCCATTCAACATAGCCGTTTAACTCTCTTTCTAGTTGCTGTTGTCTTCTAAGTTTAAGAAACTCTTGCCTATTTTCTACTTTTTCTCGTTCTTTTGCGAATTCACTACGAAAGACAAAACAATTGGTGGAATTTTGTTGTTGGGTAAAACAAATGCATTAATTTTTTTCTTTTTTTTTGTACAAGGAGAATTATTTGTATTACAATTTCTATGAGATAGACGAGAGATTAAATAAAATGTATAAACCAACGAAATAAATTGAAATATAAAAATTATACTTTTTACTTAATGAAACATAACATGTCCATGTCCATATAGTATGTGTTGATATTATGTACAATCGAATAACATGTTCTAACTAAGTACTGGCGGATTTCCTAAGAAAACTCTATGGGTAGGGATCTGAACTGGCTAAACATTGGCTAACACTTGAATTCAAAGTTGAATTTTGAGCTCAAACGTTTTAGATTTGTGGGATTGAACTATAAGTCTATGGTTACTACAACTATGTTCCAAACCATTTAGCAAATGCATCACCCGTAGAAAATTTGTTTAAATAGGTGGTTCGCTTTTTCCCAAAACAGTCCGGCTTCCCTCTTTTTGGGGGGGTGAAATAAATAGCAGGTGCAATTTTTCAAGATGCTACTAGACAAAGATAATAAGACACGTATTTTTGGAGATTAAGATTTTAGTCGAAAGCCTGCTTAATGGGGCAATGCCCCTAAGGGACCAGTTTTCGAAAAATACACAAATTGATTTTCCCCAGGCAATCTACAAATCCAAAATTCACCAAATCCTAAAATCCCCAAAAGCAGGCAGCCGGAATTTTCCGTTTATTTGCTTGCATTAATTATTTTAGCAAAAATGCAAACATTTTTTCATTGGCAAGAAACAGAGATCAAAGATTGTAAAATATTCCATGTAAGGTTTCACTTATGCGATAAAGTAACTACTATCTCCTCATCTGGTTATACACAAAATATTTGCTTTTTTAAGGTTCCGTACCCAAAGGGAAAAATCGGAACCTTATTATTTTCGCTCGGATGTCTCTCCGTCTGTCTGCCTGTCTGTCCGAACCCACTAAGCCAATTTTGTTTTTATATTACATTACGTTTTCGTCTTTCAGAATCACACCCCTGGCGGCGTTTCGATTTCTGTGTTAACACACGGGTTATAATATAAATAACTAGCGGAACAGGCGAACCACATTATATTCGAGAACGAAAAAAATTTCCCTCGAACTGAAAAGTTCTAGAATTGTAGGTACATCTAACCAAAGAATATAGAGTGTATTTATACGGAGTTCTTTAAGTAAGTACTTTGAGACAGAAAATGTATGTCGCTTCCATACATTAAAGCAAACGCCGGCCGTGCGCCGATTTAATGCTCACGTACAAAAAATAATGTACTCGTAGGTATATTGACATTTAATTGTAAATTTGACGCAGGTTCAACAATTAATCTACGTGTACGAAGGTTTGTTCCATCTGATTAAATTAAGTATTCTGTCTTCTGGACTCCTCGAATCTAAAGTTAGCGTCAAACATCGATCGACACTGCGACAGATCACAAAGAATTGTCCTATCCAAATTATATGAGCCGGAAACTTGGATGACATATGATGATAGAGCAATTGGTCCTTAGTTGGTCAAACAAACGTAGAAATAAAAAAATCAACGTCACAAATCATTTGCTCGCGGAATGCAAAACAAGTTAACAAACAACGTGGAGATCAGCCTTCGAGATCTACAGTATATCGTGCTAAACATTCAAAACCAACGACGTGTGTACCACAATAATTGAGGTAGCTTTTCTCATAAATTTTATATATTTTAGGAGCAGATACCAAGGGCGTTCACCTCAATTTCGGGTTGTCAATATAACTGAATATAAATGCTCACTCGACTATGAAATTAGCAAACCACTTCCACCGTCATCAATTGCAGTGTTGAATAAGTCTATAAAATTGGCTTACCATATGGAGGGATGCAATATTGTTAAACATGAATCAAATGACGATGAATGATATTGATTGGGAATGCAAGAACATTTTTGAAAATGTTTTGATTGTAAGTACACATAAAACTTGTAGCGGACTGTGAGTTGGGAAACAGTGTCATTAACATTCGAGCCATCTATATAAATTTGTTCAAACAGTGTTGTATGTATTTCTAGGTAGCAACGTATTTCATAAACTCAATCGAAATGAGTTCAACACAACTTTACTATAAAAATTATATTTATGAAAAACTAGCAATAATTCATCACACATCTTGGATAGCTAAAAGATGATTGTGTTCACCTATTTTGGATTTTTTTTTATAGTTTTACATAATGTTTTTAAGGGCTTTTAAATAAATCAGACACACACAATATACATATCAACTATTGTGTATAACTTGGGTAAATATTGTGTCACTTCATGGGTACTCTAAATAGATTTTTTTGTTTAATTTGTATAAACCTGCTTGTGTTATCCAATCTAGATACGATGTCATAGCATTTTGAAATAACGTTCTAGTCCGGCATTTTTGGAATTCCATTCGTCGTTCGACACGATTACGTTCGTTAGAGAATTCTCTTCAAATGACATTATATGCATTATGTTACATTTAAGCAAATTTGTATTTAGTATTGTGAAGTGTAAAAAATAAAAATAAAAAAGAATATTAATTGAAGAAAATGGAAAAGAAAAAGAACACTTTAAATAGAGAAGAGAACAGAAAAAAAATAAATAGAGCAAATGTGTTTGTAGGACTTACCCGCTAAGAACACCAAGAACTAAGTTGAGCATAAAAAATGAGCCTATAACTATTAGAGGCACAAAATATATCCAATTAAATGTTGAACCTAAAGCGTCGTTGGTCTGAAATAGTTTAACATAAACATTTGTATTTTTTTATAAATATATATAAAGATTAAATATAGAGACTAAGAGTAGGTACTACTTTAGTAGGTATATACATCTGAAAGTTTTTTCCATTTAAGATTAAGTTTTGTTCCATGAAACATACGTATTGCAAACATTTAACACATATTTCACATTTCACATTTAAATGTAGTATACACAGAGAGATAATTTAAAATAAATGGAATTGTATATTGATTTTTCATTAAATTTATGGACATTTTTGTACAGTGATGTGTTGAAATTGTGCTCAAATTAAAAAAAAATAACAGAAGAGGATATACCTAGTGTTAGAGTTGCGTGTATTTAATTTAAATGCCAAATTAAAATGTAAGAATTCCATTTACTTACACACGAGATAGAAAGGAAGCACATAGTACAAAGTACATAGATAATACAATAACATAGATAGATTTTGTAATTTTTTTAATATAAAATATGCATATCTAATTAAAACTACGCATGCACACACTTTGAAATTCAATGCTGGCGCAAAGTATAAATTATCATGAAGCCTGTATGTATTTTGACAACAGATAGTTGCGTGGTAGGCACTTTCTGAGATAACGTTTGAGTTCAACAATTATTTCCAATGTTAGCATTTTGAAAAATAGGTGCGATAAAAATGCAGAAGTTGAAGACTTGAAACTTGTGATTTAGCTTACGGTGGCGAGCTAATCAACCTTGTTTTTAAGAAGGAGCAAAAGCTATTATTCATAGTAAGTTCGTTTTCTTGTAACGCACTACCCTAATTTGAATGGCAAACCTTGGCGCCAAAATTACGTATAATAGTACTTGCAATATTATATTAGAAACTTCGAATTTTACATTATGTAGGTTCGGTTTGACCTACCATCAATCATCATCTACTTCAACCATCAATTCATATAGAGGAAAGGGGCCCAAAAGAAGAGCTGTTGCCGCTAGTCTCAATATCCAATGAAGGTATTTCGGTGTAAACCTTTTCACTGTTGTATGATCTGAATTTCACAGAAGACATAGGTACGCTCTATCGATAAAGGGAGCTGGGGTCTAAACCAAATGCTACCTCACTTTTGCAGGGTTTTCGGATATTCGGCAAAAAATATTTAGGCTAATTTTATTTAAGCTAATTCACTTAAGTTAAAATACATTTTTGTATGTAGTCCTAAATCCTAGCAATACTCAACAAAATTATTAAATCTGCACCAACCATTTTCCATCAGTTCAGTGTGTATATAATTATTCGCAGTCAGCGGTGGCTGAAAAATGTATAATTAATTTTTTTAAGGAAAATACTTGTTTGGGTTTATTTGAAATTCCAAATTAATTTAACTAACGTCAAGCTCTTTTTCTCCACACCTAGTAAGCTTAAGTTGTAAAATTAACAAAAATTCGGAAATAATTGCATTAACCATTCAATAATTTTAAATCAATTGCTAAAAGGCTCATGGGTTTCATAAAATGCGCCAATAAGCAGAGAATTTCATCGATATTAATATACATGTGTGCACAGAAGAAAATAGAGTAGGTATCTATTTTTGTTGCACATCTAAAGCAGGCATTTGTCGTCACCACAAAAAAAAATATGTAGAGTCTATCGTAAACGATAGGCAATTCTGTATTAGGTAAATTCATAATATATGATAGTGCAGCACAGCTGAGAATCAAAATGTACAATACGGAAAGAAAGAATTAAATTTACAAATGAAAAATAGAATATAGTACACTCATATGTATAAGATATACATTTCACAAAGAAGGAAGCGTCTCTAATTGTCTTATCTGCAACACCATTAAAGTGCACTGATGGTATTACAGAAAAAGTTTACAGCTTCAATATTGCACACACACACGTAATTAGTATGAAAAATCATATCACCGAGATATTTCTCTGTTTCAGATTTAGTTTTTTTTTTTTTCTTTTTTAATTTACCCAATACAGTATTGCTGTCCAGCCTTCCATCGTGATGCACTGGAATACGGTCAACATGGCAAAACCGATATTGTCAAAACTAGTTATTCCAGAATTTGGTCCGTCCCATTTTTCTAGGCACATACTGTTTGTAAAATTACAAACGTACGCACCACCCGTCATTGCGCTTGAGTTGTCCGAGCTACAAGGTGTTTCCATCTCTCCTTCCCTTACAATTCTACCTGTTTGTCAAAGAGCAAATACAAACAGAGTTAGTTTCCAAAGTGTGCACATTTTTCAAAAATATATTTCAATGATAATCAAAAAAGTGTATCTTCTCTTTACTTGGATCCTCTAAACTATAACAAGTCTTATGCAGTGCGCCCGAATAGAACTCGAGTCCGATGATTGCAAATATAACGATCGCAAACAGGACCAAAAGTCCGATTTGAAGTAACGGCGCCATTGCTTTGATAATTGATTTTAAAACTACTTGTAAACCTGAAATGTTAATCAACGTGTTCAAGCACACAGAAACGGTATTAGTAAGATTCTTGTATTTTTTTCATTGCAATTTATATTAATTAAAACAATAATATAAATTTAAGCATGCATCTATTGAATATGAGTCTATTCTAATCAATTGGAAATAGGCCTACTGCAAACCTATTCCCAATATTTATGATATATCTAATAACAATTGTTGATTGAACAGAAAAATAAACTAAAAGTAAACTAATTAATCAACACTAGCGAACTAATTCATTTAACTACTCACTAGGAATTCCAGAAACTAATTTTAAGGGCCTTAGCACACGAATAGCCCTTAATGTTCTTAGATCTACTTCGCCGCTTGAGTGTGGTGATTGTGGGAGCATTGTGTATATCCTGATGTTACATTTTTTTTTGTTCACACCAATCAAGCGATATTTAATTTAGTTTTTATATTTTTTATATGTTTTTCCACAAACATATTTGTTAATTTTTTTTAATAATACAAATCGCGAAAAAGAAAAAAAAAGAGAATAATTATTCAAAGTTTTTTTTTGTTTGCATTTGTTGATAATTATTACACAAGAAACTAGTTCACACCACATAGCTAGAACACATAGAACACAAGATTGAAATCATAAAAAAAATAGTTTAATTAAACAAAGGAACTAAGGGCTATTGTATATATAAAAAAAATAGAATCTAAGAAAGTATAAAACTAAGAATATATAAAATAAGAAAATGTCGTAGGCATTTCCACTAAAATAAAAACCTAATGTTTTAATCGATCTGCTTTGTGTTTATTTAACGTATTACAATTTTTTGTTAGTTACAAATTTTTAATTCGATATTGGGAATGAAGATGCCAATTGTTTCAAGTAGTTTTTATTTTTAGTTCATCTATGTATGAAAAGGATTATGTTACATGTTTCTTGAACGTCATGATTTAAAGATAAATCTACATTTTTATAACGCTATCTATACAATATACTACAGTTACCTTGTTTGTAAATCCTAAAAGCATCGCCATATTGGTTATACATTTAATATATTTTGTATCGCAATTTTCTATTGGATCTAGGTATAGCACTAGTAGAGATGCAATCAGTCCTAGGAAACAAAAACTACACGCAAGAGACTTGAATTTGTCGTCGGGCCTATAGAACGATGAGAAACCGGTGGATAGGTTTTTGCTACTAAAGGTGTAAAGGCAAGAACTGGCTGGAATGGAAGGTTTTACCTTCTTAAGTCAAACATCTCACTCGAACTGAATTTCAGGGGCTATCAACTGATTTTCTCGTTATAGATGTTAAATTTTCACCTAACTATCTATACCTACAGACAACTTTCAGTCAAAAAGGCATATATTTTGAATTCTGTTGATATTTCTGCATTTACTCTGTAACTCTAAAACATCAGTCAAACAATGCTAAAGTTCAATCTTGCACGGGCTCTAAAGTTTTAAAAAGATTTCCAAATATATATATATCGCTCATTAAAAAGAACATCGTCATAACTCAAAAACAAGATTTTTGGCATAATGATACAGCTCAAATCTATTTTCTATAAAGTTTTTACTGGAACAACGTCATTTCTACAACTCAAAAACTGAGGAGTCGGGCGTATTTGTTTCGTTATTGAGACTGTCACTTTTGAATATTTTTTGAACTGTTTTATGTTCACTTACTTTGAAGTAGAAACTATTCAGCCATTAATTAAAAAGTGTCATATTCTGTGATAAGACTGTTTTCTATTCCAGGTAAGTTTAATGCGTGTACTACTTTTTAAAGTTTAAAACGATTTATTTCGTGTTATGACGATATAGAACAAAGAAAATAATATATTAACGAACGTAATATTTGGAAATATGACAGTGTTGAATTCAAATTAAGGCTTTTTATTTGTATTATTCTGTCTTGTGACGTTATTGATAGAAAATTTACCGCGATTTGAACATTTTTCTTTTTGACTATATCTCGATATGACGTTCTTGTTGCGAAAATTATAACATTGTTCGTAGATTTTTTGGTATTATTTTAATTTATGTCATTTTTTCCACAAAAAGGTACAATTTTTGTTCGAAAAGTGCAAATGCAATCACGTGGAAGGCAACTCGTTGAGCTTGCGAAAGCACAACAATCAAAGCAAAAACTGCAGCAAGAAGATTTTAATGTTCCAGGTACCGATGCTGTTCTACTCTTATCTAAATTCTTATTTTTATTATGCCCATTTATAAAACTCTTTTTTTTATAGATGATAACACACTTCCAAAATCCGATATAAGTAATATTCCACTACTTTTGAATGAGCCCGGTACATGCATTTTGTTATTTTATATGCACATTTTCTGCAATATTTGCTCATAATGATCTTATCTCTTACACGGTGTCTCCACGTACAATTTTTCTTTCAGCAATCTGTCAAGTTTGATAGGATTGCAAGAAAGACCAGTATGCAAAGAAATGTAGGGTGGGCATTTCATATCATGAAATTTCATTCATTGAAATGTCGCTGAGCAGAGCACATCGTTGCGTTCTCGCATTAGGCCATGAAATCCTTTCTCTTTTCCCCATCTACCATATTCTTGTCTGACTATACCTACTTGTCTCTTTTATTACAATACGTAGTTTCAGAGCTACAAGCAACCACTCGCCACTCAGCCATCGTGGTAATGAAAAACAAGTGTCAAACTGCACAGAAATTGCAGCCCATTTCATGAAATCCATACCATGAAAGGAGCTGTGCAATACTTTTCATGAAATTGGTTTCTTCGTGAAATTTGTGGTCTCCACGTGCAATCTGTCATTTCATGAAAGAAAATTTGCATGTGGAGACACCAGGTTATAGGATATAATATAAATCCAAACGCTTCGTCGACTTTAGTTAACCATACTAAGTCTCCACAACCAAGGACCTCCAGGACTTGCGGAAAAGAAAAAAAAAAAAAAAACACATTTCAAAATACAGTCGAACTTCGATAACTCGAACCACCACTTGCCACAAAAAAAATTCGAGTTATCAAGACTTCGAGTTATCAAGTAAAATACAAAATTGATTCTCTAAACAACTAACAATATCTACACACTCCACTGTTTATACGAATCTTCAACTCTGTGTTTTGTTTTGTCTTCCTCTTATTTTTTTTCAATAATTCAAAAAAATATAGCAACCTGGAAGAAATTTGAAAATGTTTACTCAAACATACGAAAATTACGATTTTCTACACGGTATGTATAAGGAACATTCAAACTCAGTGCCCCCGAAAGCGATGCATTATAAAACGAACTTGTTAAAACACGCAGAATTACGGAATTCCCCTTCAGAATTTGGGATTTCCCCCTTTAGAATTCGACTTATCGAAGGTGACGCCAAATAATCTCTTCGAGTTATCAAGACATTCGAGTTATAGAAGTTCGAGTTATCAAATACAAATTACATGCAAATTTTAGTGTTGGCGCTATTGCCAACCAATTTTATTCGAGTTATTAAATATTCGAGTTATCGAAGTTAGACTTATCGAAGTTCGACTGTACTACAAAAATTTTTATCAAAATCTTTAACATCTTCTCCCAAATATTTTTTGAGTAAAAAAGTTAACTTTCCTTCTTATTCCCCATTATTATTATATTTATAAAACAAATGCATTTAAACATTCAACTTTTAATACAAAAAAAAAAACTTGTTCTGTTTCAATATTCAAAATAAAAATAAAAGGTTTGCTTCTTATGACATGAGTGTTGTATGCAAATAGATAATTTAATTGTGGAAAAAAAAGTCATATTTGGACTTACGACACATTTTAGATATGTCTCAATCCTAATAACGTCACAACTGAAACTCTTTGCTGTTTTTCTATTATTCGTAAGTATACTAATTAAAAGCCCTACCAAACAAAACAAAAAAAGTTGACAGAAATGAACGTGATTATAAAATACAACTATCCAAACGTTAAATTTCATTTACTGAAAAACTATGTTTTTCGAGTTATGACGGTGTTCTATTTAATGAGCGATATTCTAACACAACAATATTAGAAAATGTCGTTGCAGAAAAAAATATTTTTGAAAGAAATGGATTTCCCGGTTAAAATATTGGCTATTTCTTTTAAATCCTGGTATGTATACGTTTTTTAAAGGTGAGTCGCTTAAGATTTGAATTTTATCAGTTAGTGAGTCGGTATAGGTACAGAGGTATAGAACTGAAACTAAACACATACAAATGGCAATGGCCCTGGTATTCACTGTAGGCCTACTTGGTAGCTTAACGAACCTCTAAAAAAAAACTTAAAAGCCACCGCATGATGAACGTAAATATACTTGTTCTTTGAGGTTCAATTTTGTTTTGGATGTAGATGAAAAGATTAAGGAAAATGTAAAGCGGTTTTGAAAATCTACATCTTGGTGTCAATTAGTAAAATATCAGCCCTGTTAGAAATAGGATTGCTGTTATTCACTAAGAAATTGAAAATTAACTGAAACTAAAGTGCCAGCTCAATTTAGATGCTTGTCTACCGACTAAGGTAGAGCTATTGATATATAGATAAGACATTTTAAACAAAACATTTCACTCTGCGATGCGGGTGGGAGGTGGGACGTGGGAGCCAGACTCAGAAAGGTGACTATAATTGGTCCTATTAAATTTGTGCTACAGCCAGTGATACCAGATTTTTTTTGCCTAAATTCCCCATTTTTCATTGAAGTAAAGACGCATTTTTAATATAATAAAAATTTGTTTTCTTTTATTAAACCATCTTTTTTTAAGAAGGTAATACACAAATAAAAAAAAACAAATAATATTCAGTCTTTCAGTTTAAACTAATACAAAAGAAGTTAAATTAAAAGAAAAATATTGCAGGTAGGTTACATTTTATTTTTAAATTATGCAAAATTAATAGACATGCATGGATTTCCGTTTTTCCGCATTTTAAGAGCACTTTTCCCCATTTTCTCCATTGAGTGAAAAATTACCCGAAAATGGGGAAAAATCTTTACATCTGGCATCTCTGGCTACAGCTCGGATCTTTGGGTATCGGTGCGTCCAGTCTCTAGAGCAAACCGCAAGGTGACTGTAGTAACGACGAATATAAGAAATCTATAAAATCCGAATAATGTGTAAGCGATGGGTTCTTTATAAGTGTTTCATACATCCGGAGTGGACGGTTATTTCAGCAGAGCAATCATTTCACAACGATATAATTTCGATAAAGGCCTATAATTGTTATAAGAATTCGAATATTTTTTTTTTAACTGAGTGTTCGTCCGGTTGACATAACAACAGATATTTTTTACGTTCTCTATACAGAAAATCGTCTGAAATACGGAGCTTAGCTAAATCTTGTTTAGATTTTGATCCGGTACGCGCGTTGCAATAAGCAATGTCTGAGCACGTCTAATCACAATTTTTTTAATTCCAGGTTAGTAGGTAAAACGTGAAGGGAATTTCTCTCGAAGCAAACAGCTTGTTTGTTTAATTCAACAACAATCGTCCAAGGAAAAAATTGCTTATTCTTAATTTTTATATAATTTTGTAATTATAGGCAATTGTCTTATTATTCCCAAATACGCGGCGGATCGTATCAAAAGCGATACCTTAATTTCGCCCGTGTTCGCTTTTGCTTATTCTCAAATTGAAATTGTTGAACGAAAGTATGTTTTTGACTCCTTTATTAAAAGAATATAAAATGAGTTCAATTAATATTACACAATGAATGTTTCAGCAATTTTAAACTTCTTGTTTTTATTGAATATTTACATTTTTATTCGGTGCGCAAAACTATCCGCCAGCAATCCGTCACCTAAACACCTATCGCTTTCAATGCAATGGTAAAATGGCGTTCAAAAGTGCTTTCGCTTTCCATATGCATATGGTCGAGTGGAAAGCGAATCGCTTTTGGAAATACAAAAATTCAAATCCACCATTAAAAGCGATCCGCCGGCCGCGCTTTCTGGAATAGGCCCCCAGGACTTTATTTAATGTCGTTTTCGATTGGGTCCAAAAATAAATCTTTTTTTGATCTAAATAACTTTTCATGTTCCATTCCATCATAGTTTTCCTCGTCATCTGAAGACTACGAATCACCAAAGATACTCCATTTGTATGCGTAATAGGGGAAACATTTTTCAAGTCGATATCCATTTGTGATTTTTGCAAAAACAAATGCTATTTGAACAGCTGATATTGCTGTCAAATAACGCACTAATCCATTTACAAAAGCAGATCAATTTTGTTGCATGTTCCATTTGCCTCGTAAAATCTGAGATCTAAAAAAGATTTTTGGTGGTCCCAATGGAAAACGACATTACTGACAACTGTCCTATTATCTCTGTGAGATGTTTGTCTGTGAATTCACTTTTCGCGCTTCAAAAAGAGAAACATTCTCCAATAAGTAATAGACACGTTGATTGATATTTCTAAGACTTTGTCACACCTTTTGGTAAAAACGTATGAACTCAAAAATTCAGTCATTTGTGTATATGGAATTATAGATGCGTGGTTAAATTTCAGAATAAAATTTCCTGTTTGTCCTACTGTTTGGGTTCCTTGACATGCTTACGTTTATCTAGTCTGACCCTTAAAATCTACACGAGCTATACATATTGAATACAAATTTATCATAAACTAGTAGTCCTATAAACTCCTCTAGCACACGTATAAAAAAAACTATTTCTAAAACTATATCTAAGTAAATAAAAATTGCACTCCATTTAAGATGAAACACATTTCGGGCACTAGTTTCGAATTTAAAATACACAATGGCGGCAAAAACATTACATTTCTCTCGTGTAATTTATGAGACCCTGTAAAGTTGACGCGCAACAACATTATAATGCCCTTTCGGAATCACACACTAGAACGATGATTTTTTTAATGTTTAACTAAAGACCATCTATAGTATACGAGTATTTGTCTTCTCTAAAACACTGATGAACTGAACACATATCTAAAAGTATGTATATGTTTTTATATGTAAAATTTATAGATAACGTAAAATTCTTAAACGAAGTTCAGCGAACAATTCCTACTTAATGGCACTCCTTGTTGAGCACTCGGACGTCTTACTTGGTATTCTCGAAACGAGCTTAAGCGGCCTTAAGACACGAAATGACCGCAACATTCGCAGGTCGACATCGATATTTGCTTCTGCGAAGATCGTCATAGCGCTGAAGTAATTATTTTTAGAGAAATAATTACAGTTTTGTTATCGTGATTAATGAAAAGTGAAAAACAAAAGAACAAAACAAAAACAATAAACAAAACAAATAAGAAAGAGTTGTTTAAAATTTAACAAATAGTAGGTAAGTAAACTGAAAAAAGAAACAAATCAAAATTATAAGGAAATAGAAAACTCCACAAAATTGTTTAAACCTGTCCAAGAGTATTTTGCAAAAGATATAGCTAAAGTTTATACAATGAAAGCCGATAATTACCCCGTTACTACAACGAAAAAATCCATTATGTTCCATATATTCCTGAGGTAGGAGTGTTTATGCAGAACTAGCCCTAAGGCAAGGATCTTGAGCGATGCTTCTACACAGAAAATGCATAAAAAATAGACTTCGGTTGCTTCCTGCAATTGGTAATTAAGAAATTGTTTAATTTAGGCGAATATATGATTAAGAAAATAGAATACCAGTTTCTGCGCCAATACTGTTTTGTCTCCCTCAGGCAAATGTTCTTCTAATGCCAACACTACACAGTTGGCAATGATTGTCAATAACACAGCGTACTCGAAGGGCGGCCATTCTATTATAAATCGTGTATACTTCCTAATTGGATTATCCTCGGTGAGGATAAAAAGTGATGTGGGCAAACCACCGGGCGGTGATTGGCCCTGACTACTCGGGCCACCCATTCTATCAGCTAAGCGATGGGCTCCCCTTCGACCCAAGTGCCCCCCGCTTGTGGAGCCCTGTTGATGTCCTGCTAGCGCCGCTTCCTGAGCCGCAGCCAACCTGTAAGTAAATAAATGAAAACACAACCGTATAAAAACATGCTCGTACCATGGGTATAAAAGCAAACTATAAAAAAGAAATGCATGTTGAAAAATTTGTTAAGCTTTATTGTTTCAGGTATAAACTTCAACAGGTGTATCTGGCCGAGTTGAATGGACAAGCGAAAGGAACTCTTTTGGCGGTAGCAAAAACTCCTCCGTCGAATAGTGTTGTTGATTGACTCAAATAAAAGCCCAAGGACGAAGTGTTAATTTCGGTACAACGTTGTTCAAAATACAGAAACAATTATATAGAGACAATATTTTGTCGGTTGTATAATAAGAAGACTAATTTATAAAACTGTGGACCTAACCCAGACAATGCCATCGCCGAAAGGGAACGATCGACCGCTACAGAAAAGTATTCCGAGTATCCTTAAAAAGGAATTTTTTTCTTTTTTTTTTGTTCGGCAACTTGAAGTTCTTGAATATCGGGACCTAATTTCACAGAAGGAGTTAGGGTCCCAGCCTATAGAATTCTTTGCATCCGTCGCGAGGGCGGATTCGTCAGTATTCCACCAATCGAGCAGTCAAATAGAATCCATCCAATAAAGCGACAGGTAGTTTTTTAAGTAGATGCTATATAAACAGTATATATATAATATACTTATTTGTCCCACGAAACGTGATAATTTTATCCCAGTCCACTATTCTCAAATTCCCTTTTAATTGATAGGTTATTTTTTAGTTAACTTTTAAAAGTGAAATTAGCTATTAAAAGGAAAATTTAAATTATAAGGAATGATAATCACATAAAATTACCTTTGGCAGTTTGTTAATACATATTATTATGATTAGCTACACATTTGTACTAGAAAATCTTCCTAGAAGGCTATTATTAAATGAACAGATCAAATTTTAATAGTTCACTGTTCAATTATAGCAATTGCAAGTTAGTTTAGTTTTATTTAAGGTGGACACTAGAAATGGCTTTCTAGCTCAGTTCATGTCCCCCTTTTGGCATCCTTTCCGAATTCAGATCCGTTTAGGTGCCCTTCTGACAACGATTCGTTTTCTGTGAGTGTTAATTGTTGGGATGAGAGGATAAAGGTTTCATTAGGTAAGTTATACCCTCGACGCAGTTGAAAAACATCAAGATTAAATTTGCGTTTTTCTGGACTTGAATATGAGACTCCTATCACTCATAGTACCTACCGCTGAACCTACATATTCACTTGTGCAGAATTTCCATGGACCGTTTAGATCATCAGAAGAAATCTGATGTCAACAAAGGTTGTGATGCCATGTGACTTTTTGTAATGAAAAACTTGGGCAAAAATTGCAGTCACTGCGTCTCTTCTTGATATTTCCCCGATGTATATTTTTAAAACAAATATATTTTTAAAACATTTGTTGACGCAAGACTCGTAGATTATCGCAATAAATACCTACCTATCAAGATAAAAAAAAAATCGAGATATTTCTAAGCAAAACTATTGTTTTACTTGAGTCCGTCCCATAGTGGTGCTATAAAATATAATTTGATCTTTTGTTTAAATGCGATTGGCTTTGACCTTCGACGTGGTAATTAATATTGTCCCTTTGATATCCAGTCAAGGAGAACAATAGCTATTTATAATTTAGCAATGACGCGATGATAAAAAAATTGACTCTAACAAACAAACCGTATAATTTTGAACGTTCCATGTATAGTCGCAATTAGCGGGCACAAGCATGATACTTTTTTTTTCATTTTAGTTGCATACATTGAATAACAGTTCATTAACATCTGAAAAGATGAAATAAAAATTGAGCTGGATCAATTTTAAAATGGTATCCCGGATGAATTGGTTTGATTACCTATATGTAAGGGCCTTAAATTATAACAAGTTAAGAAGTAGGTACCTACGCATATATGTAGTTGCAATTCCGTTTTTTGGTTGTAAAAAAAATATATCAAAACTTCGATCGACGTACAGCTTTTCCATATTATGGCAGCCTCGTAGTTCAAAGCGCTTGAGAGGATTTGTTTAAAATAGCTGGAACGGACCATATCTAATGAAGTGACAAGAAACATTGAGATCACGTCAAGTTTCGAAATAGTTGGCATTTTCCAATACAAAACTGAGCTAACACGAACTGTTACACTATTTTCAAAAGTGACATGATTGCAGAGTAATACGGACGATTTATGGTTTTTAGAGTCATATAGCTAGGAGTTTAAAAACCTCCAATATACTAGCTAGGACTCTAAAAACCTTCAATTTATTTTTATTGCCTTAAATTAAGAAATATTAAACTCCAAGGACTCTGTTCCAAGTGCAAAACTGATACAAAGCGAATATGTTTTTTTTAATCCTTCAAATGCCACATAGTGATCTCCCTATCTCCTTAAATATTTCTATGTTATAGATCGACAAGTGGAAAAAATCGAGATGTCAATATTTGGCAGGACTTCTCATTATTCCAAGAATTATTTTCTGAAAGTATTTAGAAATATTTTGTGACTTGGCTCTGATATTTAAATATATTTAAAGAGCATTATAAAATTGATAAAATGGATAATTTTTGAGGTTAAGCTAATTTCAGATATAAAACGAGAGTGTTAAATTAAACAACAAGAAATTTTTAAAATTAAATGTTGAAAATCAGGACCAATTTTTACTTGCGAACAATCATACAGTAATAGCAAAAAAAAAAGAAACCTCTATAAAGTTCACAGACTACAACCTAAACCAATATCTGATTTAAAAGACTTATGAGCGAAAACATAAAGCCTTGATGGGGAAAAGGTTGTACATAGTCTGACTTACCGGTTATCATGGTTGAGAAGCAAAGTCCAACCATAGTTAAATATAAGACTTCGTTTTCTGATGAAAACTTCAAAGCTTCTAAAGTCACGATGGCTACTGAACAGAGAGTTATAAGTTTAAATCAGGCTTATACTACTGGTTCACCAAAAATTCCAAAATTCTATGGGAACATAATTCTATAACAGCTTGACATCACCAGTTTTTTAAAATCTTAGAACGAGAAGAAGCCAAAAAGTAGTAAATTGAATGTTACAAAGAGAAGAGATGGAACTTAAAATAGCACTTAATCTTTTAATACATACTGGGCCTTACCAATAATCATTTTTAACCTTCACACTAAATATTTCCTAGATCACAATATGCAGTTTTGTATGGAAAATTTCGCCATTCTGAGCTCGAAAAATTTAGTCTGGACACTAAAAATGATTATTAGTACCGCGGACTGTAAAATTTGTCAAGCTTTTTAAATACTTGTTTCCTATAAAAGGAAGATATATTTCGAGTTATATCGTTCTTGCAGAAGAAAAATTACTTACTTCCCCAGCCATCGCATATTTAATCTGAGGCACCCTGTATGCCAAAGACATTATATGAACGCACTAGTGGCAAGGGTCTTTGTCCGCCATGTAGTCTGTGTCAATTTTCATGATAAAAAAAAAAAACAATAACCCCTTCATGCCTTTACTTTGATTTCCTTTCTGAATTCCTCTCGTACAACCGACAAGGTTTGATGTAGGTGTTATAACTTATAACATCAGCACACAACCACAATAGACAATCAGACTTCGAGTACTTTGAGTCTATTGTTGTACATACTCGTATTATCGAACAGCCATAGCCAGTCATATCCACTCAACAAGTCAAGTGGCAGAGCGAGAGCCTTAAGGTAAAAGATCTACCTAAATGTCAATGAAATCCAAAGCTCTACAACTAGGTATATAAAATACCATAATCAAGTTTCTTTCGAGGTTGTCTTGTCACCAAGTCAGAAGTCACTCAAATCATAAGACAGTATTTTTTTATATGGAAAGAGTCGACAATCTGCTTAACGTTTTCAGTGTCACTGCAACTGATGTGCAGTGTGGTAGCAGCACTAAAGGCGTCGTATACTTCAACTGAACAAAGTTTTAATCTGGTGACGACTTGGAAACTTGGACGTAATAATGTGACAATTCCACATAATGTGAAGAAACATCCGAACGTTGAATATGCTGAAGTTCGATGCAATAAGAGTTTCACTATGCACTAAGCAGGAATTATAAATATCGATTTAGGTACACGTTGAACTGTAAGTGTGTGCGTGTGCACGTGAAAGAGTGTCTTGATTTCAAATGCCAATTGCTTATTATGACGAATTAGTGAAAAAAATCAATTATAAGTAGGTAGAAATAATTTTTGAAAAATGAAAAGTACATTAAGTTTTTGTTTTCAAGTAAAGATTGCCGAACATTAAACTGTGGCAATAAGTTGAAATAGCTTATGTCGACATAAGCCATATTCGAGTTTTTTGCATTACAAAGTTCTCGTTTTCCTTAGCTTTCTTTTAGTCCAGGTCCCATCACTCTACAACAATTAAAAACCGTTAAATATGAAGAAAACTGAACAGCTTTAATTTACTTGGACTATGTAATACAATAGATTTGAAAACCTTAAGATAAATTTCTTTTGCTCACACTGAAAAATTACCAAAATTGACATAAGCTATTTTAACTTATTACCACAGATAATACGAAACTAGTAGGTACACAAAAGTATGTTTGGAATGAAACATTTTTATTTTTTGTGTTCCTATCGATGTTTGCATTTGGCCATAATATTATAAGGCTTTATTTCTTTGTTACAGATGTGAAATATGTATACCTATCTATTTAGATTTTTCCGTTTAAAAAAAGAAGAAGAAGTGTGAAATATTTGCTAAAAGACAAGTTTTTTCCAATCGTCCGTTTTCCGTTTTTTCGAGATATGTCTAAACTTCAAAAATACCGTTATTAGATTTTATAAACCCAAAACTGGGTATGTAGTCATGGAAACCTCACCTACTTAAGCTTAAATATCAATTTTTGCTTCAATCGTTAGAGCCGTTTTCGAACCAATCAAACTAGAATGCACATTTTATATGGGAAGAACCATTAATTTTGAGGTTACCTTCCTCTAAACTCCAAATCTGAAGTTCGAACCAAGTTTTGGACCCGGAAGCATACGGACAGACAGACTGAGAGAATTTCCCGAATTTTATCATCGTACTTTCAGAATGGATTCACACCCCGAGTTCGATACAATTCTATATTTCTCCTACTACGTAATCGAGGTAGTTAAAAAATAGGAGGTATACGCGTTTTTGACACTGTCGTGGTAAGATACGAATAATAAATTATCTTGAGCCTCATTTTTTTTACGATTTCTTTCGCTTTGAATCGGTCTAAGGGTCTAAATAATCAGGTTAATTTTTAATGTTACTCTAATGATTAGATATGTGTTTGCATACGCCTTCTATTTTATAGTTTAGAAGTGGATAAGTTGGGCGAAATTTGGCTTCTACTTTGTACATTCTTGTTATTTAACTCAAAAAATTGAAGGATAAAAATATATAGCGGGTATTGTTTTCATAATGTATCTTGCTGGAAAGTTAACTTAAATAAATTCTAGTTTTTGAGAACTTGAGATAAAAAACAGAAAAAATTCGAGTCTATGAGAATTTGAAAAAATAAAACGAAAAAAAAAATGCGTAGGTATCTACTATTTTCTCAAATTTTAAGACCTTGATAGGGAACTTGTCTATGCTATAAATTCTGATAATAACATATCGGCAGAAATTAAATGGAGAATTGCTGTTTTGTTGGGGTCCATAGTCAATTGAGTAGTTGAGCACTTTCTCGAACAAGCAATGAAATTCTGTACAAGATCATGACAGTTCCCCTCAGCAGGGATTCATCTAAGGCCTCGTTTCACATCGAGGTGTAAGGAAGCCTCATTAAGTAAGAATGTATATAGGTACTTAATGTAAAGTACTTGTGGCGAAGTCTTTTACACGAAGCAACGTCGTGCACACCTTTTCTCTTTTGACTTTTGATCAATACATCAAGCACAGTCTGGTGTTTTTTCAGTTCGAGTTTGACATGTGAATCATTGATAGCAATTTACTATAAATCTTCCAAAGCCGGAAAAGCGTGTTGAAGTTAAAAACCTTTTTTTTAAGTTATTGTTAATCCTCAGGAATTTTATTGTATATTATTCATGGCAATAGTCAGTAATTGTGAGTTAGTTGATTAGTTTCAAACATGTGCGTTTCTCAAATCGGAATTCAATTTGCAACAAATCTATGCCTAAAAATATTCATTTCACCACCAGAAATCAGCGAGAATGTTATGAACAACTCGGCTTTGCGTCCCGACAATAAATCATTATCCTTTAATTACAAGTATCTATTAGCAAACTGTTTACGAGCCATTCAAAAACGAAGCAATCTCATCCCACAACACTGAATAAGACACGCATTACACCCCTTCTATCTGCAATTTCTTTGAGGACACATTTCCCAATGACTTTAGGAATCAGATGAGCCCATATGAGCTTTCAATACTTTGTAATGGTAATTCATATCCAAACACCAGCTAAAGTGTTTTTGTAGAGAAAAAAAAATCGAATTCACCTTTCATAGCAAGCTTCCATGATAGCACACTTTTAAAATTGCACCACACTTCAAGTCTGTTCGACAAAAAACATATCGAAATTGATAATCCAATTGCAGATGTCCTTGAAATCATTCAATCTACTACATAAAACATAACACTGAAAGAAACGCACAATATAGGTATGTAATCCCAAACATGGCCAAAAAATAGCACACACGCAAGTAAATACACAAACACATATGACTGCACTTCCCGATTTTATTTTTCCTGTTATTATTATTAGGTTTTTTTTTTTTTTAAACTTAATGAATCAGAATCAGTTCCGCAGATAGGCGACTTGTTCTGCCTTCAAGTTAACTACGACTACAATCTACAACATGAGTATATCCCTTGGCGTTGGCATTGCCCTAGCCGCATACATATAAATATATGCGTACAAACATTTGCTTTACGGCCTTTGGTCGGTTGATGGTATGGTTGGCTACCAGACAATAGGACTCCATTTTCGAAATTCATAAAGGAAATTGACGCCGCGACAACCCAAATTACTTTTCCTCTTCTTAAAGTTGTCTTCGCACAGTGCTCCGACGAGTTCTCTGGCGGAATAAGAACAGTGCTTTGCTTGAGGTTATGTTTTATGTACATAGGATAGCATACTCTATTTCTTTGAATCTATTTAATCTTTAGTGGAGATTACGTCATTATTTTGCCGATTTATATGAATTAAATTCACATGTGTTGTATATTTACAAATATGCGGTAGTGGAGTGTATGGAAGTATCTCAAAAGTGTAGGTCAGACGTAAGGATGAAATTCTCAATGTGTGCGTGTGTATGTTTTCGCTTTTATCAATGGAGCTTATTTTTCGTATTTCATGTTTATCGTAAATCAATGTTTGATTTTTAATTTTATTGACGCAGCTATACCTAGTTAACAGATGGATTTAATTTTGAACTGTTTTACCACGAGCAGTAAATACGTAGATACGTAGATATACAATGGATGTGAAAGTTAGAAAGGGCACATAAACAGGATAAATATGTAATCTTAAGGTTTGGCTATTTCGATTTTTGGCTAGTATATTCGAACGTATATCAAAGCCTTCTGGTATCGTGATTGAAATTCAAAAGGACACGATGATGTCATTAGAGAAACTTATTTCAACATGGGATATGGATAGTTTACGTGTAAGAGAGAATATTTCCGTTCTCCGGTTATAGGAATAACGAAAGATTGGCAGTAATATGGCTGTAGTTCTTAAAAAAAATACCTCATCCAATTTACAAATATTACCTATGGAGTTATTTTCAGAGTTAATATTGGAGCCGGGGTCCCCAACTACCTCGTCATTAATGACGTTCTGTCCGATTCGTCGATGTTGTCTATCCCTTCATGTTGACAGCATTATAATATATGTATTTTGTTTTGCCTTCATTTACCATCAAATCCATTTTTTAAGGCACACGAGCTGCTATCCTACTTCCTTACAGCGCCGTTTTGTACTCAAGATGTTCACATAATGCTAGACGGCTGTGTTATTCTATCGTAGGATCTATCCCATTTTGTGGGATTTTCAATGTCTAGAAAGACTTCTGTCTAATAAAGGGAAACACTATAAAATCATGATATTTAAAAAAAAAAAACATTCAAACTATAAGTTTTAGCAGTAATTTCATCAAAAAATATACATTTCACAACGAAAAAGTGTCTATAAAAAATTGCTTACATATGCCAATTGTCTGTCATGACAATTTTCTAGTATCTACCACCAAAAATAAAATTAGTAATTTTAACAATCTGCGGTTTTAATACTAAAAGGTAATTTAATATTATATTTTTTCCGTGTAATACAAATTTTACTTAAAAAATTGCAATTTTTCGCAACAAAGTATTGAATGATTTGTAAGGGAATCTAAGTACTGTGCAATGGGAAAAATTACTACGCTTCGTGGGATAAATGAAGAGAGAGTCCTAACAACGCTAGACGGTACCTATTCTTCATCATTGCGCATCACGCATTCTCACTTTGGCTACAGCAAGGTGAATGTTGAACTATAGATACGTACGTTTGCAGCATGGACCTAACCTAGGACACTGGAGGAATGTTTTAAGTCGAATGAAACACATGGTTTTATCACCTTGTGACAGTTGTGGCAATTGAGGTGAGAAAACCATGCTATTAGCGAAAGTCTTTTTCAAGGCGTAGTGTTAGACCGTGCTTTTTGACTCCTTTTCCTATACTGATGACCCTAAAATAATAGTCGGCATCAGGGCAAAGAGGATCTATATCTAGAGAGCCAACTGAGAGCAGAAACGGTACATTTGCCTACAAGCTGTTGTTTGGCTGCTGTCCGGCACAGGAATTCCTAAGTATTAGTGCCTGTACAAATCAAAGGAGCGCCATTGCTGCCGCACGCATACTTAGGAAATCCTCTGCCGTGACTTTATGTCAATTGTGCGGCCATTATTATGGTGTGGACGACTGTGTTCGGCATTTTTGGTGCCCATTAGTTACACGGCGCTCACATCTCAGTTCAGTTTAAATGTTTTCAAGGTTTATGAAACTGTTTTTACCAAATGGAATTTCTGATATAATTTGGTCCCAATGCGAAATACCACAATAAAACATGTTATTTTTTTTTTTCAATATCTAGGAGAAATCGATCTCATGTAATTAATCAGAGAAAAATCAACTTAAACGATTTTAGCACTCTTATTCAAAGAGACATATTTGTAACTTCAAGCATCTATTTTAGGGATATTTTAAAGAAAAAAAAATATTTTTCGTCTATTTTAATGCTTTTCATATTGAAACAAAATAGGTATTTTAACACAGTTTGGGGAAAAATGTATTTTAGTATCAGCAACATTTTAAATCTGTAAATGGTACATAAAATGGATAAATAATTCTTGTTTTTATCCTTTTATAATACCTACCTACCTGATTTATACTATATGCGCATTTAATTTTTTTCGGGTAAATTCCATAAAAAAAAAATCCTATGTAGATCGCCTTTTATTTATGTGAAGTAAGGCGTGTTTTTTTTTAGGTTTGAACTCAGCAAAGAAAAGTAAAGTAATATTTTCAGCACGTAAATACAACAACTACGCTCTAATTGACACTTCGAGAACTCGCAGTAGTTGTTGTAGTCATGTTGTAATTTCAAGCTGAAAAACCTACTTTGATGAGTTTGAAGCTCAAAAAAACACGCCTATACTTAGTACAACATCTGTTTTTGCATTTCAAAAATACATAAAGTGTACTTGTTTTTGTTAATTAATAATTTAGAGAGGCTTACAGAAACATCAGTGGACATTTTAAAATACAACGTTATAAAATTTGCAAAAGAATATCTATAAAAACGAATGGAATACGCGAGAACTAAAAATTAACAAAACAATTTGGACTCTTACGTTTGATTGAATACGCAAAATCTGAAATCGTATCAAATCGCAGAATCCAATTAAATACCACATTATATTGCTTTTTGTTAGGAGTTTAATATTTAATCATAATTATATCCGAGAATAATATTTTTTTTTATATAAGCATTTTTACTGTTCCTAAGTTAGTAACAACAACACATTTCAGTGTTCACTCTAATTAAACCGCAGAATTCCTAATCATATTTTGACTTTGTACAAAAATGGTGCTAAAAAAATAAGTTGAAAACACCCACCAAGTAAAAGAAATTTATGCAATGTTCAGGAATATTTAAAATTAAATCACTTTAGCCCTAGTGAAAACGTGGGCTTAACTTGCATGGTAATAACCTATTTTTGGAACAACCCCCAAAGGTAGCTGAATGAATTTTGTTGTCAAAAATATTTTTCATGTAAATAAAACTAAAAAAACCTGAAATGTGAATGGATGAACATTTTTTGGCACCTAAAATTGATAGATCGCAAGTACAGCTATCTAAAAAACCATACTCAACATGTATTCCTTTTACATTTATTGTTATAAATTCATTTACAAATTGTTTGTTATTGAAAAAGTGCCACCCGGCGGCCATTATTTACACGTATTCACAGACAGGAAAAATAAGAGCGCGCGAGAGAGGGCTGTCATTCAAAAATTGAGGGGATAGTCGGTTAGGGGCAAGTGAAGTTGGCTCTCTAGTTATAGATCCTCTTTGCATCAGGGTTCGGACTTTACTAATATCGAAGTAGATCTACTTCGATTTTTGTATATATAACAGTTAGAGAATAATTATGTGGCAGCACTGATTTCGAAGATGTATTTTTAAAATAGACTTCAAATTCCCAGCTTATCTTCCTTCACGCTACCCAACAAAATTTCATATTTCTCTCGTGTTAGATAAAGTCAAGTCTTTGATTTTCTCGAAGGAGCATAAGAATATACTGTCGAGAAATCATGTTTACGAATTTAACAGAGTACATGGTAACCTTAGATATTAAACCTTTGCTATTTTACCGAACAGTAGTGCAGCGGCTGAAAGAAAATTCTCCGAAATGAATTTAGTAAAAAAACAAAATATCTACATTAAATGTAAAAACAGTTGAAAATCAAATGTTCTCAAGATGTTTATATGAAAATCGAAATGATGCTTATGTTCCACCGCTTCCGCGAATTTGGCGAATGGCTGATGGCGAATCTTAGCGCATGTGGTCTAGCTGCGGATTGTCATTAGGTCAAAACTTCTAGCCTCAGTCTGCGGTTTATACCCGCACACAAATTGATGCTTTTTCTCTGCAGAAGTCACCGCAGTTAATATCACAGTTGTCTTTTCTTCTTTTATCGGGTCCTTCGCAACGCACTTCTTGGATGGCCTTTATATCTGCTTTGTATAGCAACATTATAATCTTGAACCTGGGCTTTTTCATTGTTTTGGTCTTGGACTGTTAGACGGATATTCTTATGTCCGTAACTCACTTCGGGATTGTGAAACCGTTTCTTCTCCAACACCTTAAGCGCTTTTGACAAATCCCCAAAGACTTCGAATCCAAACTTGTTAGTGTAGGTATCTAAAATCTTAACTCGCTAAAACTTCAGATGCAATCTAATGAATCCATCCGCTTTTACAGTCACTGAGAAAAAAATGACTATACCCCAACTACTTAGCGCAATTGAATTTCAAACTATGAACATCGATGGGTGACCAGTATTGTATACGAAACCTCATCTTAACCTCTTAAAGAGGCTAGAAAATAGTAGTTCCAGTAAACTTTAGGAAAGCATCGGAAACTGCACCTTCGTTAGAATACGGCGTCAATTGACTGATCCATTCGTGGATATAAAATCTTTAATGTTGACTCAAATAGGCACACCCGCACAATGTGGCATCGTTTCGCCTTAAACTCTGTAGTGTCCAAGTTGACCTCAGCCTATACCTATCCCAAAAACTAATCAGTAATTATAACGCATCACTGTCCTAAATTGCCGGCATCTTTGAAGAACAGGTACGGACCAAACACTCGTATACATTATGAAAAACTTCCCAAAAGCTCAGTTCTTGTAGCAAAACATGTTAGGTTGCTATCTTGCTTGAACTTGCAGATTTTCTGGATCACAGGATAACAAGCAAAGTTCTAATATCAAAAAAACGGCAGCCTACTTCAAGCTTTCCCGTAATTCCCATTGGTTTGTCACACATTAGCACGACGATTTTTTAGATGATATTCGGTCCAGGATGTAGCAATCGAGCTTAACGCTAAGCTAAAACTCAAAAATATTAAAATACAATACCTGGCGAGGCTTTCTCACGAGTCTTTGAGTGCGCCCAGCTGAGACAAATGAAGCAGAGAAACCCCCCACATCAGGTGGCGCTTTCAATTAGACAGCTGGAGACGTGGTTCAAACCTGACTGTAGGCGACACCAAAAGAAAGATAGCTAAAATTCCTATACAAAATCTTAGAGGTTTGTGTATACCCATCATGTAGAGCACGGTTGCTTTATCAGCAAAGGAGTTATGCAACCCTTGACTCGGTAAAGTAATTGCCCCTGATGTAGTTGTCACAGAACTTCGCTTAGACCATCGGCAAACTACATATCTGTGGGAGGCTTCTAAAGCTCTGAAGTACACTATTCGTGCTTGGAAAATTTAGTTTGTACTAAGTACTCAAACCTTTTAAGTTCTTAAAGCTGTTTCGTGAAGATCCTCCGGTGCGTCTTAGGAGTAACTGTGTTTATCTACCAGGTTTCAAAATAAATCTCAGCATTCTTTTATAAATGCACATTCTCCAGTTGATTGAAGAGGCAACTAGCTTGTGAGGATCATCATTTATCAATCTGTTGTTTATAAAGGCTTGAGCACTCCACTAAGTGCACCACGAACATAACTTCAAAACCTATTTAGTCGTCGGGAATCATTCATCGTCCTCTTGTGTAATTTCTTTCCCGAAATCTGTTTTCATTCTTAAATCGGTTCGATATATATATTATTCAGCTCGAATATCATAAAACAAACCACAAAATTTCGATAACTGAAAGCAAAAACGAAATCATATGATTTTAACCCCCACCCACACCATATACATAGATAGCCGCCAGCAACATAGTAACACACAATTTGCTTTCTTGTTCTCTGTTCTCTCTCTATCCACCCACCTATCGTCAGCTTTCAGTTTTCTTTTTGGATCACATCTCTGTACCAGTTAAACACTCCAGCATACCATGTTCCTCTATGTCTATAGCGATAGCCCCCCATGAGTCGATGCAATCAGTTCCCAAACAACAAAACAGAGAAAAACGAAAATAACACAAAAGGATACAATAGAAGAATACCGTAGTGTGTGATTATTTGCAAACAAAATACAATTATCTATCTTAAAAAGCTGCTGCCATTGCATTACAAAGCCGGGTGATTGTGCTTAGACACACCACCATACAAATGCGCTGGTATAGCGCAAGGATTCTCTTCACAACCTATGCGTATAAATATATAGGTACAACATGGACATGACTCTCTAGGTCGAGGTGTACAGATAGAAGGCGCCTCGCCAAAGCTCCTAAAAGTTCAACAACGTGTAGTATTTTCCACAGGAGATATTGCGCTGTGTTGGTCCTTATCGTTCTCCTACATATATATAGTACGCAGGTCTAAGACACACACACACACACACCAAAACTGAACTTCGTCAGATTATTTTTGTCACCATTTTCAAATACACATATATGTGTGTGCATAACCCCTCGCAATGGGGATATTATGGGATCTGAGCTGTAATACAGAAGAAAAAAAATATTTTGAGATGCCTGACAAGTAACGCACTGTATACATCCGATGTAGGTATTATGATTAGAAGTGCTTTGAATTGCTCTATGTTTTTACTTCAAATATGTTGAGAGGTTGCCGAGAGGGTAGATATATGAGATATAGTGGCACGTGTGCCTGAGGTGTAAATTTTTTCTATTTTTTGTTAGTTTAACACAACTTAACCCCGTTTGCAGGAAAATTAAATAATTAGTTGGCAATTCAATGAAATTTAATTAACACGAATCCTTCTGTATTTATGCAGTCGATTTGATTTGTTGGGACATCCTGAAACAAGCTCGCATAGGTAAGGTATATCTATATAAGGGCAGAAGCATTTTAATGGTTGGAATGGCCGCATTGTTGGTGTAAGCTATGTATTCAGGGCACATGTAATTGGAGGGGAATATATTATTCGAATAGCATAAGGATAATGGGATAAATTAAGGAAGCGGGTCAACGTCAAACAATGACATGATAAGAAAAAAACTTGAGTGACAAACACTCGGTGTATCCATCGAACTTTTCAATGAAAACTCGTAATATTTTTTTAATCATTAGTTAGTGGGTGGATAAATTGTTTGAGTGAATTTATCATAAACTACGCTTCAAATATAATAGGTTAGGCACTGCTAGCCGCGCTTCATCTATGATATGTAAGTCATAGAATATATGAATGTGAAGGCTAAGAAAATTGGCAGCCAAAACCCATCAACTGGCCAGCTGAGGAGTCAAACGAAAGCTGAAACGTATAGGTCGTGCATTGTGTAATAATATTTCAACAAAGGTCTGCTCTATCCAATGAGAAAATCTCCAATAGTGTAGTTATCTTACATGACCTGGCCACTTGCAAAATACTAGATTTGGCGAAATTAATCGCCCACTAAGATGGTACCAACTATGTCATCTGACACTGGTTTGGCTTAGGGACTTTCTTCTTGCTTTTTTGTTTATTTAGATATTTAAACGCAGAATCGTGACGTTAAAAGCGAATTATTTGAAAGGTTAAAGGCTATTATAACCTCACGAAATCATGAATATGCTACAAGTTTTTTTTTGTCGTACCGATAATAGTGTTCCAAAACAATTTTTTGTTTGTTAATATGGACCACCTCACTTACTGACTTAAGGTGGTGCTACAGTCCAAGGTGGACCTGGGCCACCTTGAACCAACAAGCGTCTCCAGCCAGCACCATCTGACAGGTGAATTTCCCATTGCAATATTTTGCCACAATCGATACAAATTATTCCGTTTTCGATTGATCTATCAAAAGATCAAATCTAGAAGTGCTCTTTCTATGTTTCATTGAAGAAAAAAGGGCCTATCCAGATCAATTCTTAACACGACAGAAGTGTCCTGAACGCACCAGCACACACTAGCAAAATTTGTGTTTTGTTGTCAAAACAAAATTTGCCCTATGTGATCCGAAAATTTGCAATTTAAGCATGCGAATGCAAACCTGAATTGGAATAAATTGATTTAGCTTATTGAAACATTAATATTTTACTAGTATCGCTTGTGGTCTAAAATCGACCATACCTTTTGTAAGTATGTAGGACTGTAGGTATACTAAAAGACGTACCTACTACAATTAATTCTCGTTATTTATTTATGTTTTTTTTATAAACGAAACGAAAGGAGAGACATCTATAATATATCGAAAAAAAAAGACGTAAATGAGGTGCTCCATCGGAAACAGACTCTAATCTAAGATGATTTATATTTAAATAGGTGGGTACGGTACTATGGTAATATGGTGGCGACAAATAATAAATAATTCCCCTAAATAAATTTCTAATTATTGATTATTTTTAGGGGCAGGTAAATTGCATACCTTTTTGGGTAAATGATTCTCTCCAACAAGTTCAAATCTAAGATGATTAAATTGATTGATTTTCACCAAAATCCTTTTATTACCTGTTTTGTATGGGGAAGTCATAACTTAATTTTACCAGTCTTAATGGCGACATATATCTATGGCACAGCACCTTTCAAATAACATAAGTTTTATTATCCTCATTTCATATTAAATACCAAAAAGGCGTACGGAAATCTCGGATGTTCACGTATTAATATGATGATTTTAGGAAACAGCAAAAGTAGCAACAGAAAGCTGATTTCACATGTGGTGTCTACCGCTATTGCAAAAGTGCTACAACGCATTTCATTGAAAAGAACAATTTTATCGGTAGGTACTTTAATAAAAAAACGCCATTGTTAAAACACCAAGTTGGAGATCTACTATCAACATCCCGTAATTACCCAGGGAAAAATACATTGAATATCTGCAGGCTACATGATTTTCATTCGTGCCGAATCACAAATATACTCAAAGTTGAAAGATCATTCAGATCAATCGGAAAAATTTACAGCAAATCACGCGATGATTCGAATAGAGTTGATGTTTCGGCAGATTCCTGCAAAATGGCGTTTACATTCATATAGCTGTGGCTCCATGAGTTCCGTTTCTTCTTTATGTGATGCTAATAATGAGAAGTTAAATCAGCAACAAGATTAATGTCCCTCGATCGAAGCCAAATATGTCAAGGAAAAAGTACAAAGTTCAATTTTCTCAATGGAATGCAACCAGACTTTGACCGCTGCATTGTCCTAGTTCATTTAAATATCGTACAAGATAATTCCGAAGAAAAATCAATTTATTTCCACTGCCATCTCGGAACAAGCTTCCTTTAAAAAAGACAATCGCTTTTAATACCAAATCACTACCTACCACACGCGTTACATCAACAACTATACTGTACCTACCCCTCCACTTCCACTCCGAGATAGATATTCCTTGCGTAAAGCCATTTAGCCTAATATTTAAATTAATAATTCTAATACTGAAATTATACTAAGGCAACCCCATCAACTTTATGCTATTACGTGACAATTCGGTTGTATTATTTACGAAATTGAAATTAAGTTTCTGAGTACATCTATTCACTACATGTTTTACAGTATTTTCCTTCGTTACTTATTTTTCTCATTATGATTTCCTCCTTACACGTCATCGTCTACGTAATTTGAGGATGTCGTGAGTCGTTTATGCTCGACCAAGAAAAGCTCGCTGTTAAGCGTCGGCGCAGGAGAAAAAAAAAATCCATCTTCCCTTACTTGGAAGCCAGTAACATACGGCAGCTATACCAACTACCACTTGTATCTCATACAAACATACCTACTTGTGTATCCGCATCCATATATGAAGAGGAGAAACTCCACCAGGCAATGGGACACTTGTTTCCTTCGAAGCAAGAGACAACAAAACAGAAAGAATATTATACCGGAAAGCTTTCCCGTGTTATGTGCTTACTCCTAATTAAACTCTTTTATTATTAATGTTAATAACTGGATTTTATTTTTATTCATCCTGAAGCCTCCTAGAGACTCTGTAATGCAAATGCCATTCCAACCGACATGCACTCTGGGGAGAATCTTATCGCATTCGAGCTCTTTTCCGTATTCCACATTCTTTACACCGGGGGAGGATGTAGTGCAGCCACACTATGAACCCTGGAGCAAGTACCTGGTAGACTATATTGCAAGTGCAAGGGAAGAACTACCCCATATGAGAAGGAAAAAGAAAACAAGCTAAAGGCAACGGGCTGTGTGTTTTGGAGACATTTTTGTATTAAGTCCATTGGCCCGCAATTCAGGGGCGAGTTTAGTTTTGTATTCGTTCACAATTTGCTTGGAAATTTGACGGCGAAGCCACCAAGTTCGCGTTCATTTGGTGACCGATTGAGGTCAGTCGTGTTCTCGAATGTGGGGTGCGATTTCTATACCTTTTACTTAGCCTAACGATATATGTATTGGTGCTACCAAACTGTATAAATCAAGGACAGCAAGGGGCATGCTAGAAAAAAAAACATAGTCTTTCAATTAGGAGCTATGTTTCAATTTCCCTGCTTTCGTATTCAGTTGGGGGGGTCTTTAATTGTGTTGATAGTTCTTATGTTCGCAAAGTATAAGGGGGACACTTGTAGCTATCACGTACTTCTCTCGGTTACACACATTACTATAAACTTGTTAGACAAACTTCAATTTGACTATTAATTAACTAGGTAGTCAACGAAGAGCAGGTAGAATTCTACTTCTAGCTTGAGTCCATATGGTTGCAGCAATAGTATGATTGTGAAAAGAATATTAAACAAAGTTTACAATTTGGAGAGCTCTGACAGAATGGAACCACCAAAGAAAAATAGTCTTTCTGTGCATCTAAAGAAAGACTCGCAGTAGGTAGTTGACTTATCATAGTTTGAAAAAATACCGTGTTCATAAATACCTTCTTTCCATCAATTCGAGTTTGCCGTCAAGCGTTTAAGCCGCGTACCTATACTCTAAAAAAAGGTATACAGACCAGTTTAGAATTAATAAAGAAAAATAAAATTGAGAACGGTCGTTCAAGTAATTTGTTGGCCTATAGCACCTATATCTGAAAGAACCATTCAAAATGTAATTCTAGCTTTAACCTCATTGGTAAGATCATGAGTCATGACATACGCAATAGGCTTAATAAGAATTTATCGGGGTTCTTTCAAATGTTAACCAGCTGAGAATGGAAATTGCCGCACATTCAAACCATGGTTCAGAATAGTTGACGTTTAGCCTGAAGTCAGATTTAATGCGAAGCAAAAATTGCCAACCCCTGAGAAAGAGATCGCTGTACCTGCTCATGCCGATTCCTTTCTTACTCTAGGTAGGAAAGGGCACTTATATTGATGATAAACTTGGTCAATTGACAGTGAACGTTCACTTCCTGACAAGTGAAGAACATGAGGGCAAGAATTGGGGAATTGCCTGTCACAATTACCTATTCAAATGTTTAAAGAAACACTGCCGAACTGGTTGTGCAACAGCCGTCTTTTGATAAAGAAGCGATATAGAACAAATAAAACCGAAATAAGCAGTCTTTTGACATGAATGAAGACCCATAATAGGCCATGTACAATAATGAAGACATTGGGGGCGCAAACGCCAGTCATGACCGCCATACAATATTTGCAATAAAGGGAGCCAAGAAAGTGTTATATTTAAGGTGACTGTGATGCATAAGTGCACAGTCTCCCTAATATGACAATACTAATAAATATAAGGGAAGAAAGCGTTATTTGGAAATATTCCGGAGGCCACACCGGTCCCGCAAGTGGAAGCTAATGAAGTCTAATGCCTTTTGTACACTACGTGCTCAACACACCTATATCAAGTTCAACGCATTCAACTCTAATCTTCGAGGCTATCAACTCAACTTGTTGAAGATATGACTGTATTGCTCGTTGAACGTTTTTATCCACTGCGTTAAGGCCCCAGTTATAGCTTTATTTGAAACGCATCAGGGATCTTAAACTATTATAGTGCACATTATCTACCAAAAGGGTTACTCAACTTTTTGGAATTGTTAAGTGCGATGATGTTTGAATTCATCGATTAATCTTATGAAGGAGTTTTCTTCTAACTAGCTATATAACCTTTGCTGCTACAGTCGCTGCCATTAGGTTTCTGATAAGGATAATAAATTTAAGTCCAAGGTATTAGCTGCATGGTCTACAATTGGTTAACTTGAACAACGTATTGCTACGGAAAAATGTAACTAGTTGACCAACTAGGTGATCAGAGTTATTCAAAAAAAACAAATGATTTGATCAATGTCGACGGACCCGACGTTCCAACTAAGAATGCCAAACATGTTGGAAGGATTACAAAGAATAAGCGGCTCAATTTCCAAATACGCTTCCCAGAAGCCAAACAATACTTTTTATGAAAGTCTGCATACGGACCGATGAACACACAGCTGGCAAGTAGCTTTTAAGCTAATCAAGAACGTACGAATAGGTGTGACAACAGAACCGTTTATATACCTAAAATCTATAAAGCCAGTAGTTCTCATGACAAGTTCTGTGAAAGACACCTTTTTTATTACACTAAAAGCCAATCAAGAAATCAAGCTCTAAGTCCTTCAAGCGTCGATCAAGCTTTATATAACTTGTGAATCTGTTTTAAAACAATCACGTAATTTGCTAATTAAAGCCGGGTCATCTTTTGCCAAAGTTGGGTATATTCGAAGATAATCGAGCTGCTTTGGGGACTGTAAGGTAAAAGCTATCAACTTTTAAAATTCGGGTATGCCGATGACGTGTGCTCAAAATATTGCTTGGTATTATTGGGCTGAAAATGAACTCGAAACTAACTCTACCGCATTAAAATACATTACCAGACACTAGATACCCGTGCGCCACTACAGAGATGATGTCGAAAGTTCCCAACATCAGAAAATTTACGGAAATATGAATTTGCAAAGCTACACCCTGGACCCTAATTTTGGAATTAACGGACCTAGAAGAAAAATTATGACATAGACTACTCTTGTAGTGAAGTGTGTTTTTAACAGCGCGGGCATTAAGTTTAGAAAATTTCTGAAAATTTTAGGTAGGTACCTACTTTGTAATGAAAATGACGATCTTTAAAAAATGAAGCAAAACAATGAATAAAGATCAAGCATGTTATGCAACAACTGCTATTATTTTTAAGAGATGATGCTTACGGCAAATCTGAAGCATTGTCTTGAATGAACATATAGTTGCCTAAGAACGACACGGAACGTGGAAGTGTGAGTAAATTGGTGATACATTTTGTAAAGGCGAAAGTTTTCTGACAAGCCACTCCATCCTTGTGAACTAGTTAATACAAGATGGAAGTACAGAAATCTGACCCAGAATACCTGAGGAGGATACCAAGGAACTGCATGCAGAAGCATTTTACAACGAAATCACACAAGAGGGCGCTTACATGTAAATGTATGAAATAGACCCTACATCCCATAATTGAAAATGTGACATGATAAATGAGTATTTAAGTACTAAGTCAAAGTTATAATTCTGCCACTTGAAATTGTAATTATTGTAATTGTAATTGTAAGTAATAGGCCCTGTACACTGCGACCAGCAGAGATCTTTTGTGTTGGCCTCTATTATTTAACCCACGGAGCGGTTGAGGCTTTTTATAAACCTCAGTAACCTTCTTGTTTCCATATGTTTCCTATATCTGCAGGTCTTAAAAACGCCCCTTTTTTTTTTTTTTTTTTTTTTATAATTAACACGCACTAAAGAGGTTATGACTACTCTTATGGTGTAGTTTGAAGTACACAGCGCGGGCGTTAGGGAAATTGGGATAGAGAAGATAGGAGATTCCGATGCACATTGGTTTTAAATGTCTGCAAATTGAACCGAGGGGGAAAGACAGAGCCGGGCAAGGCGTTCCACATTCGCTCTGCTCCTTGCCACAGCAGGGTACTCGCAGAGTATGTGTTCCGTTGTCTCCTCCTCTTCTCCGCAGAGCCGACAGGAGTCATAGTCGGAAGGTCCCATTTTTTTTAGATGGTATATTAGTCACAAGTCACCAGTAAGATAACCCGTAAGGATCATTAGATCTTGTTTGCTAAGCTTTTCCTGGCACTTAAGAGAGTGTCTGTTTTTATACACAAATTTCCGAGGCGTAGTCAAAAACAGGCCACTATGAATGGCTAATATGTACCTATTAAGCCACTGTTAAGTAAGTTAGATCTAAGTGGCTCTCGATGAACAACATGAATCGGCCCACATATTATTTCACCGGAGGCTATAGTAGATATTGCAGAGTCCAACTAAATGCCCCATTTCAAAATGCACTTTACTCCAATCAAGAATTAGTTCCGCATCGCCCACTCCACACTGGCTAAGGACTATCAACTCTATAGTGGGACACGTTTCACAAATTAATTATACATTCTCGATTGTGATGATAGCGCGTGTCCCTTTTGCACTGATAACCCACAGCTGGTTCAAAGGGAACAAGAGAAATAAATTAAATCTCAAATGGATGGGCAACCAAAAGAAGTTCAAAAGTGCAGATAATACTTATTAAAGCTGAAAAGCTCTTCCCAGTTCCTCTATTTCCATAATTTTTTTCTCCTTGCACTTCTTTACAAATACATAGATACGAGTAGATTTATACTCCATAGTTTCATCCGCATTAAACGCCGACATAGAGTGGAAAACTCGGTGACTATGCCAAATAGGTACCTGTTTAGCAAGAGCTCTCGGAAACTATTCGAACATACACACCGGCTAGTGTGTGCTGGTGCTCCCTTCTGGAAATGGAACAAGCAGTTACGGTTCACAGCTCCTCTTTTTCTCTGGGTAGGTACGACGAAATAATTGTCGCAACGTGCATGTGCTGCTGCACCTCGAACGTTAGGCAGGACACACGCTATATGTGAGGATATCTACGACTTGTATAATTATACAATTATATAGGTATTGTACGGACGACGTCGTTTAGGGAGATGATCAACCTCTCTCCTCTCACCCCGTCACTCTTCGCTTCATTTGCAGGAAACATTGCCCTTAATGGTCAATGGAAAACGAGGTCAGAACACCCGACACATTATAGCCATAGCGCAAGAGCACCACAGACCTTCCCCGTAAAACATGAGGACGAGATGATGCCCTACGATGGTGGTGGTACACTCTTTCTTTGTTTGCCAAAAATTGTTGCCCTACTGCCGCGATTTTATGATAGCAAACTCCGTAGAGAAGGTATCCAACTACACTTGTATAGTGAAAGAGATTGTCAGCCAATAAAAAAATACTCGTTTTCAATTTTTGTGTTGGCATCGAGTTTGAATTAAATGAATCAAATGGCCAGCCGGAGGTGTAAGGATTAAAAATTTTTGCTTAACTTCTGCCAGGATATTAATTGTTTAGTTACGATAGAGTGTCTCACATTGCCATCATATGCTGGTATAAATGTATGCATTGCGATTCCCAATGATTCATCCGTTACGGGGGAGCACTGCAAGAATTTGGATGAGTCATCCCTTCTCATAGGCGATTACACATGGAATTCGAAGAAGAAAAGTCGTGGGACGAAATGTCAAACGTATACAGATTACACGACTTGATTTTATGGTGTTCTAGCCGTGTGTTGCGTCACTTTTGGAAGTGCTAGTAAGAGGACGCAGTTAAAGATGGTGTCGGATAGACGCCGGCGTTATTGTCTGAAGCCCACACAATATTTCATATTTACAGCTAAAATTGATAAGTTATTTAGTTACGATGTAGATAGAGAAATTTCGCTAATTTACTTCAAACACTTTATGGAGGCGCGATACAAAGTAATGAAATAAAAACAATAACTCTGATATATCGTCCCAAATTCCACGAGGAAAACCGGAGCCGCACAATTTCTCGGATGTATTCAAGCTAACACTGGGATCGAATCGAATAAGGTGATTGTCGCTTTTTTGATTATGAACTCTTCTTTGCTCTGCGTAAAGCGATCACTGTGGATGGGTGGAACATGCGTTGACCTTATTCCAGTTGAGAAAGTATTTAAGTTGAGATATATGATCAATATGAACAAACCAGCGAACGACGGAATGCTTTATCAAAGCTGCTCTATATTGAGCAGATAAGCATCGCACGCTTTCTGGCACCGTCAACAGAAATTCATGGTTAGAATAGCAACTTCTTGCAAACACGTATGCTCCTGTGTGTAGTGGTAAAATGAAATCATACACTTTTTCTACAGAATCTGTTGCTCCACAAGGTTGTGCCCTGAGTCCTTAAATGTGTTCTCTTTTTAAAGATGTAGTTTGTGACAGTATCCTAGGAGGTGTTAAGAGGTCTCTACCCAGAAAAGTGCAAAAAAAATTACGTTTTGTTTTTCTGGCTGATTAGTTACTCCTCCGACGTTTTCGAAGAGGGCATTATGTTCTTTTAAATGCATCCAGTTTCAAATCAATCGCTACAAAAATAATTTATCAGTCAGAGAAACAAAATAATTTTTTTAGCTTTTTTCTGGGTTGATGCCTCTTCATATACGAGCACGGCCTGACCAGCACTTTGTTACCAATTGAATTTTGTATAAGATTTAGTCAGAAAGTAATCTGCGCACCGCTGTAAATGGATAAATTTGAGTCATCAGAGACGCAAGCCAACAAAAGTTGCTTGAAGTTTGGACAAAGACGTAATTCTTCGTAACATGTGCTTAAAGAAAAAAAAAACTGTCTTCGGTAATTTTACGCAATCCATAAAGTCTAGTCGAAAAGGAACGTAATTATTACCGATACAAGTTTTTGACATAAAATGGAGATTGTTGTTAATCCCTTTCATTACCAAGTATAGGGGTCAACCAAAGTTTAAAATAAGCAATCCCGTGTTGAAGGGGAATATTCAACCAAAGAACAACCTTTAACACTTTTGACAATAAAGCACTGTTAGTGTTTCATTCTGTAAATGAAGCCCTAAGACTCACGATTTGTAAAAGTTTGTCACTGTACCGCAGAGAGTCTGGAAAAAAAACACCCCTACTTATGGTTAGCGATTTGCGTACAGAAATTAAGTTGGGTAGGTAAACAATGCTGCTTCTTACTGCTACTGCATGTTTAGTTGTGCTTAGAATGACAAAACATGTTTGTGCACCTGTCATTTGTCCGCCAACGTAAAACTAATAAAAATGGACTCACAAATTTTCCCATATGTTCTATTTACACATTACGCGGTGGCAGTTATGAACAAATTGAGATGCACCATTTGCATTCATTTAAGGGATGCCTTGATGCCCTGAGGTAAATGTTTATTAAATGGCATTTAGAGGCGAGAGCAATAAAGGCGGCCTAAGTACTGTAGAAGATGCGTGTCAGGCTATATGTTGGTCACGCCGCCGATTAGCCAGTCCATGTATGCTTATGTTAAGCAATATAAAAAAAATTTGAGTTGACTTTTTAATATATAGAATCGTCTGACCAAAAACTACACTGCACTTGACACTTTAAAACATCCAATATCAAGCTTGGTTCCAGAAATCGAGTGAAATAAAATCGGAATCGAAATTGTAAAAGAGTGAATTCATTTTCAGTGTTCTGCATTTCAACCGATTTGGTTACTCCGAATTTTTTTCGAAATCACTTTTCGTGAAATTGAAACCAGCTCTCTACTGTCATTTGGGATAAATTGTTTAGATAAAATTGTCTGTTTGGTACGGGTTTTAAAAGACTTAATTTTTTATAACAGATAGAGGAATCGTTAGAATTAGTGATTTTTTAATTCCTGCGGTTTTGCAAACAGAAAAATGGAACACAACAATTTCACTTCGCTCGATTCCGAAAAATTTTAAATCGAAATCGATTACAGTGAAATGTAGAACACAAAAATCTATTTTCGATCGACTTCGATTTCATTTCGAGTGGAAGTGAAATGTAGAACCCAGCTGTATATGAATGGGACTCTTAAGTTCATCTTTTATGTGCTTATTATTGATCTTGGAATTCGGCAGAGGGATTCTATGAGACGAAAATGTTCAAACGTTTTATATATGGGCGTTTTGATCCAAGTTACTTTAAATAAAATGAAAACGAAATAAATTTTAGTTTCGGGTAGAAGGAAAACAACGACAATTTTCTATTGAAAATCATTAGCGTGTAAACTGTAAATACCTACTCTTTTTTAAATTTTAACAAATCCTGGCAAATGTTGAGTAAGTTTGGCGATTGTCCAAAGGAGACAGGAGACCTTGGGGGTTTATGTGGGGATATGCGTTTAATTTTTTTTTTAATTTTTCGCAGCGAAGTTTGGTTAGATGTCGCACCAATGTGCTTCTGCTTATATTTTGTAAGATCAATTCAATACGAAATATGTAGGTATTTGACAACGATAAACGCACTAAAATAAAAAAAAGTGGAGGCTACAGAAATGAGGTTATCTATTAGGTTAAGTTAGGTAGGCGGGTTGGCGTGGAGTAGGGTAGAGCGAGGAGGATTTGACGAAAGGAGGCTTTGTCATATTGAATTATAAAGTCACACATAACGTTTTTTTTTTATTTTGGTCGACTTTTTTGATAATTTTGTATATTTTCTTTGTTGGGAAACCACGTGTAAATACCAATATTTTTTTTTGTAACTTTAGTGATTGTGACTGTAAAAACATACTTAATAAACATAACAACAGTGTTTATTGAAAATACTGCACAATTTTGATACGTTGAAATATAAAGTTAAAGTGCGATCAAAGGAGGATTTAACAACTTAGAGTACGGAGGATTTGACAATTTGCAGAGAACACCCGCACACAACCAAATATTTTAGGAGACAAAATAAATTAAATATTTTCTATGAGTTTTTAGTGGAAGACGTTAAGCTTGCACTTTCAACGGACTTAGTAGCAAAACTTCCAAGCCCTGTGCAAATGCCTGGAACCTCCAGATACAAGGAGAAACTTAAATTTAACGTAGATTTTTCTAATCTTGATGTTCGTTGAATTAATATTTATTTTTGAAGTTTAATTTATAATAACTGATAACAACTTAATTTATGAACTATTCTGTATATTTTGATAATTTTTGTTCAAAACAAAATGATCTTTGTGTTACCTTTTTAAATGAAAGTTCGTACACTGACAAATGCTCCTACCTATTGTCAAAACCTCCTAAGGCAATGTCAAATCCTCCTATAAAGTGGGAGGATTTTACACTTTTACTATATTTCTTTTTCGCTCCACATTATGAGAACCCTTTAGATTACACAATTGTAATATACACCATATTAAAGTCAAATATATAAGGAAAGTTTCATACCCCGACATTTTTAACGGTGTGCTAAATTTTGGTTCAAAATGACGTATCATCGTTTTTTTGTCAAACCCTCCTTTCCTTACCCTACTCCGTGCCACACTCAGGTCAATGTTGACCCATTGTGATGCCCATTGGGGGAAAGGGTTGTCCCTTACCCATGTTGACCCTATCCATAAATATTTGTGATCAATTACTTATTATCTATTACTGAGACTTCAAGTATATATAAACCGTGCTGGCAATATTCGCTTTTTTCGAGCAGAGCAGATGTTGGCAGTTGAAAATAGTTTTGAATTATTTAAAATCTTTCAAGAAAAGTAATAAGAAAAGCTTATGAGACAAAAAAGAAACCTCAACCAACTTGGAGTGCGCAACATAAGGCAGTTAGGCAAAGATCACCCTAGCTGCAAAGCCGTGTTGGTTGAGGCCCATGTCCACGCCGGACTGTAGCGCCACCTGAGTAAGCAAATATGTAAGTAAGTAGGATAAGAAAATTGGCAACATATTTTGTTCAATTGGCCCAGAAGAATCAGCGAATAGTGCAATAAAAAGTCCCCCGCTGCTCCCTTAACCAAGAAACTAACGGTGCAGGGAAATAAGTCCACGGGAACTAAGTCCACTGAGGGACTTAGTACCCACCAAGGGGGAAATAAAACCATTTTCGTGAAGTGGACTTAGTTCCCATATAAGGTGGGAAATAAATTCCGAAAACTCAGAGTGGTTTTATTTCCCTTTTAACGTCAAGTTGGTGTTATTGCGCTCTCAAACTATGAAATCTGTATGGGGGGGCATGCTGCCCCCCTGCAACCCCCCTGCTTGGATTTACTGTTGGATTACGGGGTGGGTGCAAGGTTGGTCTTATTACTCAAATTTTGTTGGCGTTATTACGCTTTGTCGGAGTTACTCCAATAAAAGATCGTGAGTTTGTTGTCCAATTTAGTTTGGACGTAAGTTCCCCCTTCTTATTTTTGAGTGTGTACTAAGTTCCCATCAGAAAGTGGACATAGTTCCCACCCTACATGGGAACTTAGTCCACTTCACGAAAGTGGTTTTATTTCCCATTAGGTGGGAACCTAGTCCCTCGGTGGACTTAGTTCCCGTGGACTTATTTCCCTGCACCGAAACTAACAAGCAGATAATATTCTTAAAAATCTGACAAAGATGAAAAATGCAGCTTTTGCAAAGCCATTTCAAGTTGGGCACCATTAAGAGAAACTGATTTGGAGCTAAAAGGAAGAATTCTTAAAATTGTTCGCTTACTAAAGTCAGCAGATGTGATGCGATATATACCATCATCAATGGTGACGTTTTGGCATTATACGCTAGCAGACAAACGTCGACAAAGTGTGGGAGGAATATAAAATACCCGCTGACTAGAATAAAAGTTCAATTAGCCCCATTTATGCAAAAGGCCGATCTTATCGTCTTGCAAGAACTATAGAAGCGCAAATAATTATGTCGCACATAAGAACTCATCCAATGACTTGGGACTCCAAGCGTTCGGTTCTCATGTAGGTACCAGCGTGACTTAACAATGACGGCATGCCTTTTGAATTATCGTAGGTATTCGAGCGAAACGCACTTTCACCACAACGATATGGAAAGAAAAAAAATAATATTTACACAAAAAAAAAAAGAAAAAAAAAACAGACCATAGCCAAATTGCTACTTGTAAAAGCGTTAACGTAGTCATATATGTACAAGAGGCTTATAAAGAGATATGTCGAATGTGTCACAGTAGGGTTTAATCAAAACTAAATATAAAGTAACTAAAGACAAGACATGAAAATTCATAAATTCTTCTGTTACCTATAAACTATAATGTACATATTTTGTTTTTAAATCTGTTGCAGTAGTATTCCTTTAAGTAGGCTTCATCTATTTGGCATAGAAAGCAAACTCGAGTTGGTCGCAGCTGTAGGTCTTGTTGGTACAATAACAGTTGCATCACCAGCAAGTTATCTACTAAACTCGTAAAATTTCGCAAAAAATAAAATGCCATTCAAACTTCCCATATGTTGGCGTATAGCTACAGCTATTTTGATATTTATGAGCCTCGTACAACGGCAATGCTGATGGACTACTTTCGACTTGAAGTGCTCAAACAATGTTGGCAAACCCAAACTTGAATCTATTTGTTCTAGATTCTGTTCCATTTTACACATGTAAATATAACAATAAGACAAAATGCCAACACCGTTGCCACATCACTTTTGTATTATTCTCCTCGACAGCATTGACGATAATTCCTTATTTTGTAAAACAAAGAAATAAAAAAAAGTGAAATCCCAACCCAATTGGCATTCTCTCATTCATATTTCACATTTTTTGCAAATCTATTCAATGGTTCGTATTTTTTTTTTTTTTTCTGACGATTACACGATTATTTGTCACAAAGCGAAAATGAGTAGAAGAAATCGCTTCATCTGTATCTAGTACGCTTTTTAGTATTTTGTTTGTATGTGTTTACATTGTTGTGCTACTGCCGATAATGCTACTGACCCATCTTGTTCTGATTTTCTCGAGTGCATCTGCACTCTCCTCGCTCCCTTTTTAACACAGACACACAGTTTCAAACATAAAACACGTACGTGCATATCAAACGGAAAAACACACAACCACACATCCTCGTAGCTTCTTCGCGTGTTTGTATTGTTGGTTGCCATATTTTGTTGTTTTGCTGGTAGATTTTGTCAAGAGAAGCCAGCGAAGCACTCCTGGAACTCGGAAAAAAGCTTTAAAAAAAGGATTGAATTTCCACCGTATCGTATCGTGTGTGTGTATAAATAGCACGCGTAGAGGATAGATGAGAAAAAAAATTGAAAAAAAAAAAAAAATAAATAAATAAAGATGTACGTATGTATGCATGAGATATATTCCACACAAGACGACAAAAGTGCTAACTGAGAGTTAAATCCTGTTATAGAGGCATACAAAAACGAAAAACTATATACAAACCTACACAATATACCTACGTGTGCGTATATATATGTTTCTTTTTTAATTAATTAAAAATACTTAATGGGAAAATAAAGGGATTTCCGGATCCTTTGTTTCTTTTTTAGCATCAATTAAGTTTGGTAAAAAATAAAAAGAACGTCCCAACCGAAAATGACTCTTCACAGTGAGAGGCAGATTTCAAAAATAAATAAATACCTATAGGGAGGTATTCGCACTTCGAAAGTGCAACGATGGTAGAAATTAATATCTTTTATTTGTTTTGTTCACTTCAGTCAGTGAGGGGACAAATTAAACTCCTGTAAAGGTTTTCAAAGACATACCGTCAATATTTCCAATTTCTGATTATTTATAGACGACCGCTCGGCCATATTGTGTTAAACCAAGTTAACTGCAGCACTCATCTGTTCTGGTTGGCTAATAATCCTCATTTCATTCAGCGTGTGATTCAATTGGTAAATATTTTTTCTTTAATCGCTGGGCTTCCCTTTTAGTTATATTATATTTTTTGTTTTTTTAATTACAACTTTGGATATATCTAATATTATGTACAGAGATGTGTATTTATGTGTAGTTATTACGATGATGAGTCGTAGATTAACCCGATTCGCACCGAATTGCAATGTTGTGATTTATTTAGGTTTAATATTATTTTATAATATTTACAAGAAGATTTTTTATCATTACAAATTTAATTTGGAAATATTTACGCACAAAAAATCACAAAAATCACAGATAAATTAGATGAAATTTTTATTTTATTTTTTTTTCTGTTGTTTTAAATATATATATTTTATATACAAATTCACTAGACTTTTCTTTGTGTTGCTATTTAATTTATTAATTTGATTTAACTATCGGCGTTTTGATGGAATTATTAAATATTATTGATTTTCGGTAGAAATACTACACATTTTATGCATTTAAGAAAAAAATTAAACCAAATCGAAAACTAAACATTAGCTAGAGTACCTAATTTGTTTATGCAATAAGTACTAGCATGAGTGTATCTTGGGATAACTTGTTCCATTTATGGTTTCTTCTGCGTATATGTACAGTAGTTATAGCTAAATATTTTTGTTTTTTGTTTCAATACTTGTTATTCATAGTTACACACTATTCCTTTCTGAATTTCTCCTTTTTTATTCACTGAACTGAATTAATTATTTTTTTTTTTTTAATTTTTTCTCTGCTCACACAAAACTGTAACGAAAGGCACACAGGGTATAGCGTATTGGGAATTGCATTATATTTTTAAAAAATTTCCGAAGGCTAAAGGAATATGAGGACTGAGGAGGTATAAATTTCCGTTTAACTGCGGTCACTTAAATAGCCAGCATTAATTGTGAATAGATAAAATAAGATAAAAAAATGTTCACGCAATTTTTTCGTCGGCTCTTCTCTAAGTGATTTTCCAATGATGAAAACTGAAAATTTCTCATAAAGTTGATTTCCCCAAGAAAAGCCACAGACACACTATATTTCACACACATTCACAGGTGACTTGTAAACAAACACAGTCAAAGAAATTTCATAGAGTACGAGATATAGCTGGAAAAAGTTTGCTCCATTAACATAGTTCAACAACTAACAAAACACATATCCACTCAACTCAACGAAGACCGCTCTAAATAGGTTAGTGTTAGCTTGGCTACCGGAGGGTTTATTTGGGAAATGCACATGCAATTTCATTTCGAGATGTTGCCTATTCATTCGGCCGGGCTTAACAATGGTGTATATTGATGGAAATTAAAACAAATATGTTCAAAAAAAAATCATTCTTCTCACTCGAAAATTAAAAACAAAATAATAACAATAATCACGGCAACTATCGTACATCTCACACACACAATACTATATCTCTCGGTAATCGAAATAAAAAAACGGAGAAATTTAACGATCATTGGGAAAGGCTTTTCAAAATCGGGAAATTTTCACTCATTTCATTCAATCTCACTACATATATGGAAGTATTTGACCGAATTTCTCATCATTTCCATCCATCCCCCATGAAACGAAAAGGGAACAAAAAGAAAAGGAAATCTAAACTGAATTTTCTTGGGGAGATTTTTTTTTTTCTCTCATTTTTCTTAATTCAAAATCTTTTCTATGTTTTCCAAAATCACTATTTGTTATATAAATTTTGATCAAATGCACATTCTCGTATACGTTTTCTGTTTGAAAACTAATTTTGGGGGAATTTTTCTTTTCATTTTCTGCTTCTTATTTCGGTGGGGTGGAAATTTTTCTTTTCATCCTATTTTTTCAATCACTCAATTTGGGGTCAAACTTTACGGATTTGCACGAAATTTTTACGAATTTGTAGTCGCGTGATATTAGATTAATGATTTTCACTATATTTAGTTGATTTTTCACAAGTTTTACCACTTTTTTATGAAATTTTCCACAGAGCTACCATTCGAGTTCGTCTAACCATTTGGGGGGAGAAATTCAACGAACCTTACTGGTTACTGTATTCTGCTGTGTGGTTCGCTTACAAAGCACAATGTGGAGGGGTAGTAGAATTTCCCTTGGCTTTCCAATTTGGGGGGCTGTTTTTCCCGGTATTTTGACGCAAGCACAATAATGAGGTTCACATAGATTGACTGTGTGGGGGTGATTTCCAGTAAAGGTAATTTAATTTTGATGAAATTTGAAGTTTTCAACGTATACGGAATTTTTTCGGTTTTTTTTTTTTTTTTGTTTTGACATTTTTTTGTGTCTAATCTCTAATGATATGCGTGGAAGGGTGTATGTTTTTATTTGCGCTCAACCCAAAGTAGGTGCAGGTGTACTTTTGGGTTTGTTGTGTTGAGGGAAATGTTGTGTGGTAATTTGGAATACACCACTTTGAGGGATTTTGGCGCTTACTGCGCTTGGGGGATGGATTCCTAAGATGGAAAAGTGTGCTGTCAAAAAAATGTGGCTGTCAAACAGGGAGATATGTGGAGGTGGAATGGATAGTCATATTTTAGGCGCCAATTTTAAAGATTGTGTGATAGTAGGTATATAGAAATGAGAAATCATAATAAGTGCTTGAACTTTAATATACGTTTTTAATGAATATGACGAATTCTCGTAAGGGGATTAAAGTGGGCTTAATAAAGGGAATGGGGACGTTCAAGTATTTAGTTTAGTAAGTCTGGCAGCTGTCCGACTAGATCTATATCGGTTTTGATTGGCTGGAATCGGTCATGTGAGCAACAGTTTCAGTTGACGTTTATGGAGGGGTAGCTGACGAATCTAGTCAAGAAATTCGTGACGTTTCTTTTGCTCTCATCGGGAGATTTAACAAATAAGATACGGAGTTTCTGATCTGTTAGGCAAAGTATATGGGAATCCAATCGTGTAAGACCTAGTTGAATGGTGGATATTTTATAGTATAGGAACCTATTCCTATACTTATTTAAAAGAAAAATGTTTAATAATGCTTTATTTGCTTTTTTTTTAGGAAAAATAAGTACGGGCGGAAGCTATTTTATATTCCTAAATCTTTATCCTGATCAAATACATTTGAGAAATTTTTGCCAAATTGTGCAGCCAAAATTATAACTGTGTCAAACCGCAGCGATATTTTCCGTAAAAGTATATGTGCCACGATGTAAAGAAGCAACATCTGCACTCAGTTTTATATTTTATACTTGTTAATCTTTTTTATTTTTTATTTTCTAAAAAAATTGTTTTTGTTGTTTTAGAAACTTATAGATTATAATTTTAATTTTAAATTTGTTAGAGAAGAACCGAAATGATTGAAAACAACACAAGGAATATACAAAAGAAAAAATAATATAAAATACAAAACAATAATAAAGACTGCGTTTGCATGATACCACTTCTTAGGAAACGAGAGGTATATTAAAGTAGTAACAACCTTACAGTCTATTTTCTTTACCAGCTGAACTTTCGATAGTAACAAAAACTATTATGTAGCTAATCTAACTATTCAGCTGAAAACTGAGTACAATGTTTAGGACTTATAAGCATTAGTTGGATTTTATAAAGTCCTGGAAATAGGAAGTGTTGTTTTCGAGATACCCGTAAGAAGTTTTTAAAAGTAACGTCTTCGGTAATTCGTACCTAAATTGAATTAGCTAATTATGAAAATATCACTTTTACTTCAATTTTCCATCTTGGTCGAAATCGCTATTCGCCTTTAAAAAAAAAAATAAAGATATTTTCGAAAATAGGAACTCATTTTTTAAACAATCGTATGGTCGTTTTCGAGATGAGTTTAACTTTCAAGTGTATTGTTATTCGTTTTTTTATAGCGGAAAACTGGACATTCATCCATGCGTTAAGTTAGTCAGAAATATACTTTTGCTAGTTACGGTAGAAATAACATTTGAGCTCTGGCAAGTACCTAACAGAAACGTCTGCAACTGAAATGTAAATTGACTGGAATAATAATAAGTGTTTTTTTTTTGCGTTGCCAGATTTTGCTAGCAGCTCGACGGGACAAATTGCTAAAATACGATTCTTATAGTACCTACGCAATTTTGTAGAACAACTACGCTCAACTTGACACTTTGAGGACTCACAATAGTTGTTGTAATCGCGTGCTGAAAGTACTACTTTTCTTTGCTTTGCTAAGATCGAAGCTCAAAAAAGCACACATAATGCATGCAGTTTGTTGTAAACAGTAGGTCTATTCCTTTACTTTAAAATCTTACGAATTTTTAATCATTGCCGTATAACGAAAGAAAGAGACGGCTAGTGACCACCAGCTGGTCGGATTAAAGAATAAATCTTTTGAGTTTCAAGTATTAAAATAAACGCCTTTTTCTATAGCCGTTCCTTATATCGAAAAATTCGTAAAAGAAAGCGTCATCGAAAGAGCAAGATATTACCCCTCCACCGTAGAACTGGAACGGCAACGTATGTTAAGCTCATTAAATTCCGATCTCGACAGCATTATAAAATGGGGTTTAGCCAATAGAGTGGAATTTAATGCTTCCAAAACACAATGCTGTCTGTTGTCATTAAAGCGAAACCAGAATCCTCAGCCATTATCCATGAATGGCACTTGCATCGCCGAAACCGAAAGACTTTCCATTCTCGGTATGTGTGTCCATGACAAACTTCGTTGGAATGACCACATACACGAAGTCGCCAAGAACGCTGCGATGTCTAGGTTTCCTTAAAAGGTGCAAGAAATATTTTACCCCTTCTGATCTGGCTACCATATACAAGGCGTTCATTCGCCCCAAACTTGAGTACAACTCTCATATCTGGTCTGGTGCCCCTAAAACCTCACTGCACCTCCTGGATAGGATACAAAATCGTGCCTTAAAACTCATTGGAGACATAAATATAGCGAATTCTATAAATTCGCTCGAACATCGCAGAAATGTAACAAGTCTCTCATTGTTTTATCGCTATTTTTACAAACAGTGCTCAAATGAAATTGCCAGCTGCATTCCACCCCTTCAACAATTCAACCGCAATACTCGCCAAGCCAGGAATGCCCATCAGTTTACCCTCCAGCCTACTTTCGGTCGTACTATGAAATATAGAGATTCTTTCATAAGCCGTACAACACGAATGTGGAATGCATTGCCCAGCTCGGTCTTTCCCCCTCAGTACAATTTACAGACATTTAAAACCAATGTGCATCGGAATCTCCTATCTTCTCTATCCCAATTTCCTTAACGCCCGCGCTGTGTACTTTGAACTACACCATAAGAGTAGTCACAACCTCTTTAGCGCGTGTTTATTATAAAAAAAAAAAAAAACAAAGAATGAGAATCTTACGAATTAAAGCTCAACAATTTTCTTGGTGTAAAAATGTAAAAAGCTGTCAGCCTTACTATTCACAGATGATTTGAAATTTGTTGTTATTGATTGTTTTGTATACGAGTGCAAAAGTTTTCATTTCCTTAAAAATGTATCAACAGGCGGCAAAATAAAACTAAATGTTTTCCTCAAGATTCTTTTCGAATATGTCGACGAAATTCTTCCTCGCTTTAAGAAGGCACAATCTCCCATGTAATTTTTATCGCTTTTTCCTCTTCTCGAATGCTTGTAGTTCAACCAGTCCAAACTCTTCCACTTACTCGGATTCATCAAAAAGAAGTTCAAATGAAGAATATGACGGTTTATGCAGTCATTTCAACTCAATAATTCAAAAAAAAAATATCAGAAAGTCCATTAAATGATCCTATATTATATACATATACCTATATGTATAAATTTACGGCAGGTTTTAACATCAAAAAAACAATCTCTAAACGTAAAGAATTAGAGAGTTTTAGGCCCATTTTATTCTTAGACAAGACAAAATACATATTATATAAATAAAATACACTCGAATCCCTCTAAGTCGAATTTTTCGAAGCAATTTTTACATTCCCTTCAATTTTGCTTAGAAAAGTCATCTAAGTCGAAAACCCTCTAACTCGAGTATATTTTTTGATTCTTAACCTTCAACAATATAACTCTAAGTCGAATTTTTCGTCTGAAGAAAACAAAATTAAAAAAAAAAACTCGGAGCTGAAGAAGAGTTCGGCGAAACGATTACTAATCATATGCCGGAAAAGAATGATATTGAAAACGCATTTGAAATATTGCAATCTGCAATTGAAATGACCGAAGATGTCCCAGAGGAGATTCACTACTGCCTGTTTAAAATAGAATCTTTCATTAAACGAGTGAACACTGCTACTTTCACATCCCAAACAAAAATAAAACATTTTTTTTAACTAATTTTGTTCAAAACCTACTTTCCTTTTTTTTTAATTTAAATCAATTCTCTTAAAAACAATCCCTCTAACTCGATTTTTTCTAGAAATCCCTCTAACTCGAACTTTTTTTAACTCCCGTGAAAATTCGACTTATAGGGATTCGACTGTATTTGCATCCATCGAGGAAAGCACTTCAGTTAGTTGCCCGTTCGGATCCTGTCCACTGTAAATAAAGGGTGATTTTTTAGCTGGTTTGGTTTTGGCAACACTGGTTTTGACAGCTGACGTGTGTTTAGTACCTTGCGTCACTGTCAAACAGCTTCAGTTTGGTTTGCAATTTAACCATGGATCGTCTTACAAATGAACAACGCTTGCAAATTATTGAATTTTACTATCAAAATTCGTGCTCGGTTCGAAATGTTCATCGCGTGCTGCTTCCGCTTTTTTATCGAAAAATTGTGTTCAGCGATGAGGCTCATTTTTGGTTGAATGGGTACGTAAATAAGCAAAATTGCCGCATTTGGAGTGAAGATCAGCCAGAAGCATTGCAACAGCTACCAATGCATCCCGAAAAAGCCACTGTTTGGTGCGGTTTATGGGCCGGCGGCATTATTGGGCCATATTTCTTCAAAGATGATGCGAATCGCAGCGTTACTGTCAATGGTGAACGCTACCGAGCGATGATAACAAACTTTTTGGAAGTTCTTGACTTGCATGATATGTGGTTTCAACAAGACGGTGCCACATGCCACACAGCACGCGAAACAATGGCGCAATTGCGAGGCGAGTTTGGTGAACAGTTAATTTCACGTTTCGGGCCGGTCAACTGGCCGCCTAGATCGTGCGATTTGACACCATTAGATTATTTTTTGTGGGGGTATGTCAAGGCTAATGTGTATAGGGACAAGCCCGCTTCGATTGACGCACTGGAAGCCAACATCCATGCATTCATTCGTGAGATACCGGCCGATATGTGTGAAAGAGTATGCCAAAATTGGACTCAGCGGATGGGCTACCTGAGACGCAGCCGCGGTCAACATTTGCATGAAATTATCTTTAAACATTAAATTGTAAGGTTCAAACTATCGATTCAAATAAATATTTCATTCATTTTTTCGAATTTTTTGTGTTTTTTTTTTAAAGAAAGTTCTAAACCTCTTAAGAAATCACCCGTTATTATTTTCGTATGCAAAAGCTTGAATTAAATTAGTTATCACATTTAACCAACGCATATCCACAATTTGATCACGGCAGGCACTCTTATGTTGACAAACATGTAAATATTTAAACAACGAACTTCCGAATAGGTGACACTAATAAACTAATTGAATAAAATAATGCCATAGTCAGTCGGTTCACAGAATGTTTGGGTGCCATAAATCGTTGGGGTGTTTCGCAAGTGCCCACAAATTGATAAAATTAAAGGCGACAATTGAATGACTTGCTTATGATCACTTTTTCACAATTGATGGTTCAGTAACAGTGAATAATGCTTACCAAAATTTGTATTTAAGACTTAATCTTCGCTGTTCGCGTGCCTCTTGTAATTCAAGTTCTGTTGGTGGTTCTGGCTTCTTTTTAAAGAAAGTATTTTCTATGTAACTGGCGAAGGTAAATTATTTTTAATAAGTGCAACGCCTTTTTTTTTATATAATTTAAATCTTACTTTCGCGCTCTGTTCATGGTTGCTGAGGACATTTATTACATTTATAACTATTCTAGTCGGACTGATTGAACACAATTCACCGTTCGGAACAAGCGATCGTCTATCGTCTTCTTTAAGTGACTGTTCAACAGAAGATAGACTCTATTTGAATCAGATATTTCAGTTTCCACGCAGCTTAGGCGACTGAGACTACGTAATCCACTTTCATATAGATTGAATTTGTTATAGTATAATACATCAGTACCTATATACACATTAACTATAGACAGGGAGGGAGAAATGCATATAATATGGTATGGACATACTCTACGCTATGATTTTTTTTTCCGGCAATGGAAAAACGAAATAATAAAAATAATAAATAATCAATTTTCGTAAGTGTCGCTAAAAGATGCACTACCTATGCATGCATTCTTTGAGCGACACTTATGATCATATTTAGTGTCCAGGCAATAGGTATATCTAATTACTTTCTTTCTTTGGTGTACATAAAGAATCGGAATCACTATTGATAGCTGTCAGGTGTGAACACAGGAAAAAATTACGGGTAGGGTTTTGAAAAAAAGGGTTTAATTTTAATAAGGGTCCATCAAGCTATAGGAAACAAAACATGTTTTTCTGCTTCACTTTGTGTTTCCATATGCGGAGTGGTCTGTCCCATATGTGGGGCCCGGCAGATCGACTGTAGACCGAGTTTTCACACTGAAGCAAAACCGGGAAAAGACGAACGAATTTCAAGTCGACACCCATCGTCTTTTCGTTTTCATCAACTTGAAAAAATGTAAAAAAAAAAATATTTTTATTACTTTTAAGGAAAAAGTTTCTTAATTTCATATATTTCGAGGGTTTCAATTTCAACCCCCAAAACCCCTACCAGTGTACGCCACTGATAGCTGCTCACGATTTTATTTCTTAAAGCTATTGAATATGCGTAAATAACCTCATAACATTCACGCAGATTGTAGAAGCTTTAAGAGTTCAATCAAAAATGAAGCCAATCATAATGTTTTCATCGGTGCTACCTCAAAACGAAGAAAATGTTGACACTAGGTACACTTGAAAGCAGCTATACGTATACAATAGGTACCTATAATGCACTTCTTGTGAGTTGTGAGTTGTGACTGGCATAAAAATATTTATCGACTCCGTGCTTTGATTTTGTGCGGTTTTTTCCGAACTGTAGGTGGGGAACTTTTTTTCTTTTTCAACTAACTATTGGCAACTACTTTTCTTTGTTTTGTTGTGATCGAAGCTCAAAAAACACGCCTCTTGTTGATCAAAGTTTAAATTTCTTTAAGGGTGCCAATAATTATTGTGGTCTTTTCATTTTTATTGGTCAAAAAGAAAAGTCTACAATTTAGAGCTAAAGAGAAGACTAAACATTTTTGGATTCCATTAATTTTAGTTGAATTGCGAACTACGCCACCCTGTATGTACCTATAAATAAAGCTAACAAAAAGCATGCAGCTTTCACTTATTCTGTGATCTGTGGCTGCAGTCAGTGGTTCCAGAAAATTTTACAAAATCTTCGCTTCTGCTTAAAAAATTGTCAAAATATATATTACATGTGATATATCTGATTGGACCAAAAAATGTCAAATAAAACTAAATGAACTCAAGTCAATCCATGTTCACTTCACCAATAAAAACGTACAACACATACCTGTGTACATTAATAACAAAGAAGTTCTCAATTCGAACTCAGCTAAGTATTTAGGCATGACTCTAGACGCGAAGTTGCGCTGGAAAACTCATGTAAAGAAAAAATATGACGAACTAAATATCCGATACAATAAAATGTATTGGCTCATAGGAAGGCATTCATGCCTCTCAATATATAATAAACTGCTTCTATATAAGCAAGTCCTAAAACCAATATGGACATATGGTATCCAACTTTGGGGGTGCACAAGTAAGACAAACCTTCAAAGCATTCAATGCTTCCAAAACAAAGTACTACGCAATATTGTTAATGCGCCATGGTACATACGTAACGCTGATCTACATAGAGATCTTAAAATCGAAACGGTAGAGGACGAGGTCAGAAATGTCGCAAGAAGACATGAAGGTAGGCTTCGCAATCATGCAAATTCAGAAGTAGTCGAACTACTTAATACCAACAATTTAGTTAGAAGATTACGAAGAGTAAAACCATTCGAACTAGTTAACTAGGAATAAAGAAAATAAATATAAAATTTAAACACCATCACACTAACTAAAGTGATAACGAATTAAAAAACAAAAGGTATTAGACCAACGCTAGTACCTTACTGAATAGAATCATAGGTAATAAAAACAAATTGCTGATTAGTCTAACGACTAGGTGCGATTATTGGAAGGATGGCAACACCATGCTTCCCTCGGGTGTTTTTTAGTGGGTGAGCCAACCGCAAGTCCCACACTATCGCAAAGCTCGCATGCGATGTCTTTCAATGATTTTACATCCAGCTACACGCAAAAAAAAAAAAATATATATATATATATATTACAAGGTTACAAAGTATAAAAAAAAGATTTTTGTATTTTTTATAACAAAAAACTTAGAGCCTTCAGCTTAGTGCAAAAACAAAATTCGGTAGGTACCTTTCACAGTTTTTAGTCTTGCGATATTTGTAAAACTTACTTGCGCTTTTAATTTCATGGTATTTATAGACAAAATAAATATAATAAATAATCAATACAGTGTCAAAACGGCAGCGGTATTTTTTGTTAAAGATTAACTTGATGTGGCAAGATACGACAATAAAGTGATGCAACGTCCAGCTATGTACGTTTGTACAAAGAAACAACGTCTGCACTCAGTTTTATACTTCCTACTTATTACCTGCTTGTAAGTCTTTTTGCTATTTTTATTTTTTATGAATATGTTTTCATTGTCTTAAAAACTTATAAAAATAAAAAAACATTAAAGACGAAAGGTATATATTAAAGTAGTAACAACCTTACCAACTGAACTTTCGATAAATATACTGATATTTTGACGTAGTGTACGCCTTACCTTGTTAAAGCCAGCTTGTATCTTATAGGTAGGTACCTCCATAGTAGACAGTAACCAACCATTCCTTAACATTATGGAGTGAACACAAAGAGACTACTGAAGGAACTAGGAACTGTTCTTAAAATGTGTCATAGGAATGGGATTCAGGCCCGTTTGCTAATACTAGTCATAGGTAGCGATTTAAGTTCCACTTAACATTTTATGTGACAGCCTATGACATAGAAAAAGTATCCCATAAGGTATTTGTAGAACTTAAATCGCTATGAAGAGTATCAGCAAACGGGCCTTAATTTCATTTCATGGGAGTTGACATACATGATACATAGGGTGAAACATTTTGAGGGGTAGGTAGGTACTTGAGTTGGTGAAAAAACGTCAAATCGTCGTTGGGCATTTATTTGATACCTATAAATCGTCAAATAGCAAGCTGCAATCGTTAATACGCCATGGAGGTAGAAAATCGTCATAATGACGATAAATAATCAACTATGGCATCACTGTGCGGTAGCTCTAAGCATTTCGAAGTTCGAACTCTGAAGCTTTCGTAGCTTCGAAAATTGAATGCGACTGTTGGAGGGTTCGAATATGAGATGAAAGCTTTTCGTAGACGGATGCTATTCACAGTCCGCTGTACTAATAATCATTTTTAGTGTCCAGGCTAAATTTTTCGAGCTCACTATGGCTAATATTTCCATCGAAAATTGCATATTGTGACCTAGGAAATATTTAGTGTTATAAAGGATAAAAATGATTATTGGGTAAGGCCCAGTATGAATTTTTATAATCATTTCTAGTTTAGTGTACAAATAAACTTTGCGCGTTTATAACATTCACGTAAACTTTTAGCCACTCACACAGTTCAACTTTTCATAATTATATAAATTATCCATTGTGATTTGTGAGGAACCAAATATGAAATAATAGGAATGCTAAAAATGACTACGTATGTAGGTACCTACTTTATTTTATAGGGTTAAGGTGATTTGGCTCCTTCATACCTTTTCTCTGGAATAAGTCATCTTAGATGTACGTAACGTAGGTACCTATGTGGAAGATGTAGAGCTTTTTCGCTTATTCGTACTCCTTGCAATTTTGTTTTGTTAATTTTTTTGAATTTTGGTCGAATTTGATCTAAATAGTGTCTAATATTTTTTTCAGTTTTTGAGCTAGGTATCAGAGTTTAAAAACAGTTTTTGATTTTGACGTGTACCTACCTATTAAAAATTAAAATCAGTAGGTATGTGTAATATGGTCTGCCTCGCGTAGGTATGTGGGTACCCATATGGGATATGGCCCAGTAAGCCATAATTGACACTTGATCTTAATTGAGCTCCTTACGTAGTTTTTTAAAAGATAAAAATAAACATTTAACACCGCTTTTTTAAGTACTAGAAAAATCAGTTCCATTAAGTTTCTGTTTTTATCAGACTAATGTAGAAATGATTTTTACGATTGTTTAAAAAAGACTTGCACCTAAATTCAGGTTTAATTTCCAGTAAATGTGAAAGATGGTGGGTGTTGCGCATTTAAAAGACTAACTCTAATCTGGTCATTCTAATTGTTGGCTAATGCAGAAAGGAATAACTCAGGAATTTAGTATTTAGTCTTTCAAATAAAATCCATGTCTATTGGTCTATTGTTAAAAGGAATACCTACTATATACGGAAAATACAATGCAAACTGTTAAAAATAATAAATCATTCGAAATGTAAATGAGGTTGAATGGTCAATGCAGGATTTTGAACAATATTTTCAAAAATTGAGCAAAAAAAAATTATGGCGAGCAGAATACAGTTGGAGCTACGTCGAACCGTTTTTGATTGGAGATTAGGGCGGTTAAAACCTTTTTATATTTATATATAAAGTTAGTTAAGGCCAAGAAATTAGGTAATTTTGTTTAACATTTGTTTAATCTTAGAAATCTGAAAATTCCCTTGAATTTTTCAAATAATTCAAAAACAAATTGCATCTACAGAACTCACGGGATAAAAGCAACCCTCTTAATAGCAATACCCTTTTAATAGCAACAAATTAGTCAGTGTTGGGATTCAAAAACAACGCCATCTTATGCATTACAAAGACCCCGCTTAATAGGAATTTAATTGAAAACCCGGCTATAAGCACTATAATTTTTTACCCATGTGCATGTGTTTTTATCCGGGGAGTACAATTAGTTGTGCAACTCCATTCGGGACAGTTTTAAGGCCGGATAGAAGTCAAAAACTATTGCAGAAGCATCCCTCGCTTACTAGCTCTGGAATGCTTTTCAAGGGTTTTTCCCTTCCAGCTAACAAAAAAATAAATATTTCATTTGGATTTTGACTTAAATTTAAGTACAGTTGTTAAAAATAAAACTAACCGGTTTCGAATCACATTTTCCATTTTGTATTATCGCCTCACAAAGGGCCTTACCAATAATCATTTTTAACCTTCACACTAAATATTTCCTAGGTCACAATATGCAATTTTGTATGGAAAATTTCGTCATTGTGAGTTCGAAAAATTTAGTCTGGACACTAAAAATGATTATTGGTATGGCGGAAAGTCTGCAAATTTAACAATATGGAGTCGAAGGAGAAAGTTAATAGTTTAGAATTTAATTTGGAGATTTTTTCATACCTGTTGAGAAACTTATCAACCGGAAGTGTCGGATTGCTAGATAAATTGACCTGTCGTTATTCGAGATTTATTTATAAGACAACAAGGAGCAGGAATAAAAAGTTTAACGTTATTTTAAAGGTTTTAAAAGGTACACAGCTGTATCAAATACCGGAGAAATAAAATTTTGGACATTGCACACACGACATAAAACGCTCACACACAAATGCAGTTACAGTAGTTGGTAAGAAACTTATCGAAAAAGTTTGCTTCGACACATACCGCGATACCAATAATCATTTTTAGTGTCCAGGCTAAGTTTTTCGAACTCACAATGGCGGAATTTTCCATACAAAATTGCATATTGTGACCTAGGAAATATTTAGTGTGGAGGTTAAGAATGATTATTAGTAAGGCCCAGTATAAAGCCAAACAAAACATAGGCATTTTGTCCAAAAACGTTCGTTTCCATGGTAACAAGTAAAACAAAAATGCGATATTCTAGTCGAATCTGAAATCTGATTACTCTATTGGCGAGATAAGTAATATGTGCAAACTTCGGTGGTGTTTTCGCGATTTTATTTTTTGAAATTTCATAGCTAAGAAGAAAGTGCACATAAACTTTATAATTATGGCCAAAAAAGGCCGAAAAAAACGATATTGGTAAAAAAGGCAGAAAAAGGCAATATGGATAAAAAAAAAGGCAAAAAAAGGCAAGGTCAAAAAAATCCGATCCCTGGGTCATGAATATAATAATTCCGAGCATGTACATTGCACATGCTGTTTCATGTAATTCGGTCAATTCAAGTTCTTAACTCAAAAGTTAAACTGATCGAACTACAATAATGATTGACGTATGACGTGTCGGCCAAAAATCCGCTTTTTCATTGAATTGTTTCGTGGGCAAATCATATTCAATTGACCCTAAATGTGACCGTCGAATTGAAGTAGGTACTTGTGTCTCTTAGGCATTACTACATTATTTTTATTTGTTTGTGGTAAAAGAAGAAACATTCATGGATGGGGCTGTAGAATGTGAATCAATACTAAGAAATAGGTATTTAGGTACTCACATTATATCTCCTAGTTTCAGTCTCGTTTGTATAAGGGCACAGCTTTTATGGTCACTTGTGGTTACAGCGCGCCTTCTACGCGGCGGTATTCGCGGTACCAATTGCGGGTTTGCTCCGCTTTCTTCTAAGCTCGTCATTATTCCTGCACTGATGCGTACCATTGGTGATGAACCTCTGCGTCGATTCGACATGTGTCGACCGGCAACACCCCCCAACATTCTGCAAGTAAAAGAAGAAAAGAAAAATCGTCAAAGAACACATATCTACTTGTACATAATTAGGTATGTTTATAATAATTATAGGTGTGTTGGTATGAAAATCATTTTATTCATTATTTCAACATAGCAATTAAAAATACAGTTTTTAAGTGTGGTGTTAGACCGAATGTGTCGGTACTCGGTATACAAAAGTGGTAGATCAATATTCAAGTGGTCACAAAATCGCACTGAATAGTGTTTTTCGAATGGTTAGCAATAGCTAGTTATAGTTAGTTCCGAACAGCTGTTATATGAGTCGTTCCTATATCTACGCAGACAAGGCCGTAGCTAGGGGGGGGATCACAGGGGTTTGAACCCCCCCCGAAACATTAACAATTGAACTTTCTTAAAACAAGAACAGAGTAAATCTAAACAAAAATGAGCAAATTTGGCCGTTAACCAAAATGCAAGAATGTTCAAATCAAATCAAGCATAGCATTGACTTTTTTCAATTAAAAATACCAAAGCACTGTTACACACTACACAAGAATACCACAAAAATAAAATAAATTCCAAAAGTACTCCGGTACTCCCCAACGACAAATTGTATACCTACTATTTTGACTTTTCCTTAACATTCCTTTACCTAAAGGCTGGTATGCAGATCGAGTGAAGTGAAATTTTCACTCCTCTCCAAAAAGTGCTGTGAAATAGAGAGTGAAATATTTTGTTGGAGATTTTAGTTGGAGAAATTTATGCAGGGTGACTGAGCTCAAAAGTTTTTTTTTGTGTGGCATTTACTCCAATATTCAACTCTCGCACTTTTATTTTACTAGACAAGAAAACAACTGGAAGAAACAAATTGGAAGCTTCACTTTTTGTGAATCATGTGATACAGTGAAATGTATTGACTCTTTGGAAGATATTCATCCGTGTTCAACCACAATAACAATAGGTAAGTTATTGCTATAAAACCAAAATCTGCAACCAGTATGGACCTACGGGCCAGTTGTGGGTATGACCGCGCCAAACGTATTTCTAAAAAAATTAAGGTGTTTCAAAAATATTAGAAAGAAACATAAATTCATAGTCAATGAATAATTGAGGAAAAAAGCATGTGTTTTAGATCGGCTGAACGGCCCTCCCTATTGTAGAAGCATCTCTTGCGTAGGTACCTACTTGACGCGAATGGGTTTCGATTATTTTCTTCCAGCGAACCTCCAAACACACAATGTTTCGTATTTTTTTCATGACAATTTTAATAGTTTTGAATTTGGCAAATAATGTCTGATTTCTAAAATAAAAAGGACAGTCGTCAAATTTAAATAATTGAAAGTGCATGGAAATTATACCTACATATTTTCAAACATCATCTGCTGGTTTTGCTTGATCAAAACTGGGTAGAAAAATATTCTTGAGGCACCCTGCTCATGGAAAAGGTCATCCATTCCACCAAATATTTGTAAACATAACACTATCGCACTATATTCAATGAAAAAACAATTTTATAAGTGCGAAAAACTTTTTATTCTCTTAAGGAAACATCTGAAATTCCAATAAATTTCTAAACCGCATCCTACAACTAATTTTTCACGCTGAAATGTCAAAAAATTAATGCGACGGACAATGAAATAGCTGTGGAGGGATTTTCGTATCGCCACCTACGACTCAGTTTTGGAAGCGCTATTTTCCACTCGAACTGCGTACCGTCTAGTGAAATTTTCATTTGGAAAGTACATTTTGACATTTCGCAGTGAAAAATTTGTATGAAAAATTGGATTTCACTTGAACTGCGTACCAGCCTTAATAAATTGCAAAACAAATTTTTGTTCGTGAATCAATTTTATTACATTCGCTTCGAACACACTCTTGAAAATCCTGAAAATTCATTTTCTTCCGCCACTATTTAAAAATTTTAAATGAAATGAAACAAGCTGTGTATGAGGTATTAACGAAATATTACTTTTTAATTTAAAAATGTCATTCATGCCTTAATGCATGAAATAAAACATCGTTTAAATGTCCGCTGCGATTATTATGCTACTTATTTCAGTGACTGAATAATAAACAGCAGACTAGAGAGGCTCCACCAAAACAACATGGCCACATCGAAAGATGAAATTTGAAATTGAAGATTATTTTATTTTCCTCAATCGCTTCCACCCTTTAAATTAAAAAGTTATTTTTTAAAGATCATATCCCCCCCCGAAATATTAGTCTGGCTACGGCCTTGTACGCAGATATACATATAACACAAATTTACTTACGATTCAGAAAATTTATTTCGCTACGTCTTTATTATAATTGTCGGTTAAATATTAATTTGCCAAACTGAATTTTTGTTCATTTTGTAATGGAGGTGTTTGCTGTCATAGTTAAATATGGTTAGGCAGGGAATGAGTAGTCCGATTTTCATATGAGCAGAGCCACCACCGACTTGGAATAGTACTAAAAAGACTTGCTCCATATTTAACCATCCTGCTCTCGAATTGGATTGCAACTGTATCTCAGTCCTTTCTCAATAAACAGCTTGTGCAACAATACAACCAAAGTCAAATATAGTTGCATGTAACATGCAATCACTGTAGTTATTATTGGTTTGTTTTTCCTCAAAAGCGATTAATGTGATTGGTATCATCTAACAATTAAATCGAATTTTCCGAATCAAACTCCCTTGACAATGGGCTTAATTAACATTATTCCTAGTTCATTATGCTTGGATCTATAAAAAGGAAATAAGCCAACACAACAATGCCAACCGAACCGAATGCCAATCGTTGTCAACGATTTCACTTGGACAGAGCAAGAGTAGGTACCTAACAATCGGTAGGACAACATAAGGCGTTTTTCTTTTCTAGTTCAGAGCACAACCTGAACTGTTATACAAAAAGTTCGCATTTCCTTTTTAGCTCAGACACTTCGGAGCTCGAATTTGTGTTTCTTTTTTTGCTCAGAGCATGATCAGAGCGCGCTCTATGAGCTCAGAATAAATTGACTGAGCATCCTGAGTAAAAAGCTGAGTACACACACATGTACATGCACACTTCCAGTCACATTTGAAGGACAAAAAAACAGGAAAAACAAAACATCCTCTGAATGCTCTGAGCACGCATGGTTCAGAGCGCGAGTTAAGTATCCATAGCAAGACATATTGAGAAAAAAGATAACATTATTTGTATTCAATGATATCTTTAGTCTCTAGTACAGTCTTGCACACAACGCTACAATGATAACATATGTAAAAGAGATAATATCGTTTGTATACAATGTTGGAATATTATCTCTTCTTCATTATCAAGCAAGACGATTGTACGCTTGGGTCTCCTTGTAGATAGATAAGAAAAGTATATAAATACGACTGTATGATGAATTTATCAACAGTCTTATTGTAACTACATAGTAGCCTTAAGCTCCTTTTAGAATTAGTAAAAAGTATTTCAATAATAAAGGACATAGTTCCAAATAAATATTGTTTAATTTTAAAAGTAAGAAACAAGTGTTTTAATTGGCGATCCTGCCAGGAGGTTAAATATACTTTTTAACTTCAATCGAGCGGACCTCGGGAACAAGTAGTGAAATCTAGTATAAACAGAACACTCGCGTTACCGGTTACAAGAATTACCTAGCATAGCAGGTACAAATATAGCTTCTTCGTACGAAGCAGCAAAGCAATTCAGTGAAAGTGTATATGTGGAGGAAAAAAACACACAAATTCGACGACAACAGACACGAGTTCAAAATGGAACAACTCGCAGTATTAATGGCAAGATTAGAAGCTTTAGAAACCAGGAGCAACACAGTAACACAAACCCTAGAGCACACACGCACAGAGAATGCAAGGTTAGCAGCAATAATAACTAACCAAAATCAAATAAACACTAATTTAGAAACAAAACTAAATGAAGTAAAATCTGGATTAGGCATAGTACCAAACATACCTGTGCTAGAGGAAATAAGAACCACATATACAGATGGTAGTGAAATACAGTTAGACGCATTTAAAAGCCTACCTATTTTCAACGGCGATCAATCAAATTATCGGTCGTGGCGCGAAGAAGCATCCAGATTAATGGACAGCATTAAAAACTTCAAAACACACAGTAAGTACGCAGCAGCATTGACTATAGTGAAAAGTAAAATACAGGGTGCAGCCGCGAATGTGTTAACCAATTATAACACAATTTTTAATTTTGAGGCGATACGTAACAGATTAGATTATACGTACTCTAATCAAGAACCTCTATACGTGCTACAAGACATGATGAAAGCCATCACGCAAAAAAGAAGCACACTGTCTGAATACCACGACGAGATAAATAAAAATCTCAATTTAATAATATCAAAAATCACTATGTCAGGTGATCCGCCGAATATAATCGACAGACTAATTAAAAATGCTAACGACGACGCAGTTCGTATATTCATTGATGGTATGAGTGACAACTTTACAAGAGGATCATTATATTCAGCTACAATAAATGATCTAGAACACGCATTCGCAATTGCTCGCAGAATAGAACATGATAATGTGCACAGGCATTTACATCTCACTCAAGATAAGCACCACAAAAATATGCCACATGAACGCAGAAACGAAAGAAGACCAAATTATTCGAGCCAAACAACGAATTATCAACCCCAGAAGCAATACGATAATATGCAGCAACACAATCAAGGACCACAGCCGATGGAGATAAACTCGAGACAAATTGTACATGCACAGCGACAAAATTGGAATCAATACAAACCCGATGTATATAATCCACCAGCGAAACGTGAACACAGCGGGAGTTTCAACACACACAACAGACCGCAACGATCTTATCAGCAGAACTTCAAGCAGCAGAGAGTAAATAACTCCCGACAACAACGCAGAGACGATGTCAGCAGTACATATGCAGAAGCAGATGAAACGGAATGTATGGTAAATAATAACATAAGAATAGATCATTTAAACTAGTAGACGGGTTGCCCTGCTTAAATTTAACTAGTACTATTTCTAAGGAAATTTATAAAATTCTTATTGATACTGGTGCAACCCATAATTACATTAATAGAAAATGCGATTCTAGCGAAAAAATTAAAATTAAACCTATAAAAATAAAAACAATGCATGGTTATTCTATGGTAGATACAAAGAAAGTAGTTAGGATATTAAAGAAAAATATAACATTTTTTGAATTAGAGGATATTCAGTCTTTTGATATGATATTAGGATATGAAGGACTTAAAGTTCTAAACGCGGAAATAAATTTCAGTAATATGACTCTAACTACCATAAGCAGTGTCGAATCTATTCAGAAAATTAATTACATAATTGGGGAAAATAATATTTATAAAGCAGACATAGATAGACTGATGAAGATTAATAACAGCATAGGACCGTTACCCTTTACAGATACTATAGAAGCAAGCATTAGGACGACCAATGATAATCCGGTTTATGTTAAACAATATCCATATCCCATAGCAGATAACGAATTCGTAAACAAAGAAATACAGAAACTCTTACATGACGATATAATAGAAAAAAGCCATAGTCCTTATAACAGTCCCATATGGACAGTACCTAAAAAAGGTTTGGACGAAAAAGGAAAACCAAAACGGCGCATGGTTGTTGATTTCCAAAAACTTAACGTTCACACTGTAACAGACAGATACCCCATTCCGGATGTCAACATGACAATTCAAAATTTAGGTAAAGCCAAGTACTTTACAACATTAGATTTGGAGTCAGGTTTCCACCAAATTAAAATCAAAACAGATGATAAAGAAAAAACAGCTTTTGCTATAAATGGCGCAAAATATCATTTTAAACGAATGCCTTTCGGGCTCAAAAATGCACCAAGCATATTTCAGAGATGCGTGGACGACATTTTGAGAGACTTTGTAGGTAAATTCGTACACGTTTACATTGATGACGTATTGATATATTCTTCATCTGAGGAAGAACATATACAGCACATAAGTCAAGTATTCGACGTACTCAATAAAGCCACATTAAAAATATCTGATGAGAAAAGTAAGTTTTTTCAAGAAGAAGTAGAATACTTAGGTCACATAATCAGACATGGTAGAATCACTACGAACCCTGAGAAAATAGCAGCTATAGAAAATTTTCCAGTCCCACAAACGGTAAAGGATTTGAGAGGATTTTTAGGTCTTACAGGTTACTATCGTAAGTTTATAAAAGGATACGCAAGCATAGCCAAGCCCCTGACATTATATTTACGAGGAGATAACGGTAAAGTAAACAAAAAACAAAGTAAAAATATTAAGTTAAATCTGAATGATTCAGCATTAGAAGCGATTAGAATTTTAAAAAATTATTTGAAAGAACAAGTCGAACTTTTTCAACCGGATTATAGTAAACCATTCGAGCTTACTACTGATGCATCCAACATAGCTATTGGAGCCGTACTAAGTCAGAATAAGCAACCTATACACTTCTTGTCAAGAACACTGAGTAAGACAGAAGAGAACTATAGCACAAACGAGAAAGAGCTATTAGCGATCATATGGTCCTTACAAAAACTCAGAAACTACATATATGGTATAGCAGACTTAACCATATATACCGATCACCAGAGCCTTATATATTCTGTATCAGAAAAAAATCCCAACACAAAGCTGAAACGTTGGAAGGGAATCATTGAAGACTTTGGAGCAAAATTAGTTTATAAACCAGGAAACCTAAATCTTGTAGCTGACGCATTATCACGTCAACGCATAAATACTTCTACCATAGAAACAGCACATTCAGCTGAAAGTTCTTCTAATGATATAATAAAAACTGTGAATCAGCCTTTTAATGCATACACTGCACAGTTCGAACTTATTGAAGATATAACAAATAATATCGAAACACAAATCTATTTTAGTAACAAAATAAGACTCATAATAAAGTTTAAGGACAAAGACTCTTTACTAAGGCAGATGAAAGAAGTTATACAACCCCAAAAGATTGTAGCTTTGCATACGAAATTTGAAAACATATACAAATATGGTGAAAACATAAAAAAAGAATTCCCACTAGTAAGATTTATATTCACACCAAGAAAACTTCAAGACGTGACAAATTTGGAGGAACAACTAAAACTTGTAAGGGTAACTCACGAAAGAGCACACCGAGGGTTACGTAACAATATACAAGAAATCTCAGAGAAATATTACTGGCCCGATCTAAATAAACAAGCAAAGAGTTTCAACAGAAAATGCATAGCATGTCTATTTGGAAAATATGAAAGAAAACCTATCAGAGAACCTCTGAATAATTCAGAAATACCAACACATGTGGGAACACACATTCATATGGACATATACTTCAACGACAAGTATACTTTCCTTGTAACAGTAGATAAGTATTCTAAATATACAATCCTTCGGGAAATCGAAACTCGAAACAGACTGTACGACGTTATGGAAGAGGTCTTATCTAATTATTTCCCAAAATGTGAACGACTCATGACAGATAACGAGAAGGGATTCAAAACAGAAATGGTGAACCAAATGTGTTTGAAATACAACATAACTAAAGTAGAAACTCCAGTATACAGATCGACAGCGAACGGTCAGGTAGAACGTGTAAACGGTACAATAACTGAACTGTCTAGAATATTCACAATTCAGAATAAAACAAGACTTATCGAAGAAATATTTAGAACAGTGCGTGAATTAAATAATTCTATACACTCAGTTACCGGTTTGAAACCTAGAGACATTTTCTTTAATCAAAATAAATATAGCAATAGTGAAATTATAATAAATAAACTAAACTCAGCATCCAAAAAAGTGATCGAACGTCTAAATAAAGGAACTCGACACAGAGAGTATAAAAAAAGAGATAAGATAATGGTAAGAATCACAGGTCTTAGAAAGAAATCTAACGCCAGATACATAACAAGAATAGTAGAAGAAGATAAAGGAGACACTGTAATCTCTAAAGAAGGAATAAAAATTCACAAGGATAACATAAAGAATTATCATTTTTCAGATGACGAAAATATTAATATTCCTAACATTACTAGGAATTGTACAGAGTCAAGAAGGGCAAGGAAACGTTCAAATAACTGAGTTACTAAACAAGAAGTTTATACTTACGCAAACAGATGACGTGTATTTATTCAAAGAACAAACTTATTTGTTACATGCCACCAACCTGACTTCGATATTTCAACCTTACGTAAATATCGTAACTAGTAAATATCAACCTACACAAGAAGAAAAAATTTGGTTAAGTAAAATTAAGAATTTAGCAGACCAATTACAAGAACATACTAGGCATACTAGATCAATTAACTTTTTAGGAACAGCTTTCAAATATGTGTTTGGTAATCCTGACCATTATGACTTAGTTAACATAGAAACGAGTATAAATAATCTCATAGAAAACAATAATAAACAAAAAACTATAAATTCTAGATTTGAACAAATTTTGCAACAATTCGAAGGTCAGAGCCTTAAAGAACATTTAGTAATAGAACAAGTGTACGAACAATTATTATTATTGACCAGAACAATTAATGCAGCAAAAAATAATGAATATTTATCAGAAAGCCTAGACTTAGATGACATTAAAAATATTATTCAACATGAAATAATTCAAGTACCCATAATAAATATACTTGAGTACTCTAAAATATTATTAGCTAGAACTGATGAATTCTTCATCACAATATATAAATATCCAGTTCTAATTAAATCATGTAAATTGTATAAAGTAACACCTTTAAATTCAAAACATGGAAAAATCATTACAGATAAAACAATTGCCTTATGTAACCAAACTTATTTAAGAACAAGAAATTGTCAAAATCATCTAAGTAAAAACATTTGTGAAATTAACTTTGAAGAAGAAAATTGTCTTATTCCACTTTTAAAGAATATAACTTCAAAATGCAACATTAAACAAGAATACGATTACGACTTAGAAATTGAATCCGGTGTTATGTTATTAAGCGGTAAGCATAAGTTAAATAATCAAACAATTAATGGTATAAACTTAGTTACTTATGAAAATACTATAAATCTAGACGATAAAATATACAAAAACATGCATAAGCAAATTAAAGAAGTTATATTAAGAAATCATAATTCAGAGTCTTACATCGACCAAATAATTAAAGAAGATACAATGTACAAATTCGATAACATAGATACTTTAAAAAAACTAATTATTCCTTTTGAAGAAAAACCGATATTATCAACTATATACACAATTGTAACACTGATTGTTATTCTAGCATTTACGTACGTAATGATAAAAACTATACAATGTATAACAGATCGTCAAAAACAAAAAAAGATTGACGCATATAACAAAACTTATGAAAGAGAAATGTTAAAAATAGCGTCGAAAAATCGGGACGATTTCGTTTAACAAGGGGGGGAGTTAAGTATCCATAGCAAGACATATTGAGAAAAAAGATAACATTATTTGTATTCAATGATATCTTTAGTCTCTAGTACAGTCTTGCACACAACGCTACAATGATAACATATGTAAAAGAGATAATATCGTTTGTATACAATGTTGGAATATTATCTCTTCTTCATTATCAAGCAAGACGATTGTACGCTTGGGTCTCCTTGTAGATAGATAAGAAAAGTATATAAATACGACTGTATGATGAATTTATCAACAGTCTTATTGTAACTACATAGTAGCCTTAAGCTCCTTTTAGAATTAGTAAAAAGTATTTCAATAATAAAGGACATAGTTCCAAATAAATATTGTTTAATTTTAAAAGTAAGAAACAAGTGTTTTAATTCGCGCTCATAATGCTCGAACTCTGTTAAGTGCTCAGCTCTGAACTAAAAAAGAAAAACGCTTATAAATACAATTTTCGTTCACCAGCAATACGGTAATGCACACTACACACATCCTCCTCCTAAATGTAGGCGAGTTGCGGTTTACTGAAATGTCAATGGCTTGTCAAGAATTCATAGACAGAACGGTCAGTACATCTACCGTCGCCTTCCAAGAAGTCGTGCGGGTAATATTTTGAGAGGACACTCGTGCACATTTCTTGATAAATTGCTTCACTCAATGGGCTATTTAATCCTGCGACACACACGACCGAATGAATGAAGGAAAGAGGTTTGTTGAATTTAAAGCCAGAGGTTGAAGTAAAATCTAATCAGACCAAAAATATAAATGTTAAAAAAAAGTGCCAAGTTGTACTATATAAAATCCTCTATGTAACAACACAAGTCAGCCTTGAAAAGTACTGAGATCTAAAAGTACGAAAAGTTCTTACTCCAAATACCTATTTAAAGTAGAACTAAAACAATAACAAATTAAGAGAGAACTTTCATTACCTATTTACATGACTATAATTTGTTGGGTTCACTGGTCAAGTTTTTAAAACCTCTCGTATAGGGCGCAATAAAAAGAAAACTTGCCAAGTAAACCTATACCAAAATAAATTTGGTGAGGCGCCTGTGCTTCATCGAATGTTTCGAATTTAAAGTTTCTGACTTCAGTAGTTCTGAAGATAGAAAGGTTCGAAAATCGTATAAGTTTGTTCCTTTAAAAAGGGTGTAGTACCAAAACTTGGCTGGGCACTAACTTGCCTCTTGATTATGCAGCGCATTAGCCAAGTATTTAGACAAGAACTGCGTGATATTGTTTATTCAGTTAATAATTATGGATGTACGGGTATGCTATATATATATACATATACATACGTTCATTATATTAAAGCTTAGCTATTTGAAAAATGTAAATTAGGTACCATTAAGTAGTTTTCTGTTTGCAGTTAGTTCAAATCGACAGATCAATTTTAAGTCTATTATGTAAGTTGATTAGAGGTAGACATGATAATTTCGTCGTCAATTTCAAATTGTATTCCATGTTTTTTTTTTTACAAACATACAGTGAACCCAAACTCTTCACGGGTTCATTACTTAGCCGCAGCGTAATCGATAGCCAAAATGAGTCGCCAAAAAAAAAAGTGGACCTAATATCTACAAACAAATAAAAATAATATATCCATAATCAAAGAAGGCAGAGAGATGGAATGGTGAGGGATCGGAATGCTATACGCATTAGAGTGAAGAAAAAACAAATTCTTATGAGAAATGGGGGTTTTTCAACAGTTTTTAATGTTTTGTACGGAAACAGTGGCCCAAAAGAATGCAGTGAATTTTTTTTTAAATTCGTCGCCGGTGTAAAAGACGACCAAATATCACAAGTTCACAAAGAAGCTTGTTTTTATTATTTTTTTTTTTTTTGTTCATGATAATAAAGCTATTCTCAATATTAAATCGGTTAACTGAAACATAAAATTTGTCACGGAAGTGTTTTTTTTCTAGAATAAAATACCATTTAAATGAGGCAAAGTTGTTTCTGGTAAGCTGAGTCGACTGTATAGTTCTTTATGGATTTGCTGACTAATTTTCGAAGTCATATGTCTCTATATTATGTACAATTACGAATAACGCTTCAAATGTGGTGGGGGCGAAGAACTTTTCAAATATTCTTAGAATTTTGTTTTACAGATCGGGAATTGACCCCTTGTCGGTAGGAAACAGAATATTTGTTCTTATTTTAATATAAGTATGGTCCAGGGCCTCCGGTCCCTACGGACCTGTTGCGCCAACTAATTATTATTATTATGGTCCACATTTCTTTCCATATTTTTTTTAATTAAATTTTCTGAAGTTTAAAACATCATAATTGCTATAATCCTTCGTTAGATTATTAATTAGGTCATTTCTTCAGAAGCTATACCAATACGTCCTCCGATTTAAGAAAAAAAAATAATTTCTTGTTGTGCTTGGTCTATGGATGTTTATAGAATGAGTCACAACTAGGGTGACCAGATCCACACCCAGCAAAAAGAGGATAGGTACCTACCTTAAAAAATCTCAAATGAAAAATTTAAGAACAACAAACAGCAACAAGAAAATTTCAGAATTAGTGTTGAAAAAAACTTTTGTTGTATTTTTGTCTCTGTAAACCGAGAATTATCGGAAAGAGGATAAATCCCATACTTTTTCAAAAAGACACCGGAATTTCTTTTCGATAAAAAGAGGAGATGTCCTTTTAAAATAGGTCAGCCTAGTCATCATAATAAATAAATGTAATATATTCACTTAATTTAATAGCCTTATATAGGAGCGAAGGCGAATTTTCATGTAAAAATGTAAATCATTAGATGGAAAAGAAGACGCCTTAAGTACCTAGGTAACTTCTTATTTGAAATGTTTAACAGTAATAAAGGTATCGCATTCTTTCTTTTACTGCATTCTATTAAGCAGCTATATAAATCAACGTGGTTTGTATATTTTCATTCTTGGTGGCAAAACGTTGCATTAGGGAATTCCCACACTCATCTGTCATTTGGTACACATTTCGAAAAAATCGGTTTCGAAAAAATGCCATAAACGGTTCGACAAAAAAAGACTATAATAATTAAAGTTGAGTTTAACTAGTGTAACCTTTATCACAAAATTACTTTCTGCTACAGTTTCACTGCAAGATCGTGTCGCTCGTATTTACTATTGTTTTTTTTTCTTAATTCCCAGTTCAGGACTCATACTTCCATACGAAGCGAAAAGGAGAGCGTGCAAATTAACACATTGAGCGGAAAGCTACGAGTACACATATAAAACAGGTGATTTACGAAAACCAGAAGACAACATTACAGAAATTAACGTTTTTAATAAAAGTTTGATTAAAATGCTAATCAATATTTAGGCAACAAAGATAGAATTTTTAGAATTACGCTACGTCCCGATCGGAGTATTATGATGTCATACATAGTTGGAGAGAGTTTTAATTTTTATTTATTTTTGTTTTCTGTTCTGTTCTGTGCGGAATCAACCCAACTTATCGCTCCCAATCATATCTACCTATCCTTTCCATTCCATCTCAACATCTACAACCTATAACCTTCATCAATCAGGCAACCATGTTACAACCAACAAGTTCAAAATAGATTAACAGCCTTGACTATAAAACTCGATTTTATCAGAAAACACCAAATTCCATTAAATTTTCCACAAATCCCGTCAACCTTACGATTTTTCTGTATAGCGAATTTCGACAACAACGCAATAAGGATAATCGTATGTAAATTTGATTAAGGGCATTTACACCCGCATTATGTACCTACTGTACCTGAACATACACAAGAAGAAGGAATGAAAAAAACCATTCAAGCAAAACGGAAGCGGATTCATACAGAAGCTCATAAGTCAGCATCACCATCAACAGCATTTGGCAAATGTTTCAAATTTTCCACTTTCTACGATTTCCATCCTCCCCACACCTCGGTCGTCGTGCAACGTTAACGCTTTGCAGCAATTCCACTTCCAATGATGCGTTAAGACATCACTTTGCGGGGCAACAAAAAATAAGCAAAGCACAAGAGAATCATTCCCTCCACCCCCATCCTGCCAAGTCAGAGATTGAAAATGTACAAGAAAAGGATACAAAACATTGAGTTTGACTCCGATGCACGATGTGTGTGTGTGTGTGTGTCTTACCCTCGCTCATATACCTAATACAAGAGCATAACCATTTTCCGGTAGTGTGGTGCTAACGCTTTTTACCCTCGAATTCCAAAAATAGAAATTCAATATGCAGTAAGCCAATCGTTTCACCAAAGCCCACACAAAGGCATACCCACCCTCCGAACTCGTTTGCAATCGTATCTTCTCCATCCATATGCACATCGGTATAGCAAATAGGGAACCCCAATGTAGAACCAGTCCTCGGGCGACTGACATCACGATTGTGAGACAATGTGTCGAGCAAAAGTTGTCAGTTGATTTTATTCACAACAGGTGGCTGCCGCCCCAGCATATCCTACTACACACCATATAAACTGCCAACCCCAGTCAAAGGGTCTTCGTTCTTTCCAGCTGGTCCACCGCCCTATTTGTAAGGAGTAGGGTGTACTTTATGGTGTAACCATGACAAGTCAACCTAAACCGCATTCACAAAATTAAATAACAAGTGCATAGGTACTATGCACATGCATGCGCAGGTGAATGTAGCCTTACTTGTGTGTGGGGGTGAGAAAGGAATGCAAAGCCGCACACATAGACGGATTGAGAAGTTTGCCAACAACTGTTGGATTTACCGCTGCACAGTCTGTCCGCATTTTCTCTGTGACCTCTGGCAACGGCAAAAGCCGACTGAGGAGAAGATGGAGTACCGGTACCCCGTTCCGGGAATCCCTTTACTAACTTTGTCAGTTGCAATCGGCAGGATGGTTTCTATGATGGAAAGCAACACCCAGCTCACACTTTACCTCAGAACATTACCAGTCGAGGCATTAAATCACTTCCCTGTTCACGAATACATGTAGGTACTCGTAGGTAGGTATATACATTCACGGGATTGACTGCTGCTGTTGTTTTCAATTCTGATTCGTGGTTGTCATCACAACAACTAATACTTTCCACGACACAGTTTACCCACTCCGACTGATTGACTGATAAAATGTGGAGATTGCACTTCAACTACAGTGAACTGCCATTGGATGTTGTTCGCTCAAGCCTGTGGCAATCATTGTCTTACAAACAGCAATCATTCTGTCGATAAAGGACATTCCATCAGCTTGTTTACTTGCTTCTCTTGTTTTGTGCCTCTCCATCAACTCACATAAGCTGACTGTTGTCACCTGTTGAAGTTATTTGCTTTCGGGTTGGAATCCTTTCAGGGGACGGGAGGAAAACTGGTCCCACGTATACACACCGATGGGACGATTGGTGTTCTAAGGAGTTACAACTTGTTGCCGTTTTGTTTCTGTCCCTATGTGCGTAAAAGACGTAGTCCTTAATGAGTTCACAATAATGACAGTAAGGGTGTTGGTTGAGGGTGGTGCGGTTGCGTGGGTACTCGTACCCAAACAAATGACGTTTATTCAGCGGATAAAAGGAACTCCGGTTGGAGTACCTACCATCTTCAAATTTTGGAAACTTTCTGTAAATTGATTTAAAAGATATTTATCGGCCAAGTTATGTCGATAAAAAAAATGTTTTTTTTTTCGGGGTAATGGAAAATGTTTTGAGATAAACTCGCAACGAGGGGAAAAGCAATTTAATATTGATCAAATTATTTACTTGGACAACTTTTTCTTTAGAGGCAATGCAATCTCTTGGTTTGAAAAATCATTTATACAAATCTGTCAAAACGTTATCCCTTTTGACAACTACTGTGAGATTTTCTGCTCTTGCAAGGGGCACCTGAGTATAATATTGTATTAAACAATATCTTAATAATCTTTAAATAATCTCAGTAAAGAAAAGTGAAGTATACCCAGACGCCAGACCCACAATTCTCAGAATGGAATTAGAGCGATTGCATTCTTTTTGAACATAGGCATTCAATTCTGATCACTGCCGAGAATTTATTTTGATAGATACAGTAATAAAAGTTCTTCGTATTTAAATATATGTTAAGAACATTCAGCAAATATACAAGTTAAGGCTTTAAAGCTACCTAGCTGTAGGTACTCGTTAGACAGTCTTACAAAGCATTAGCTGTCAATGGAAATTCGTTCTTTGATTACATCCCCATGCCAGCATTGCCAGTTTGAAGCCTCTCCCTCCAGATCTAGAGGTTCTTCTGGTCGACAAAGGGAAATCTGGGGGGACATATTGTTCAGGGAGAAATCTGGGATTTTTTGAAATTAAATTTTATTTGTATCTCGTTTTTGTTACCTCAAAATGAGCTTCAGGCATTCGGTGAACGTAAGAAACGCTGAGTAACTTATTCTTAAGAATGAGGTACCTACCTACATACCGTAGAGATTCATCGCTCTGTTTACAACTAAAAGATTCAAAATTGAACATGGCAATCCATAGCGTAATAAATGTAGGTATGTGCTATTTTAAAATGCTGATCCGCCAAAGCTAATATTATCTTTGGACTATATTCATTTACAAAACACGTCTTTCAAAACAAGCTTTTGTAAAGGTTTCTGAAATATTTTTCAAGATTTAGCCACATACCTAATCTTCTAAATATATAAAAGAAAGTGAAATTAGTTACTACGCTTATAACTAAAGAACACCAGGACCGATTTCGAGTATTCGCATCAATTTCGACTTGTCTCCGGCTAAAAAAGAAGAATAGGTACCCAATAAAGTTCCCAAAAAATGCCCAAAATACATTTAGGTACATAATTTTTTCCCATATGTAGGTATTTTGTATGGAGCGATCTTACGATGCCATCTTCATGATAGATGACGTTTATGTTTACGTTACGTCGTGACAATTTATTTTTTGACAATATTTTGCGACAATTATTGTTTTTGCAACAAATATATGTGACAGTTGTTTTTGTAGCAATTTTTTTTGTCACACATGAAAAACGAAGATGATTTCAAATGCTGGTTCCGTTATTGCCAGTAGATCTCGATGTGTCCATCCACTTTTGACAGGTGATTCATTTGAACAGTCTTTCCGTCACATACTATTGTGCTTTGCAGACGTGCATTGCGATTTATCAGCATTTTTTAAAGTTTTATCAGATTTTTTGGTTATGTTCTTTGTGATTGCACATCGACAATCAATCCGAACGTTAATTTCGGATTGTGCAAAGTGCAATTACCGGAAACACTACCAGTAATTCAGTAATACCACGATCGACAGCTGCCGATGAGATCAATGCTTGCCTCAAATCATGTGTTTTTGTCCGTGGGTTGAATCTGATACTCTCTGGTCAGTGGCTCCGCGTACTACCACAGAGCCACTGCTCCCTCATTCGCTATTTGTTTGGACTACAAAGTACAAAGAATCATATACATTTGATATTCTTGTCGGACATGGTACCAATTAAGTGTTTACTTCTCCTTATTAACTTCATGCACCTTTTGAACGCGTTAAGCGATTGCGATGAAAATAAAGCAAAAGGTGCTGCCAATCCTTTAACAACTTTAATTTTATAAAGTGACTTTCCGAAACAGACAAACAATTTTATTTATCTATGAATAATAGGTGCCATGAATTAAAGCCATATGAACTAACGCCATAATGGCGTAAATTCACTTTCAAATGCGAATTAACGCCATAATCCACTTATGGCCTTATTTCACTTTTAAATGAGAACTAAAGTCATATGGTTTTAGTTCGTTTTAGAGGTGCCGTGAAATAACGCCGAAAGAAATAACGCCGAATTGGAAAACTCGGCGTTATTGCGCTTTCACAAAGTGAAATAATGCCGAATTTCAGAATTATTATTTCACATTAACAAAGTGAAATAACGCCGAACATTGTTTGTGAAATAAAGCCGAAGCAAATGGGTATCATGACGTAATCTCGAATGACAAAAATCTCGAAGGCTAAAAATCTCAATTTGAAAATTCAACAAAAAATATAAGTAGAAAACCTCGCACCCACCCCGTAATCCAACAGTAAACCCAAGCAGGGGGGTTGCAGGGGGGCAGCATGCCCCCCCATACACATTTCATAATTTGCGCAAATTACTATTGTCTCAAAAATTAATATTAATTTAAGAATGTATTTATAAATGGCGTTAGTTCACATTTAAGTGATGGCTGTAGTTCTCGTTTGAAAGTGAATTAAGGCCATAAGTGGATTATGGCGTTAATTCGCATTTGAAAGTGAATTTACGCCATTATGGCGTTGATTCATATGGGCTTCGTTCACGGCACCTTTTATTTATCTATGAATAATAGTCGTTCGGCGAGCAGTTCTTAATAAGTAAGTCGGTATACATTTTTGAAGAATTAATATTATGCAATATATACCTATATCATTCAACAACTCATTGAAGTTTTTTCTACCGTACACATCACTTAAAATAGCATCTCTTGTTCAAGTGCAGGTGGTTATTGAGCCGTTCCCTCTATTTGATACCAAACATTTTCAGTCTCAGTTTTTTTTTAATCCTTTGGCAGATTTTCACTGCAAAACTTCCTGCAAGCTCATCATTATATCCAAATTTCATAGGTCATTGAAAGATTAGAGTTAAACTCATACTTTTTGCACTGCAAAACTTGTAATCACTGCAATTCACTTTCTTTGCAATATGGAAAGTTATTAATGCCTTTAAAGTCCTTACCGATACAATTTTCTCAACAGCTTTAGTCAATATCATCTAATATTTATTTTCGGTCTTTGAAACTGTCATAAATTGTTAGACTGAAATTAATTACCGACTAGCTGTATTACATGTCGCATAAGCAGCACATCAGATCAGATGCTATGCAACATGCCGAATTGGCATAACATGTTGGATAATAAATAGAACCGTATCCAAAACATACATTCTCCCGAGGATATGAGCTTCTCTTGGAATACGACTTTACGTCAAAGGTAAATAAAAGCCGAAATATATGCATTGATGTTAAGGGAGAATTTGATACCAAACTAGGGAGGTACGTACCTATACAAACATATACAGGCATATACAATGTGCCTAGAGCTTTCAACAAGATTTAGTTTCAAAATAGCGTTATACAAATTGTAGCTAGCTACAATTGACCTTTGCCATGGTAACCTGTTTATATAATTTCGTTCTTCCTTCATATATGCAAGACTTATTCACATTTCTTATTTTTTAGCTATACCTAAAAATAAAAACAGCACATACATATTATATTGTATGTAGGTACTACTTGTACGTTGTATACCTGATCAATATCGCAACCAAAATCTAAAAGCATCTAAGAAAGAGAAATCATTATTTGCTTTAGCTTTTACTAACATTTTTGAATTCATCCGCTGGGTGGATATCTAAATGACTGACTGCATTCATAGATTTATATTGCAATAATTGTTTGTTGTAGTAGTACTTGATCAAGAGTTTTAAGTGTATTTAGTATGTAGTAGCAAAGCAACGTGTTCACCAAAAAAAAAACTTGTTTAGCTTACCTCAACAATTTGTTAATGTTGGCTTTATACCTACTAGAGAAGCTAAAATGGATTCGATTTTTCAATAGTACAGGAGACTTCTCGCCGAAAAACGAACTAACCCTTAAATGCATGGTGACCCATATCTGGCACAATCCATTCTTTGGCCTATATATTTGCATGTAAAGACAAAATTTAAGTTAGCTCATCGAGTGCCATATTTGGCACATACGAAAAACACAAGGATACCATTTTTATTGGGGTGCCATTAGAATATTCCAAGAAAAACACTTATGAGTATAGGTTATTTCAGTTTGAGTTCGTCAGTAGAAATCGGTTGAGCGCAGAACGTGTTGTGCATTTTGTGTTATTAATTGGTGAATGTAGAAATTGTTTTCAACTGAAATAATACTGCATAAATCGGTAAAAAAAATAAAATGGTCCACAGCAACTTTGCAATTCGTTGTAATAAGAACTAAATTGTTTGTGCCATACATGGCACATCATGCAATAATGTGTACCATAATTTGATTTTAGAAGTTCGGCATTTCTAATGCTACTGGTAGCAAAAAATCCGTTTCGGACGAAGAATTCTGCAAAATGTTAGCAAAAATACCTAGTAGCAGTGCAGATGGTAGGTATGGAAAGCTACGAATATGACGCAGATGATCCTTGCTCCCGAATGATGCGAAAATGAAAAATATTGCTTGGTTCGAATCCGTTGAATACGTGGCCAATTTCCAAGGTGTCGACATATCCAATTTACTTTGGAAAGACAACAAAAGCGTGAACAACCTTTGTAGGTTCTGATCCAGTTACAAAAATTAACAGGTTCGATCGAAAAAACAAAAGAAAATATCTCAATAAAGTGTCCTGCTGCTATAACCACCCCGTGGAACGCGTCGATTTAATGGACATCTACATTGGACGATCGAAGATATCAATGAAATCCAAAAAATGGTACATGTGTCTTTTTCATCATATAATCGATTAAGCCATCATCAATTCCTGGCTTACCTATGTACAAAAAAAAAAACAAGTGGTCAGAAACATATGCACGCACATGGATGGATTCCGAATTGAGCTGTCGAAATCTTTGTGCAATATAGGAATGAGCTCCAGCATCCCAACTAAATTGGGAAGGGCTTCAGGAAGTCCATCTGTTGAATATTATATGCCGCGAAGAAAAGACAAGTACCAGCAAATTCCATACCAAGCAAGGATGTTAGACATGATGAAATCAATCATATGCCCATTTGGGACAACGTACGCCAAATATGCAAATTTTCAAGTTTATACCTAGTATTACCTATATGGATTATTTATTTATTTATATGTTTTTGTTTTCTGTCAGACCTTTGCTTTTGAAACAAAACTAAACGACGGTAAAATGGATTTTATATGGTTTCATTATTTTGTTTTTTATATCGACTGTCAAATGCTATATGAAATAAATTGTATTTTAATCCAATTGTCCAATATTTTGTAACGTCCTTAATGCATAGTGTGCCATATATGTCACAAATGCATTTTAACAAATTACTATTACTTAAAATATATTTTTTTAAAAACTATTTATAATAGAATGTTTAATAACTCCATTTCTATCATTAAACATTTTTTATTTAAATTTTTGAAAAATCATGCATTTAAGGGCTAACTTAAAAAATAATGTATATTTAATTTAAAAACCCAAAAAACCCGACTGACTGTAAAAAGGATTTAAAGAGATTGAAACAAGACACTTTAAAGTGGAACTAAATGACAATCGAAGAATACCTACACAATCTGACAAAAATATGCGCAGCTTCCTACTGCTAATTAGTTATACTTTAATAGTGTCTCGTTTCAATCTCTTTAAATCCTTTTAATAGTCAGTCGGGTTTTTTGGTTTTTCAAATTAACTTTTTTATTTTGAATTTATATTTTTATATTTATTTGTTTATCATATGACACTCCGGGAAAGAATAACAATTAATGACACCTCAGCCCTCAAAATCGGTCAAGCCGTTTAAGTTACAGGGCGTCACGTACGAACGTACATAGGATATACGCGCGAAACACATAACCCTCCCTGTGTCCAGTCGGGTAAAAAGAGCTGTCTTTCAAAAAATTTCGGGGAAAATCGGGTAGGTGCACGGAAGTTGACCGTCTAGTTTGGATAGGTTTTGGTTGAGTCTTCAGTGTTCATCACGTATAAATGACCCGAAGTTGAAGTTCGTTCAGCGTTTGAATGAAATTAGTATAGAGTGTTCTTCCTGTGACTTGGCTTTAAAACTCTTCCTAGATCTCATGCCTATTGTGACGCTTGGTTTGAACTGAATACATTTTTCATCAAATCCTACTCTAGTTAAATTTCTGCGATCTTTCAATAATAATAATAATAGGTAGGTACACCAAAAAATGTGTTGCCTATAAAAATAATGATGTGACTCTTTACTTGGTTTCCCATAAGTTTTACTTGCGTGTTTTGTTTTCCCGTGGGTCATATTCTAAAGACTCACATTTTTACATTAGCTTTCATTGAATTTTTTTTTTTTATATAAATATACAATTTGACTCAAGGCTAGGGAGCAAATGGTGGTGAATAGTTATTATTTAAATTCAACATCAGCGGCCAACGGTATGCATAATGTTTGTTTACTTTCAATGTATTATATTTTACATAAATTGAAATTGTCTTCTCGGATTCATACTTGTAGTATGCATCAGCATCGTTGTATGGGTAATGGGTTATGTCAAGTCCGGGTGTTCTTAGCAATACGTCTAAGCTCACCCGCAGTTCTCCCCAATTGGCATAATTCCTCGTCCTGCGCAATTATTTCTCGGTCGAATGACTCGTCTTTTTTCTTGGTGTACCTACCTAATAGATTCCATTGCATTGCATGTTTAAAGGAAGAATGTTCGCCAATGTCAAATGATAACATATGCTAGTTCCTCTTATGGTAGTGGATTAGGCGTATTTTTCTTGCACTAAACGCCTTCCACTGACATTGCACTACCGATTCGGCCGACTGCATGGTGTGCAATGTCGCCTTCTGTGGAGCCAATATCGCTCAGAAGCCAGAAGCAATTTACTATCTCTACCGTCTGTCCAGCAATGCTAGCTCAAGTTGCTAAGCTAAGACTGAGGCTAATGATATTTGTTTTTGCAGGTTAATCGTCAGTCCAACAAAACTTGCTTGGCTGTTGCATATGCCGGCATTTGGTGGTGCTGTAAGAAACATCGAATTCACATGGGGCGAACATTTTTGCTAAGTTAGTATAATAATTCTAATAGTTCTTCGTGTCCAACAATCAACACAATTTGTTTAGGTAATCGAGTCTGGAATAATAGGATAATTACTTGGTGGTTACCACGATGATGTAAATTTACGCTAAATTTCTGATTAGCGAGTATTTTTGGAGAGGTATGCCTAAAAGGGGCCAGTCAGACTCTGTCGTAACACCGGTCCTTTTCGTTTTCGGTTCAGGAAGTGAAACGCGCTGCCTGGAGCTCGTAGATAGTTGTTGAGAGATATTCGTCGCTTGCAGCGTAATCGTACTGCGTTATTTCATACTTAAGTGCTTCGCTGCAAAATTTCATCGAGAAGCTTCAATCGCCGAGCAGAAAATACTGTTCCGCATAAATTCCGCCTACAAATCGTCAATTGAAATCGAATTAAATCACTCGCCCCAAACAACTGTCACTGTTTGTTAAACAAACAAACAATGAAAATGTGTTTCATTTCAACAAAGAATTTCTATCTATCTTCGGAGCAATTTTCCCTTTATACTCCGATAACCATTTTTACTGTAAATAAATGATAAGGATAACGTCCACGGTATACAGTGTGGCACCTCCTTTCCGCCGACCGGCAAACCGGCAATCATTAGATGCGGGGGAAGTGAACAATTTCCGCAACATTAACTCGGAAGCTCCGATGGGAAATCGTTTAAAACTTCTTCCCGATACGAACTGAAATAAGCAGAAAGTATAGCAAAAAAAAAAAAAAAAACGAACGAGGAAACTGCGGGCTACTTTAAATTAAATACATAAAACAAAATGTAAAACAGCAAAAGCAATTAGCTGCACTTGCAGTCGATGCGTTTTAAAACTTGAGGCATAATTCCTGAATCTGTGCGGTAAAACTTCCGGAGAACATGGGAAACTCGTTTCCCGGAAAATGTGCGAACTGTACACACAGAAAATTATGACTGAATTGTGTCAGGATTTCAAAGGGAGGTGTATCAAAGTGCTGTTCGACAGATTTTGCAACAACCCGTCGGCGTTGTGTACGTATAAGTATACGATGACGATGAAAGTGGAGTGCACAATCTACAAGTTGTCAAATTTATAGAGGTAGAGCAGGGGTAGGACCTTCTCCTATTGAACTTACCGAAAATTGAATATTCCCTTTAGACTATTTATAGGGGTAGACACGATAGGTTTTTTTTTTTTTGTTTTTGTCCTAAGGTTACAATCACACAGAATTGGAGGTGGTTTGAATTGAAGCCCTTTTAATAAATCAATATGCACTTTATCTAAGCCCAGTAAATTATACATGCCCGCCTTAATAGGTCACAAATGTGCTGAAAAAGTATTAACAGAGATAGTACTGCGGATAAACTCGTGTTGTGTCGCAGAATTGAGGAAATATGTACATTATGTGTGTTCGTATATATTGGATAGCGTGGCATGAGAATAAGCACTCCGCAATGGCTGTCATACAGCGATAAGGATATCGATAAGGTGAATTAGATTGAGAGGACATTTAATTGCTCATACTGTGTTCTGCTTGAATGTAGTTACACACTGATATGGAGAGGGGTGGTAAGAGAGAAAGAGAGAAAGGGAACATCGTTGGTTGAATAACGCTAATATATTTTTTCCTGTTTGTTTCAAGGGGAGATTACCGAGGTTGATGTGTAAAATAAATACCACTTATATGTAGGTAACCATATTGCACGTACGCTACGTTTCAAAAGTCTGCGTAAATATTTCAGGGGGATTGGGTGTGATCATTTTTATGGTGGGTAGGTGCTTACTACACACATGGAGAGTACTTTGTTCTCTCTCCTATTGTGGGTTACATAGCAGAATATAAATATTTTTGCATTGAATTGTTGGCACAACAGTTTTGTCTTTTTTGTTTCCCCACTCATACAAAACGAGTGTTTATACAAGGAGCTACTTCTAGGTTTTAATATTTAAACATGCTACACTTACTGCTATTTGTTTTTTATAGACTTAGATTATAGACCTTAGATTAGGTATAACATTGTAACTATTAGCTGTAGAACTTTTATTTTATTTTATTTGTTTGCTTTATTCGTAGAAAGACGATGAAACCAATGCACAACAGGTAGTACTACATCGCACTTCCGAGAGTCCTTTGGCTGGAGGACAAGGCGAAAATCGCGTTAACTAAACAGGGGAATATTCGGCGATCCACCTAAGAAAATCTCGAATCTGCCTCAAATAATTGGTATTAATCGTTATTTCTAAGTTATGGCCTTGTCCATATTTCAAATGCAATATTTGACAAAAGGCATTAATTACCATGTCACAAATTACATGCAGAAAATTCCGTCACTTTTCTTTGTCTGTTTAATCTCTTATTCACGCACATTCATTCTCAGTAATTTTAAAATAATTCGTACCTACAACCTACCACTTTGCATGGGAAATATGCCAATCACTGGGGATTTGACCAGGTAGTTAGCCAGTTGTGTATGCTGTGTCCACATAAAACTTTGATACGAGAAAGTTTACTCATCAACAGGAAAGATTTTTCAAAGCACATTCCTTGGTTAATTAATTTTCATTTCGTTCTTCCTTAGGTGGGGTTTTTGTATTGTGTCAAATGCAGGCACATATGAGTAGAAATACAAAAAAAATGTAAAATCCGTATTTTGTTGAAGTCTGGACCTTGTTTTTTTAATATTTCATACTAATTTTAAATGGTTTTGATGGCTTTTTCTTGTGTGTGAAATGTTTGAGGGGAGCACGAATCGGTGGATGAAATCATACAATACTGCAAACTTTAACATTTTGAAAGGCATAATGTAGGTTCTCTCTCTTCCATTTCGGACAGTCGAATTTAGGTTTTTCTTGGATCCATCTATCGTTAAAGTTATACTTTAACAAATTTACTGCGTATACAGGTAAACGCTTTTTGTCTATACTTCATTTTATTGCCTTTAACATCATGATGCAAACAAACGGTACCGAAAAGACTGCATATCACTGCTTGAAGACCGATTTTTTAAGCTCCAATATAGAAAGCATTAATATTTACGTCTTCCTCGAAAACCCACTAAAGATATATTATAATAAAATAACTAACTGACGTCTATACCAAAACCAACACACATCCGCATAGTTTATTGAATTTACCATTAAATCACTAACGTTCAGTGCTACCGCGAGCAGCAAAAGTGCAAAAGTGGTTTCAGCTTCACGCATCTTTATCATTCATACATCATACTGTATCCTGTGGATTCGTAAAAAATTTCATATTCCACCATAATCGTAACGCACTGTCGTATATATGATGTGATAAAAAAAGAATCGTTAAAAACACTTTAATCGCATTCCACCTGCTATACTTTGGTTATGGCCAAAGGGCGTAAAACTAGTTCGAACAGCGCGCCCTCCTTCAGTTCATGTGTGCCCGTGTATACGGATACGGGTGAGGTTTGATGAGCGAAGTTCGATGCTCAAGTGAGTGGTTACTAACTAAGTAGGTATATGAATTACTGGGAAATATTCAAATTGACAAACTTTTGATGGAAGACAAGTAAAGCCGAAGGTTGCCTGTTCATGAATATGCTGGTTTGCGTTGTAACACCCTCCTTCTTATACGTGTCGTATTCAGGACAATCTCATAATTTAACGGTTTACTCAAGCATCAGGCGGCCTATTCCATTACCTGTTTTAAAATTAAAAAAAGTGATTTACCATTCAAGTCAGTATAGGTGTAGGTACTCGTGCGAAAAGTACGTACGAAGAGGAAGTTTTTGAATACTTACATGAGGTTCCGCACGATTGTAAACAAAAAACAAAACCATAATTGGTGGGCTAGAGGTCTGCAGAAAATACTAGGCCTTTTGCATATGTAGGTAGGTACTTATCGTCTTTCGCCTTGCGGAGGCGAACAGTTTCATAATCGCAATGATTGGCTCTTACATGATTGGCAGATTACTCTTTACACAGCTTCGCTTCAACCATCAATTGGGTAAATTGCGTCCTTTACGGGAACCATACATAAATATGTATATTACATTAAATTGTTTAAGTTTAAATTGTATTTTGTAGAGCTTCTGTTTTTCTGAAAGGCCACAAAACGACAACTAAATCGACACCTGACAACTGATCTTATGGGTCCCGATTTTATCCCGGATGGGAGAACAGTTTGCTTGAAATTTGAGCGCATTCTAGAGACAGTTAATTTTTAATTTTTTACATAACAACATAAATGTGTAGCCTATTTATAAAATGATTAGACTAATATTTGCTATCTAGCAATGGGCATGACGATATCTTTGCATTATTTTTTGCCCTACTTGTTTAGGTTTTTTTTTTTTCAATTAAATTAAAATGCATTGCCTCGCATTTTAAATTGTTTTTAATCCATTTAGCTGAAATTTCAATTTTGTATTCGGGTTCATTGCACTGTTCACTTATTTAAAAATCAATCAACTTTCGGTTAAAAGCAACCAAGTATTACTGTTAATATAGCTCCTCTACAGAGTTGGTGGATTAAAAATAACCAAGTCAACTTGTTTAACGAAACTCGATTAAATATAACCGATTTATCAATTTCCTCTTCAAATTTTCTCGGACGTAAATAGCAAACTAACTAATAATAAAAGAGTAACATGGTTGATACCAACTGATAAAGGGTGTTATTTTTAACAGAATGATTTAACTTTTTTAACTTGCTAGTTTTCAACAAAAAAATACTCGTTTTTTTTCTACAGACACTTAGTTTATTTTAACCCATTTTTTTAACCGAGTGAAAATTCCACTCGGTTAAGTTAAAATTTTGTGCGTGTTTAAATGGTCAATTTTATTCCATTGAGCTTTGTACAGTATCATGTGCTTTCTGATGAAAAGTGCTATCTTTTGTATACCACACAAATTTTCAGTAAAGGAATGACAGAATGTTTGCCTGTCAAGTTACGACTACATATTATGCCACTTTGAATGTCTTTAAATGAAGGTGTCCGAAATTTTGTCACTAAGTGTGATCGCCTGTCAAGCGTCTGGTCACGCGGGCTGTCGCAGCGCACTCTCACGCTCTTTCGGGGCTGACATTGTTGGCATGAAAAATCGTTGTAAGTGGTGACATTTGTTCGGTCTGCAATTTTTCCAAATCTACTGAATATTGCAAAAGATGTGCTTGTTTCACAACCCAACTGTTGGAAGTCGTTTTCGTGGAAAGCGACTTTAAACGACTCGTTTTGAAAACTGAAATATTATGGGAAAACTTCTGTTTTCGATTAAGTTTTCGAGTGTTTTTGCGAAAACCCTGTTTTCGCCTCTATGTGAATAGGGTACTTGCATACAAGCTATAATTTTATGGGGTGGCAAGTCCTAGGTGCGCTAGTAGGTGCATAGAAATTTGTGTTGACAATCGTACGAAACTTCAAAAATTCCGGGTCACCAATATTACTCGCACAAAGCATAGGTATATGAAACTTCCGCTGTGGAAAAGTAGCTGTCAGCGTTCGTAGCATTTTAGCCGTTAAATTTGTAATTATTCGTTGCGTGTGGATATTTTTCTTTTAGAAACAAGTGTACATTTGCTCAAGAGTCTAGATATTTATGAAAAAAGTCAATGCCGAATGGTTGCAATAAAAACATTTTGAGAAAACTTTCGCCTTTTATTTATGAAAAATGTACACATGTATGATACAGAAAAGTGGTATATAACCGATAAGGATGTTCCTTCCTAACATGTAAAACATCTCCTGTAGATAGTTTTTTTTAACCAAAATGATCAAGTTATTCGCCTTTTAACAATATACAATATGTGACCAAAAGCATTCAGTAATGTTAAAAAGTGGTATTCCGGAACTCACATTTTTCGAAAGTTGGCAGCATTTTTTTTTTTGAATGTTTTTATTTTAGAATGCTATTTTAGGTCACACCTCACACGTATTTGAATTGACATTATAAAAATGGAAAAACAAAATGGCGGAATTTGAAAACAATGTGTCAGTCGCAGCCCTGCGTACAAACTACGAAGATATTACAAAGCTTCTCAACTGGATCTAATCTATATATATAAAAGAAAGTGATGTTAGTTCCTACGCTTATAACTCAAGAACGACTGGATGGATTTCTATGAATCGCACCAATTAGGACTGGTGTCCAGCCTGTTTGAAAGAATAAAAAAAGAAAAGTCGGAAAATTCTTAACAGATGGCGTTGTAGGCCCAAATTTCGTTTTTCATGGGATTTCCCCACTCAAAAATAAATAAAACTGAATAGAAATCGAGTAGTGACACTTTAAATACAAAAAAAAAAAAAAATAATTTTAAAGGCAATTGTTGTTGTCAATTATTTCAATTATTTTCCAAGCAAATATTTGTTGTAGACAATTTAAATTTTTTTTTTAAATATACGATAGATATACCTATAGGTACCTAAGTTTGTTTATGTTTACTATGTTACATTAAGTAACTTTTTGAAATGTAGTAGATACTTTGATTTATTTGATGGTCTTTGAACCAATCATTTTTGTTTGACATGAATTTTCAGGATCATAGCATTAGTATGTCTGAGAAAGTTGAAATGTAGTGCTGTTTGAGATGACGTGGACAATGATGACAGGCAACAGGAGTTGTTGAGCGTCTTGAGGTGTCACGTAGGGAGGGGTTATTACGAAAAATGAGTGAGTAACAATCATGGTGCTCTGCTCATTCGTGAGTAAGGTTATGGGGAGGGCAGCTCAAAGGTACCATAACGCCTTGATACCGGTGTGGAGAGAGAAGGCTTACCAACCAAGATGATAATTGTGGTTAGTTTTCTTCTAGGCTGTTAAAGTTACAATCATTTCATTTAAAGTTAATCCTTTCCTTATTTTCTTGCAATTTTAAAACCTTTCCATGAAAATTTCAGGCATGTAAAAGTATCCGACAGCCCTTCCATCAAAGTCGAAATTTAGATTCCTGTGTCTCTCTCTCTATACAGGTCGAAAGAAATATCATTGTGCGTTAGTCGGGTGAAAACTCGAGAACGGCTCCACCGATTTCGATGATTTTTGTTTTGTGTTGTTCGTCTTGATTCAGGGATGGTTTAGGAAAAAAGAAAAGTCGGGAAGTTCTCAACAGCTGGCGTTGTAGGTACACATTTAATTTTTCAGTTAAATTCAATTATCTTCTATAACATAGGTAGTAATACAATAACAATGAACTCCATGATGATATAATACCATAATCACCGGGCCAATTCTTATAATTCTTCTTTTGTTTTGTTCGTATTGCTGTATATCAGGTTTAGGGTGTCTTAAAATATACTACTTTTGGGAACGATAGGTCTCCGAAACAGCTTGACAGCATGGTTGATAGCATACTCTTGGAGCCGATAGGTGGTGCCGTTGTCGACAAAAAATATGGTCCCTTGAAAAATAAAACTACCTACAGAGCTTCGAAATAACATTGAATATGTATTATAAATCCTAAATATTTCTTGAGCGCGTAAGTTTTCGCCACTATAACTTATTGATATTTGTGGTAAAGCAGATTTTCGTTTAATTTTTTTGTACTCGGGTACGAAGATATGCAATTATTAAATTCGCATAATATTACCTCCATTACCATTTGCATGACACTTTGTTCGTTTAGGTACTTTACTATCCCCTTTAAAGAGGGAAGGTTATGTGTTTACGTTTTATATTGGTATCAGAATTTCTATTTCAAATTTTCTGTTTCGTTCGAACCAACTTACACACATATGAAAACCAATTTAACAGCTCACTAAAATTCGGTTACAAGTCATACCCAAAATACCAATTTGTTTGTTTCGCGAAGTAGTAATTTTATGGGCTAAAAATGATTCCCCACTTTGGTCAACGTTTCATCCTGTACTGGAAACAGAACGCACTTTGATACATTATATAAACTGTTACTGTTGCGGAAACACATTTGATCTGAAATATAGGAACAGCGCTTACACTATAAACAACAATTTCCACTTGCTTATTGACCCGATAAGTGGCGCTCTCTACTCTTCATAGCACAAAAAATCAATCAGCATTTTTTTACATCCAATAAATTTCCCGTCCTTGGAGATTTTGCTTTTTAATTCTGTAAAGGTATGACAAGCCCAGCGAAATATTCCATATTTTTTTAAGTAAATGTTTAACAAAAAATGTTTATGAATGGTGTCGCAGTTCGTAAATAATAATTGTTTCACAAGTTTTCAGGCAGAAAGGTGAGAGTTGTTTTTTGTTTTTACATAAAGTACAAATCAGGTACAAATGTCCAGAAAATCTCGGAATATGTAATGAAAAATGTAAACTAGCAGGTTGCATAAATTTAAACTATTTTATAACTGCAACTGTTTTCGCAGAGTGACGATTTTAACAATCAAACGTATTTTGTGTGTGTGCAGAGAGAGAATTATGGTAATATTATGAAAAGTATAATGCTTTTTCTAAGAATTAATCCAATCTAAAGTGGACCAGATGTGTAAACTGCGGTGTTCATTATATTTCGAACTGATTGTAAACACTTTAAATAAGTTCTTAAAAAACTCTCACCTTCAAAAATTAAAAATGATTAATTTGATTGATATGGCAACACCCCCGACAAGCAACTGAAATTTCGTTGTACAGAATGTTTGCAATATGGCTGGTGGCATGGTCGTATTTTGAAAGCAACTGTTGCCACAATTCGTCTATGATCCGTATTGTTTTATTTTCATGATCTGATTCGGATCAGATCACGCTGATAATAAAACACGGCTATAGAATACCATCCTATAGGTGATACTTTGCAAAACATAACAGGTATAGGAAAACGGGTTGTAGCTCCTTCCATTAAAAAATAAAATCAAACGCTATTTCTAGAGTTGTATAATTAAAATTATTAATGGTAATTGTCAAAATAAAGCACTTTGCGAAATGCGAGCCAGACTTAAAACGAAAGGTACAGTCAAAGTCGGGTGGGTACAGCTACATATAAAAGAGACTGACGTACGTATGTGCACTCATAACTCGGGAACGGATCGTTCGATTTTTAGTTTAGATTCGAATTGGACCAAGGAACGACATAATGCTATATATTTTTTGTCGATTAAACAAAACGGATAGTATCACTTCCATTAGGAATAACAAAAATTATGTAAAATTTTGAATTTTTGTATTCTTTGAATGTTCCGGGCCTACCGCTACACAATTTGAAAAATGTCGGCCCATTTATAATTTTTTTGTGAAACCTCAATGCACCGAAAGTTTGCGAATGATGAAACAGTTATTTCTATTGTATAACTATAAGTTTTGAATAAAGAATTTGAATTGAACGAATAACATAAAGTAGCATGAGCTTTGTGCATGCTTGAAATTATTATTTTCATTCCATTAACGAATTCGGGCGGAACAAAGTTCGCCGGGTCAGCTAGTTTATTTATACAATTCACATACAATTTAAGATAATATATAGTGAAAGAAAATACTTACATGAATTGTTTTGAATTGTCTGCACTCTAAGTCCTGTCAACTATGATGAACTCGTATACTACTGATATCCATAACAAAAATAGTTGTTAGTTGGTGCCGTTTATTTTGCGGAGCTTCCGCATTCTGTATATAAGCGCTCTCATTTCAAAATACATGATGCAATAATTTCCAAAGATAAAAAAAATAAACCAAATCACTTTAATCGACTTATTTTGTCTTCTCTAGAAATGAGAAAAATTAAACATTACCAAAACAACATACAATTCTACAGCTACTTGAACACAAGATGTAGTCACACAACATCACTGACACAGTCTGCTCTGATACGAAGCCGACAACTTTCGAATGACAGGATATTGAAAGCGTACACAAGCAGAGACACAGGATATTAAAAAAAATACAGAATTTCTCGAAAGGCGGCATCAATCTGCACTCGAGAATCGACGGATACGTAAGCAGCGCCAAGCAGTTGTATTTGTATCCTCCAATTCGAAATCGTATACTGGCTTTGTTAACAATGCATTTCTGGAAGTAAACATATTTTCTGAAATCCCTGGTACACGAAACAGAATCGAACGAAAGTAATGATGTTGTTAACAGTCGCACATCAAAACCACTTTAATCAGAGATGTTCTAGAGATAGGAAAGGATATTATCGTAAATTTATTCCACTACACTAGTGCAATCGTTTGCCATGTACATCCTAGTATAAGTACGAGTATATTTATATAGACGTAGTATACGTTTGTGATCAATGCCGGGATAATGGTATTTAATTTGCATTTTATGACGTCTGGATTTTTACGATTCTCCAAAGCTTTTGGCGACGGAGACAATGCGGTTCATTGAATCCTTCTTGTCGCATCCTCTACTAAATGGGGGCATCCCAAATGAAAGATTGTCACGTAAATTTTAACTCGATTCACTGCTTATTTGTTTGTTATTGTTTGCCAAATTCAATTTGAATCGTCCTTTTTTTTCCTAGTGCAAAAGTATATATAAACCCTAACAGCAGACCGACGACGAGCGCATTTTGGTCTAGGTACGCCAGCCAGGTTATGGTGATTGAGTAGGTGTGAAATTGAATTTATTCAATAAATAAATGTAATTCTAGGAAGATGGTTGCGTGCACTAATAGAAGTATATGTGTGTGCACCAAAGCTCTGCATTAGTCCGAGGAATTTGAATGTTGCAACGCGTCATTCGAAAAATCAATGAACACACAGTATATTCACGAACTCCGCCATGCAGATAGTACAAGTATTTGTGGTTGTACATTGTTACTGCTGTCAGTTTGTTGCTTTATTGAATTTTCATTAAAATTGATGAATTACACAAACGCAATAAACGAAGGTCACGAGAGGATATTCGAGTATGAAGTATATTGTTACAACGATGAGTAAGCTGAGTTTCCATATGAGTGATTGTGTGTGGCAACATATTACAGTAAACAGATTACTGCGGGTAAGAAACTGCCCACCCAGAAACAATATTTGGTTGGTGAATTTTTGGGAAAGTTGCTGCTCAATAATAATTAATCGAAAATACTGTCGATTAGTCAGTACCTACCTGGCAGCTGACTGCTATGTACTCATAGAAGGGGTGGGTGATGTGAGAGCTGAGAATATGATCAGCCTATGTCATAGTCTACCAAGGAGTTCGAACTACTTATAAACAGTGATATCAACAGCAGTGTGATTCGGGTATTGAACGAAAATGGCGAGGGCCACATAGAATGTCATGAAGCCTTCGTTTTATTGTTAGACTTTTTTGTCGCCCAGAGTACGGCGTTATGTCTGAACCGATTTTTTATAAAATATTTTAATTAAGTCCATAGGCGCATTTTCCAGGTGGATCTGCAAATGTAATTTCCGATCTCAAGCGTAAATTTAATAAATAAATAAATAGTTGGCGCAACAGATCCGTACTGAGTACTGACCCTAGGCTTAGCTTCTCACAAACATTTGTCTAAAGTGAGTCATTGTTGGGACAAATGGAAGGGATTTACAATTTTATGCCGAGTCGAAACGGCTAACTGAGAAGCTCTTTCGTGACAGTTATACTGCCGAATGTTTGTCAGACGTTCGCGAGAGGTGGCGCAGTGGACAAAAAAAAAACTTTGAAATGTGATTGAGCTTTTCCAGGGATCGAAGATCGAACCTGGGACCCCTCGCTTAGTAGTACAACACACTAACCCACTGCGGCTTCTATTTAAAATTTAATGGACCGCATATTATATTTCTAAAAAGCAAAAGTGTTTTCAACTGGTTCATCTGCAAAACAGTAGTATTGTCTGCTCCCGGTGGGCTATGTGTGGGAGCATTCTCAGAAGAGTTCGATTCTGGCTCCTTGAATAGTTGTTAAACCTTTTTTATATGGTGGCGCGGTCGAGACTGCCTCAAGGCGTATTTTTTTCAGGGTTGAATATGAAGCCCTTCGCTCTCTAGAAATCTTAACCTTCTGCTGCATTCTAAACTTATATGAACTAACTTGTACCACGGGTGGTAGATACACACTCATTGTCATAAGACGAATAGTCATTGCCTTGTCAACATTATGGTATGAAATAACAAGGTATGCTGCATTTTGATGGCGACTGAATATATGTATTTTACATCCGGCATCAAACTAACCTTTTCGAAAAAATTCGCCATTTAGGAGACCTTTGCCAGTACCACAGTCATCGTCAAAAAGAGATGAAAAACCGACTTTTACTAAAACACACTTTGGATACTTTTCGTACACAGTGCGCCTAAGAAGTCATCCAATGTCCAGTCTGGCAGTCTCCATGCAATTTGTTGATTTGTCACAACTGACGACATAAATTATCTGCATCTATATTCATGTGACGAAGGATACCATACCGCATACAGGTACAGTGATAGATATAAAAGTCCACAGCCACAGCAAGCACTCTGTGGAAAAACTATTCTTGTCTCCGGCAAAGGGAAAATACTTTTTGATACTCAAAGGAAGGTATAAAGCGATTTGAATACATACATAACCGCACAATTTGTATGCTTTCCGAATGATAACCTAATGCAATATTCCCTTGCTTGATTTTATTGATCGGAAATTATTATTGAACTCTTGTGGGAAATTTATTTCCAAATAATTAAATTTCTTCGTCACTGCCATTCAATCCAATGCTCACAACAATCAGCAGTTCATTAAAGTCACTTTCGTAGCACTCGTTTGCTTTTTGTGTAAACATGTTTACCTACAGCTACACCTATACTTAATTGTAAGTAGATGCCTTTTTTTTACACAGAGAGAAGAGGGTTTCTTTTATATGGTATAAGGATTATTTTTTTTATATTTCATGTACTTGTTTGTGTATTATCAGCGAAGTTCAAATGGCGTAGGGATATAAGTCTGTTCCACGAGACATAAGACCTCTGTCCCACTGCCACTTTTTATTTATTTTTCAGAGATGGGCCACAACTGAAAAATTTTGTAAGTACCTATGTGTAACAATATGTTGTCATGAAACGAGGTTTAAAACCCACGTTACAATTATTTTTACAAAGTACCCCTAGAAATAAAACCCACATTCTTAACACATATAAGTGTCATATACCTACAACAATTGAATGTTTATTTAACCTCTTTGGTTATATGTAATTTAAAACAAAGCAAATCTCTGAATAAAAAAGATGTATATTCGAGTAGACCAGTAATTTCTAAGACTTAAGTCGGGCGCTTCCAACCAAACTTAGAAGAAAGAAATGCTGACCAGACCAGTAACCACCAGATCGGGCTAAGAAGCAAACATTTGGCATCGAACAACTGACGTTATCGAGAAAGCTCTGGAAAAAAATTGAGTTTGTTCTGCAGTATTCTTCGACGTTTTGTAAGCATTTGATAAGGTGGCATGAAGGATTTAAGACCGAGTGAAGGCAATATTTCAGATTGGTCACATAAAATGGTAATATCCTCCTATCTACATTTCTATTCTTTAAACCGAAGTTAGACTGAGAAAAATGAATTTAAAAATATGGGTACCAAACCCAAAAATTTCTTTCCTACATCCTTAGCTTGGCAAGCTTACCCATATATTGGATTTCATCCACAGATCGAGGCTATTGTAGCCAAGAAAGAGTTATAACTCTCAATGAGATCCTAACAGCTATCCGGGTACTACAAATCTTTTAAGAGCCAGTTACAGCCTTTCAAGAGTTTCTGACAGCTCTGTATGTGGGTACTACAAATATTTTAAGAGGCTTTGAAAGCCTTTCAAAAGTTTCTGACAGCTCTGTATATGGGTAGGTATACCACAAATTTGTTTAAAGGCTGACAGCCTCCAATGCGTGCGCACCAGCCATGTGATTGCTCTTAATCAAAGAAAATCGGTCGATTTATGAACATGGTTCAAGGTCCGTTTTGCATTTGGATCGACTCTCGGCTCAAAATTGAAATGAAAGTCACACGTCAAGAACAAATAGGTATAGGGAACTTGATTGGTTACTCGGAAAATGTTCAATGTTTAGAGCAAGCTTTTATTATAAAGCGTAGGTTATAGACCATTCATAAAAAAAAAAGAGTGACGAAACCTTTCTTGTCGTCGGTTACTCCTATATTTATACGTTGGAAACAAAACGTATTTATCGAAAAAAAAAAAATAACAAGCACAGTTGAACGATCTTCTGATAACTAATTATTATCACCTGAAAAAAAATTGAATAAACTTTCGGTTTGGGTGCTCCTGCAAAATGTTTATAGTATTGATACATCAAACGGGTTTTTAGAAGTGCATCCTATTTCTACACGAGTATCAGGAGGATAACCGCAAACCAGCAATTCCGACAACCAAGCATCAGTGAAAGCCGCGATAGCCCTTAATTATGCATCTTTACTCTCAAGTAACAAAAACAGTCTATAAAGCACTTAAATTCGGACTTTTAAATTCGCACGCATAAACGGGAAACCTTAATGTGTTTTTCAGTTATAAAAAAAATATAAAACTAGAACTACAAATGCATAGTGATTGAACTAAAATAAAAAATAGCAAGTTAATTTGTTGATTTGTTATCTACGTAAAAGGCTCAACATAAACGTGTTAAAATTGACCGCCACAACAAAATTTGGTGTGACACAGGGATGCGGATACACATCATGCGTATGCCCAAAGCAGCTTACTCTTCCTGTTTTTACAGACCAAATCAGAGGCTTTCTGTTTGGAGTATTAAATTTGCGGTTTTCAGACCAAAGCCTCTATTGTTTGCGTACGGCATGCGCTCCAACTGCACTCCAAATGGCCTAAATCGCTTCGACGATAAATCGTCCTTTCGCGTATTGTTACGCTTGAAATCTGACAGTGATTATGTATGTAAGGGTAGGTAGTGAAAGACTTGGTAGCAATAAGAAATGGTTCCACAACGGAAAAGGAATAGAATAAAGTTGACTTGGTGTGTTTTTTACGTAAATGTTTGCATGAATTAGATACCCACCTATAGAAAACCCAACGAAGGCTACAACTGGAATAAATAAGCCTGAAGGGAGATGTTTTATAATGCAACACAGCAGTTAGTTTGCTAATTTATTCTTTACCAACAGGTGGATTACATTTTAAAAGTTATAAAAATGGCAAATTCAAGACTTCCTAAGATATCCGCACTTTAGCCCAGAACACAGAAAAATCATGCGGAATAATATAAGTAACCTATTGTCGTCAACGTATAGGTATGTAGGTAGAGCTGTGAGAATACTGATGATGTAAAATCACATATATGTATATTTCTTCTTTTTTTTGTAATTTCAGAATGAACATTTTTATCATAACACTTTTTGTCGTTTCTCTCATAGTAAAGATGTCCTTATATGTCCCGAATTGCCATGATTACGACCGATATGTTATTTTAATTCAATTCCTCAAAAAATGGAATTTCGGTTTCGATTTGGGTTCGCAATCACAATCAAAAAGGGTAAGGGTCAATCTTCACAATTTGCCGTTTCGGTAAAGCAGATAGTCTCTTATCTACGGGGACAGTGGGAAAACAGGAAATATTGTATACACTCAGGTATTCATATTCAGGAAATAAACCAATTAGAAACGTGTGCTCTGTTTTATTTCTTCGGTCTTATCCATGCACAACGAAATTGTACCACAGCGGGGCAGGGTACAGCCTACAGCTAGTTGGTAAATAAATAAATAGTTGTCGAAGAAGGATCGTGTACTTACCCTAGGCACAGCTTCTGACATCGAATAGTCTTAATTTTTGGGACAAGTGAAAGGACATACATAACATTATGCCGAGATCGAATGACTGAAAACTAAATTGAGAAGGTCTTTCGTCACAACAATTCTCTTGAATGTTCGAGAAAGGTGGCGCTGTGTAAAAAATCCCTAAGATATACGTTTTTTCGTATTCCTCGGAAACCTCGCTCCGATTTCCATCACATGAACCATAACCACTTAGGCACTACGCAGCCACGTTTTATTGTTAGCCAAATTAATAATCGCCTGCCATCACCTCTGTGTAACACTACTAGATACATTTCCTATGGGAAAATATTTTAAGCTATTATTTTTCAGCTAATTACATACTTAACTGCTAGCATCACAATAATGGTAAATTTATTTTGTCAACAACTACTTAATTTTCTTACGCATCCAAGGAAGTAACATAATTACTAGAGAAGTTTAAAAAAATTGAGTCATTACAAGAAATTGCGAATACGTTTAATTTTCCATAATCCTGAGTATAGCTATATTATTTTTTTGACAAATATCGGTCGGGAGTCTGTCACTACTTGGCTTAACCAATCACTTAATATTTGTTATGTATTCCCTAATACACTTTGATCGTCTTTAATATTACAATTATTATAAAGCACTTTGACGAATAATGGTCAGACATTGACTTGGCTAGGTAGTATAGAAAACTTCTTTATTAGAAATCAGAGCTTCATATGGGGATAGCTAATAGATAGGTCGCAAACCTCGTTTGAAATGCCTGAAACGGGGTTAGGATTTAAAAGTATATAGGTATAAGTAAAAATTATGGCGGAGGTGGTAGTATGCTCTTCAAAGCGAATATTTATATGTAATATATACATAAAGCTACAATGCCTCAAATAGATATACACTTTATAAACAGGCCCCCAAGTGCATTTTATAAAGTTTGGGTGATGGGCTTTCTGGAAAAATATATTGTGACATCTTGGAGACTGAGGCACATTACACTAGGTCCAACATTTAATAACTAAACAATTACGGTCTCAGAATTATTTGGAATGGTCAGATACTCCGATTCAACTGGGAGCTTGAGCTATAGCTCACGAAAATCAAGGTACTTGAGCAGCTCTAAACGAATTCAAAGACTGATTCTAGAACAGATGCATAGAGAGAGGAAAAATAACCCAACAACGTGGCCTGATTTGAGTTTCTCTTGTTCAAATTATACATACCAACATCATGGATTAAATCAAAACACTGATCAACAAATACCATGCCCTGTTCTGGAGAAAAGAGAAACGAACACGAATTTTGCTTGTGCGGGTTTCTTTTTTAATTTGATAAATAAGAAATCAATAAGGAATAAGCTTTTATGAATTGGGCTGCTTTATTTTCAAGATTAAACCTTTCGATTAATGGTGAAATATATCTTGTTTCACGACTTGCTTGACATTTAAGCAAATTCAGTACACCTAATTTCGAACCACTTTATGGATGGGAGCTCCATTTAACGAATACGTTGAAAATTGTTGTCCTTAATTATCTATTGTTATTTAACTGTTGACATACTAATACTGGCATATTCAATTTAATTCAATTATTTGTTTGGCAAAATACAGATCGGAACTATTATTGTCTTTTGTAGTACATTACAGCTCAACAAAATATACATTAAAATTACATTAATTCGAATAATGAGCAAAGAAAAATACGGTAAATATTAAGTGAAAGCAAGATTTTATTAAATCTATCTATCTACATATATTATATACGTATAGAAGTTGAGCCACTATAAAAAGGTGTTCGTTTGTCGCAGATTCACGCCTTAAGACATTTACCGATTTTAACCAAACTTTCGCACATCCTTGGTATTGGTCTACGAGTATATATGGAATTTGTTAAGTTCAGTTGAAATCGGAAAACGTGTGTGTGTGCTGTGCGTGCGTGAAAAAAACACACGAGTTTAAGTACATTTTTGAATTGAATTTAAGATTCATGTGGTATCACAAGGGACCTTACAATGGTCTAAGCCACTTCAACCTAACCTAACCTATGTACATTGATAAGCTCGATACACATAAACCCTTGTTGCTGCTTTTGCTCTTTTTGTAGAAGTGTATCCATTTATAAAAAATATAAAAATCAATTGCTGTGCGTTAGTCGTTGTTGTTTTGTTCATCAGGGATGGTTTAGGAAAAAAAATAAAAGTCGGAAAGTTCTCAATATGTTGGGCTGTTTCAGTTCAATTCAATCATCTGCTATAATCTTCTATATTTTAATTATAATTCTTTAGGGGTGAAACTCGATGACGTTGTAACTCGATCATCGCCTTTAGTTCCGGAACACGTAATAATTTGCATCGGCAAGATGTCAAGGGGTGGCAGATGGAACAAAATGTCCAGTGCTGCAGACGGAGTCGTGCGAAGAGCTCCACTCCACGTAACTGGATGATCGTTCAACTTTGGTTTGATATTTCAAGTTAGTAGCTTTATCTAATGAAGTCCCCCTGCAATCGACCCCAAGTAAGTATCGGTCTCATAAGCCAGTGCGACATTCGAGGTTGTAAACCCCACATCTTACCAATAGCTTTTTTGCAAGATAAAAGGGCGACCATAGCTTCCCTTACTCTTTCTGGAATGTTGGATTTCCAACTTCATTTCCTATCCAAAAGTTTGTTTCGTTAGAGAAGATTAGGCTTGTACCAATTAGTGAGAGGAGGTTATATCTCCCAGTGAAAAGTACCAGCTCCGTTTAGTGAGAGCTTACACCCAAATGATAAATCAGACTATTTTCTTAATTTCCCGCCATCCGCTCAAACGCAAAGCTATCAATTTCAAACCATGGAGATATGTATGATACCTACTTTACTTTAGTGAAAGCAGGAAAACCGTTACTGTCAAAATAGCATACAACTATTTTATTTGAATTGTAACATATGTTGATTACCCAAACATTACCAATGATGTCTGTTCCCAAAAAACGTTATTTTTCTTCATGCTTAAAAGATGTACCAAGTTACAACCCTTCCTCACAACACCACATGAACATTGATAAGAATTTCAGACTCTCCTGAACTTAAATAGATTACTAAGGTATTTTCTTAAACATATTCAATTCATCCTACATCCTATATTTGGATAAAATACCGACACCAACTACTCATATGAAAACAGAACAACAGTTCGCCTTAATGATTCAACAGTGATGACTTCATTCAGTATTTTGCGATCCGGAAAAACAAATTTCGTCATAGCAAAACTAAACCCAATTGGAGTAACTTTAAAAATAATATAGAGGATACCTATCAAAAGAGAATTACGTATATGAGCGAAAAAAAATGAATGAAAAACAAATTGTAGCGAAAAAATAACAACATCACAAAGGAGTCAATTCATTATTGAGTTTACCTATTTCGTCACCCGGAAACTAGAGTACACAATTTTAGAGGACAAGAAGAAAAAAGGAATCAAATAACAAATTTATGTCCTTTAAAGGTGCGAGTGAAATTCTAAATTCCCTGGGGTGTTAACATTTTTTTTTTCTTTTTTTTTTAACGAGACCCAGACGACAATGGCATAATAAAACAAACTACGAACTGTTTCAAAATATGCCAAGGGAAGTTTCAATGACCAAAGCCATGTTATCCGATATACACAAAATTATAAAGTATACCCTACGCCAAATGAATTGGTCGGAAATACACTCAGTTGGATATCAAAAAAGAAAAAAAAGAGAAAAATATATGCCATAGGTATACTGCTTCCTTCTATCTCGTTTTAATTAAAAATAAGCCCTCGACCGAAATTTAATTACGTACCGAAGAATATCAGTAACGAATAATCGAACAGAAACCAACTTCGACTTGTTTATAATGCCGTCAACAGTCTTATCGAAGACCCTTCAGAGCTCCAACTTGAGTTATGAAAAGTTGCCGTTTTAATGACCTTATCCATCGAACCATATGGTACACATATAGTCAGATGCAAGAGCACATTCAGCATATGCCAGAGGTTGGAGGAAGTTCCTCAAAATGAGTTGTCTTCCCGACGAGAACTTGACTCAATTTAAAATGAATAACAACGAGAAAGAATTTTTGTTTGTTGATATAATTTTCTCACTAATTAGAGGAAACAATTCTTCATTCAATGAATACCATCGCATCAACAGAACACAACTCAAAATGTTAGAGAGAAAAGAAAAAAAAAACAAATACGCTATGATGATGACTGTGTGTACGCGCGGTCCTTGTATCTCCCGGATGGTGCGCTTTTTCCTTAGATCCTTTGCTGGGTCTTGGCTCGGAGACACAAAAACACCTTCCGACATTCACCTGTTGCTAAATGATTTTTTTTTTGTGTAAGCCATTGTATGTACTCGTTGACACCACATTCATATAACGTATCCTGTTCCTGTATCTCTGCTCGGTATCCACTGTGTGTGCGACTACTTTGATAATTTCTTGTGTGTGATTTTTTACAAATTTAAATTGTGTCTTATTCTTCCGTTTTGAGATAATTAAAAAACTTCAGAACTTGGGAATTGCTCCTCTTTTTCGAAATCTCCATTTTTTGTAACTCACTTGAAATTAAAAAAAAGAACAATACAGAAAATACCACCGACTATCGAAACCGATTTTTTTTTTCTCTAAATATCGCACTTCAATAAATTCAATTAATTAATTTCCAACACTCGTACATCCGGTGCACTCACAAATTGCACCTGAGGGTGTAAGGAAATGACTAGGTATACATATGAACTACCCTACAACTCAAAGGAAACACAAAAGCAAACAAAAATCCCGGAAGAACGCACGGTGAGCTCGCTGGCTCGTCGCTCGCAGTAACGTTCGTTGTGGACTGATAAAGGTTTCCCATTTGAACGCACATTACTTGTACACACCACAACCATCACCATCATGGATGGTGGATGGATGATAAGCTGATATGCTCTGGAAGGAAAGAACCGAAAAATGCTCGCATTAGAAGCAACAAATATCCATGAGCTGGTGGCAGTGCCCCCATCATCAATTACATCAAGTGGCGTTTGCCAGCTGCCAGGTGAACTTTTCGCCGAGCGAATGAATTCGCCGCAGTTTCCAGTTGGGGGCGGGGGGGTGGCCTTCCAAAGTTTCCTGTTTCCTCTGTACTGTAGAGTACAAAACTGACTGCAAAGTGATAGCTGTGGACAGACGGAGCCAGTATATCGAGCTGAACGCATCGACATAGGTACTATATTTATACGTGTCTATCGTTTTTCGAAGCAACGTAGTTTGGGATAATATTTACAAGATTCCCGTCACGCATCAAAGTTATTCCTAGATTTTTTTTTTTTTTTGTCGTTTGCGGAGCCTCAACAGATTGTCTCATCTAAGGATAAATTCACCGGTGGCTTTGATACACCGAATCTCAATCGCTACGTGAATTAATTACTTGAATTCATCAATTTCACGCTTGGCAAAGTCGTGTGGTGAATTGTCAATGGCGTGCCCTCGCAGACGCTTACGGGAGGACCGAAATCAGTGTGGTCCTACAATGATGGTTGGCATAGACATTTGGGTGTTAAATTCCGTATTTAGAGTGGGAGTATTAAGGGGGTGACAGCCTCAGGGTTTCTATTTCAAATACGACAGCCGGACGGATCAGTGTTGTTCATAATTGAAAGGATTTTGCTGGGAGCAATATAAATCAATGGATTATGGCAGCGTCAAGGATTTAAAACCAAGTGACTCAGACAGGTTCAAATGGGGGAATTTAGATTGATTCGTTCAAGGCTTATTCGGGGGGAGGCTAGCGACACGTACCTACGACGGCGTATTTATGATTCCGATGGTTATATTCAGGATAGGGCTGTCGTGGATTCCGCTGCGATGTATGATGATATCCCAGATTTGTTTTCATACTTTGCGAGGTTTTTGGCGAGAGTGGTAGGTATGACTGTTGTTGTGACATTTTGACTTCGTTATATTCATCTTAATTTAATATGTGAGCAGAGGTTGCTATGTGCATTATTAGAAGAAGATATGTTGTTGACGATTTAATTAAATTGCTTCTGTCACACGGAGGTATATACGCCATTTTGTGGGCACATTTAACGGCGATAGTACACGACAAATATACAAGGTTTCGGAAAGTCCCTTTACAAAATTAAAGTTGTTTATTGCCAAAGGCAGGATTGGCAGCTTGTTAAGCCTAATTTTTACCACGAAAACCATAGGGAAAGCAGAAAAATACCCAGATAAAAAAAAAGGTCACCATTAAGGCAGAAAAAGGCCTTTTCCTATAACCCAAGGGATGACTGTTTTACTTTCAGGCTATACCTACTATAGGCATTTTCATCATGATTGAGGATGTTAATGCCAAAGTCACAAACACCAGCAAAGCAACAAAGCGTTCAGACGTTTTTATTGGAACTTCGCAGTGCAACCTTTTTCGATGTAGAAAATAAAATAAATAGCCGGGGTGGTAAAATTGTAAAAATTTCATAAATAAAAGCTTAATTTTTGACTGGGATAAAGTTTACTCTCAGCTGCGTTTGGTGTGAAATAAAAGGCCCTTTATGCGATGTGGAAAATTAGAAGAATGATGGGAGAGTAGTGTAGGCAAATGTATTCTGTCTTTTTCAAATTTATCTCTATATATATAAAATTGTTGCAAGTGCGTTGTGACTTTATAACTCACGAACGTCTCAACCGATTTCAATGATTTTTGTTGTGTTTTATTCGTCTTCAATCAGGAATGGTTTATGAAAAAAGAAAAGTCGGAAAATTCTCAACCGGTGGCGTTGTAGGCACAATCTACGTTTTTCATGGGGAAAAGCACTTTGAAAAAAAATAAAATGGGTAGAAATCGAGTAGTGACACTTCAAATACAAAAAAAAAAATATTTTAAATTTTCAAAGCAATTGTTGTTGTCAATTATTTCAATTATTTTCCAAGCAAATTGTTGTTGTCAACAATTTTGAAATTTTTTTTTTTGAAATATAACCTACCTAATAAGTTTGTTTATGTTTACTATGTTACATTAAGTAAGTTTTTGAAATGGAGTAGATACTTTCCATCCTTTCCATCATTTTCGTTTGACATGTATTTTCAGGATCCTTGCATAAGTATTTATGTGTGACTAAGTTGAAATGTAGGGGTGATTGAGATGACGTGGAAAATGATGACAGGCAACAGGAGTTGTGGAGCGTTTTGAGTTTGTACGTAGGGGTTGTTACGAAAAATGAGCGAGTAACAATCGTGGTATTCTGCTCATTAGTGAATAGGGTTATGGGGAGGGCAACTCAAAGGTACCATAACACCTTTGGTACCGGTGTAGAGAGAGAAGGGAAAAGGCTTACCAACCAAGTTGATAGGTGTGCGGTGTTGGATGTATTCGATTGAATGGCAAAAAAGAGGCTTGCCTCATGTGCACATTTTCATTTGGTTAGTCGAAAGAATGCAACCAGACCAAATTAATGACATCATATGTGCCGAGATTCCAGGTCCCGAAACCGATCCAGACCTGCATGATGTCATAATTACAAACATGATTAATGGACCGTGTGGCGCCATTAACATACAATCACCGTGCATGGTCGACGGCAAGTGTTCCAAGCGTTATCCACGAAATTTGACTAATAAGACCATCACTGGCAACGATGGTATCTTCTGGAATAGCGGCTACACTGCTGGAAGGTTGCCGAACCGCTCATTCGGCGTTGAAATTGCCATTAAACCTTCAAGCGGTTGAAGAACCAACATGTAACATAGCGAAACATTCAGCAATGGCCAAAGTTTTGGTAGCAAGCAAAAATATTATCTATAGGACGAATGCACAATGTCGCATAAGCGCACGACGTTTTGGGGCTGCATTGATTTTACTCTCAGGCAATTTCCGGCAAACGCTACCAGTAATACCACGATCGACCGTTGCCGATGAGATCAATGCTTTGAGGAAACTTTAGCTGACGACATCGCATGTTTGCTAAATGATCCATCTGCCGAAGTGTTCTCCAATCAACTGCTAAGTATCGGTAATATGGTCATGTTCCTGTCGACGCATCGAATGGATTGATTTCGTTGCCGCGGAATTTTTGCAATTTTGTCCCAACGAAAGAGGTATTTAAGCGTCTGCATTAAATAGCATGTGCATTGCGCATGCTCGAAATTATTGCTTTCATTACATTACCTAACGAATTTGGGCGGGACGAAGTTCGCCGGATCAGCTAGTACATAGATATATTTATTTGGCATTAATTTTTCACTTAAAAAATTCATAAAAAAAATCTAAATAAATAGGTAGGTACCTATGGCAAAGATTGCGCATGGACTATATTGATTCTTCGAAACAACTGAACAACTGTTTACGGTGTGGAATATTCGGTGTGGTGCTTTTCATATGACAAAAGAGGTTAATCGGGAATAGCATACGAATTTTCAAACCACAAAACTTTTATTAAGCCTTGCTGCTTATAATGTTCCCATCTGTAGGATTAATAAGAGCACTGGTTATGCCACAGCTCTGAAGACGCTCAAGTTATTGTTTAGAAGTAGTACAGCTAGGCTCGAAATATAGCTAAAAGGTAACCTGAGTTCCAGCATTGGTCATTTTGCCCAATCAGCATGCCGTCGTTGCTGGACTGTGCCAGAGGGCAACAGCTTCGATGGGGCAACAATGCTGAGCTTTCACAACAAACTGCATTGTTGCCTAACGTTAGGCAACGCAAAATTGCAACGATGCTCCTGGAGTGCATTTTGCACATAATTATATCTCAATCGTCGAGTATTTTCTCCTTTCCTAACATTTTAACTAGTTTTGGATCAATGGTTCAACTTAATTCTGTGTTCTTGATAAACGCAGCTATGTCTTTTCAGCACATGACCAAAATTAAGGTGATTTTATTTGGTCAAAAAATAAGAACTATCATTTAAAATAAAATAAATAGTTGGTACATCTGATCCGCAAGGGACCCTAAAAGTTTAATTTTAGTAATGAAATAAAAATCATGTGACAACTGAATCGAACAGAATTTTCTCGTTCACATCGAAATTATAACTGGTTGTTTTTTTAATCAGAGAGGTTCAAATCTCAGAACCAGAAGTTAATAAATAAATAAATAAAAAACCTAACGCAAAACTCATGTATATAAGAATAGGTAGCGTTAAATAAAATCTACTTTCATCCGATATGTCAGTACAAACAAAATTACAATGTGAGTTTTAATTGGTTTGGCAATTTAAAGTTCAAGATCTAGCGACTTTGATCCAGCTCGAACGTTTCACAAAAAAAGGATTAAATAGCATAGCCTAATGATTCAGAGAGAGCCATCAAAAACATAAGAACAAACGACCACCGGCTTCCATCACTCTGATTTCCTACAACAACAACAACACCATCAGCATTGTTGTATGCCACACGATTCATACAGTATTGTCTACCAACTGGACACCCATAAATCCACTTGATTGCTTGCCATCGGAACTTTCAACAAGTTCCGTAAAGTGCATTTATACGGACAACAACATAATGTAACCACCACCGATCATCACTCAACCATCATCGGTATCATTTGGATACAATGAGTAAGTAGTACATTAACGTAAAGAATTTTTATTTGCTAAACGCATTTAGAAAGACGACCAATCAATATGCTGTGCCAATCAAACCCATGGTAAGCTTGTTGTGGAATGAGTGAGACACTGACCAGGGCTTCTTATCGGTTTGAAATCACTGTCCTCTGGGTTCGCGGACATACGAACGTTGAGGGAAATGAGAAGGCCTATGAACTTGCCAGACGTGGCTCTGCTATGTGCGTGTCCCATGCGTAGGAAGTCTTACCCATGCTGGGATATGTAAAGAGATGAATCCTCCTGCACTTCACTTCATGGGCTGAGACTACCTGGATGAACCAGACTAACTGTGTCATTTCAAGGAAGATCTGGCCTTTCGGCCATCCAAAGCTTCCATTTCAACAAGATCATCAAATTTCGCATCTCCACAAGCTGGTTTTGAGCTCCCTTAACATCCTTCTCCCCTTAATTCCAGGTTCCGTTAGTTGTGGTCTTAAAACGGCGCTCAATGCGCTATTTGTGTTTTTCCCTCGTCAGGAAACGGCGAATACAACCAACCAACCAGAGTAGACACCTATTTATTTTATGTACTATCTTATAGGGCAAACATTGCATTCAATAAAGTCAGTTGATTATCATCCCTTGCACACTTCTCATTTATCCTGAATCACTCATTGTGCGCTTCAGAAGTCTCCACCTACCACATTGACCTCCATAACTAGAACAGCCATGAATTGCCACATTTTTCCAAAACAATTTAAGGTAAATATAGTTCTCTGTCCTTACAACCTAAAAAATATAAAAAAAAACATAAAAAAAAAACTTACATAAAAAAAAACATTTTACGAATGCTCAAAATGTGACCGTCTTGTGACTATTCTTCCGCTTCACCCGAATCCACTTGATGTCAAATATCATACTTCATAAACCGGGTCTGGAATGAAGAAAAATTATACAAGATCCAGGTTCTTGTATAAGAAACTACTTTTTTATGTCACATATACCATTAAGCGATATTTACGATTTAGGAAAAACAAATCTTATTGAAAAAATACAATTTTTAAAAATATTAAATATACCATAAAAATGTTCCTTTTTAAGGTTCCGTTCCGTACCCAAAGGGAAAAAACGTAACCTTATTAGTTTCGCTCGGATGTCTCTCCGTCTGTCTGTCTGTCTGTCTGTCTGTCTGTCTGTCTGTCTGTCTGTCCGAACCCACTAAGCCAATTTTGTTACCAGGTCTATCTCAAGAACCGATTGCCATAGGAGGCTAAAATTTACACACAACATCCGGTATAACCTCTAGTTAAACGACAAATACCAATGGAAAGAATACATCGATTGGTTTTGGATTAATTAGTAATCTGGTGAAAAAAATATTTTCATTCGCCCAAAAAACTGTTTATTTCTTCATTCACAAAAAAATACATAAATTCCTTTTTTGTAGATCATGTTCTTATCTATACATGTGCTGAATACTGTTTTGCCGAAAAGTTAATAGTTTACAAAATATTTTCAAAAAAGATAATTTTACCATGTAAAATACGTTGCTCTCATAAGTTTTAATCTCTACTACGCAGTTGTCCACAATTGACCCCATCAAAGACAGAAGAGAGTCACTGGTGGTATACCACCAGGGCCCCCGCTTGCTAATTTCGTTGGGGAGTATAATACATTTTTTTGGGGAGTACAGAACAAAATAAAAGTAATATATTTTTAGTCAATAGTTTTTAATTGGGACAGGTCGCATACAGAATGGAAAATTGGCGTGGGTTATGTACTAGGTAATAATTAGAAAATGAGATTCATGTGCGAGTAATTTTTGAGAGTAAAAATATTAAGAAAAGATTGAATGATATAGATTTCAAATAATATCTGATGTGTTGACTTTAGCCAAATACGGAACCTTCGGTGCGCGAGTAACACTCGCACTTGACCGGTTTTTTCTCTTATTCCTGAAACATTTACAGAAAATTTTAAAAGAAGATATAAATGGTTAAGGACCAAAACCGTACTTTAATTTGTTTTAAGAAACTTCTACTTCCGGTTTAGAAAAAAATTCAGTGTACCCCTCCATTTCTGCAAGATTTCCTTGAGATTTCGATGCACCACATAGAAGATCGCGTAACATTTATTTTCTTCTTGTTTCCAACGATTGCAGTCTTCAGATATCCCATTGTGCCAATGCAAGATTCGTATGGATTTCGGAAGACTTGAGAGCTGACGAAATTTCAATTCACATTTTCTTAAACACGCAAATAAGATTTCCCACTAACTTGAACTATAGTTTTCAACCTCTTTTTTTGTTACGCATACAATCTCAGTTACATACCCTGCCTACTCACTTTAGTAGCTCCTGCACTCAACTTGCGGTCATTTAAGTCAGCAAGTTGAATTCTCTATTTAGTACAGAATGAAAACTTTTGATTAAGGAAAACAACCATCACCACGTCTGCGAGCGGTTTGAGTTTCAAGGAAAACAACAGTCAACCAACGACTCCAGCTAGTGTAAGTCTTGCAGAAACTGGAAAATCTGTTTTAATTAAATGAGAGAAAGTCTACTACAATTAGCCGAGAATCGCACGGCAATGCTGACCTAATGAATTACCTGATGCAGTTAATTACTGTAATTAAGTTCGAGAAATGCAAGCAAATTCTTGGTCAATATTTGCGCCGCCACTCCCTCCTCTGACACTATAATTACTTTTCAGCATAAACTGTTTCACAAATTCTCCCTTTAAGTAAAATGTACCAAACGAATCAAAGGGAAAGGGAAATGTTGCGTTTTTCTGTTTTAAATTATAAATTTATTTGCTCCGTTGGCGACAGCGTGAATTAATTGAATTCAAATTGATAGAACCACAAATCGAGCTGGAAAGCGTAGCACACTCCTTATTGCGTCATGTGCCCACACTATGTATAGGTACGTAAACAATAACTTAATTCGATTGTGGTGTTGCGTTGAAGTCAACGTCATTTCATGCACAGGCATAGTCGACCTCCACGCACGCAGCACATCCCTGGGCGTTTATGTTGCTGGTAACTTAGTTTATTTCTACTTAACTCAACCTAATTGAATGCCAGCGTTTGTTCGTTCCTCAAAGTACCCAGTGTGGTGCCTGTCATATTCATCCATCTAACAGTGTTGCACCTTATCTGACAGACAAAAGCTCACACGACATGCACTCCCACTCATATTTTATCCCGCGCGATGGGGTGACCAGGGAGGGTGTTTATTTGTTTTCACTCGTGACTAGTGTATCCTTGCAGACTGAAGCAAATAAATTGATTTTCTGTTTTTATGCGTCGACAAATTGAAATGGATGCAAGTGGAGAAAGGCTTTTATAGTGCATCTGCATCTGCATATTAAGAATGGAATCAGCGTTCGTGTGACAGAGACTGCTTTGGCAATACAGTGCGGATATTCCGGATTGAAGCATACAGTGTCGTTCATGACGACATGCTACCATGGTCGGATCATGATAACGCACAAGTTGATTATTACTTTCGTACTTCCCAAAATGCATTTTGCCCAGATTTTCGTTGTTTGTTTCCAGCTTGGTACTGAAGTAAATTATTTGAAAATATTTCAAATTCTCTTCATGCGTATGAAGGTTAGAAGTCATTTTGGTGTATTTCGAGCTCAGTAACAGTTTGCAAATAGTTTAAGCATAAGCCGCTAAGTCTTTGGCCACAGTTGTAGGGGAACAATTGCAACTTTTATGACAGCGAGTATTTATATTACATTCCAGGATTGTGGATTTTTGGATTGTGGAGACCTTCCCTTTGAATAGAGATTTGTGTTTACATTGATTTTGGTCTCGCCGTCGATACGTACTGATTCGGGCTAATCGTGTAAATAGGTATTTAAGTAATAACCGCGCGTTTTTAAATACCTATCATGTGATATATTCGACGTGCCATTACATATCGGCCGTAGGCGCAGTGGCTTAGTGGTTAGTGTGTTGGACTACTAAGCGAGGGGTCCCAGGTTCGAATCCCGCAAAAACCCAAATTCCAACTCTGGGTTTTTTTCACTGCGCCACCTCTCGCGAACGTCTGACAAACATCCGAGAGTATAACTGTCTTGGAAGAGCTTCTCAATTAGCCGTTTGGAATCGGCATAAAATTGTAGATCCCTTCCATTCGTTCCAAAAATTAAAAACTCACACAAAACGAATGGTTGCGAGAAGCTAGGCCCTGGGTCCCTACAGACCTGTTGCGCCAACTATTATTATTATTATAAGCACAGTAAAATAATTTCTGTAGAACAACCATTTGTTTTTGTTTTTTTTTTTAAGAAAAATAGGCAAATTGTTTGGTAGGCATATAAACAAATGTTTTATTCTTCTTAATAAAAACTATTTTTTTACTATGGCAAATGTTCTAATAAATTAGGATGCATAGAAGTACGCATGACATTTACGACAACATTTATTTTTACTATTCATTAAACATAATGTCAGAAACACCATTGCCGGGATGTAGTTGTATTGAAATGAATACTTCAGTGTTTTACATAAAAAATATTCTCGAAATGGATTTTCTAAAAAAAATGTGTACCTTTCCCTACCTACATACAACATACCTACTTCACATTTAACAGAGAGCACGAGCCTGTTTTAACAAACCTCCGTTGAAATGCAGTTCGAAACGCAATAAACCACACTTTTATGTGTAATCCGTCTATTGACATAACAAATACCCTTTGTAATATGAATTCCCTTCACTTTTAAACTCAATAGCAAGCATTTTTATTCTTGTTTTGTATACCTACCTAATTTCATGAGTTGCATAGAAAATGGTTACATACACAGAAGTGTAACAGGTATGATTTCAATTACACGGAAGCTCTATAGCTGCAATAAAATCGCATTCAATTTTCAATTGCATTTTCTCCTCATTTATTTACACTTCAAAGAAAATTAAATAAAAAAATCAATTAATCACTTTGCAGCTTTCATAAAAGGATCTGTAAAAATATACATTTCATTATTCACAGTTTTTGTTATTTTTTGTGCAGTGCTGAGTTTGCAACGATGATGTGAATTGAGTTGTTTCTTTGTTTTTCTGGGGTTTAACCGACTTGATATAGTTGTTGAAAATTAACAAGGACCTGGTGCTTGTGTTATATGTATATTTAAAGTAGAATGGCGGATTAAGTCATGAAAAAGTGATTGTTTCTTATCTTATTTGTTGTTTTATTGCAAAAACCAAGGAAGTCTTTTGTTAGAACAATCCTTTTTTTGGCTTGTGATTTGTGCATGTGAAAATAAAAGTTGTGTGAAGATACGGTTTTGTTGCAGGTAGCAACGTGCAGTTTTTAAATGCTTAAACAAATTTAGCTTGCTATAAGTCAATATCCAACTTCTGGGGCGGATGAGCTAGCATCGACCAGTGAGTGACGAGCAAGAGGGCTCGCAGCACACCACGCGTCTCTGCTGGGTCCCTGGACACAGTGACAAAACCGGCAATGAGATGGCTGATGAATTGGCAAGAAATGGTTCTGCTATGGACCAAGATCGGGCGATTAATGCAATCAAACCACCACTCTGTAATCTCAGAGAGAGGGTAGAAAATAAGATCCGGATGAAAGCCAACAACAGGTGGAAAGAATTAACCACTTGCGAAATAACCAGGAAGCTATGGCCGGAATACAATCCAAGTCGGACTATCAAGCTTATGCGGTTTGACGGAATGTCGATGTATAAACTGGTAGGAGCCCTAACGGGTCACAACTTCCTAAGATACCACACAGTGAAATTGAAACTCAAGAATGACGATATATGCAGGGGTTGCGGCGACGAGGAGGTACACGAGGACACACCTCACTTCCTCTGTCAATGCCCAAGTCTCTGTCACTTGTGGAATAGAACACTTGGAAGATACTACTTCCATGACATACATGAACTTTCAGATATATCTTTATCTAATCTTTACAGGCTCATAAATGTATCAGGATGGCTGGACAAGGTCGAGTAACCAAGAGGGAATGACTCTAAAGCCAACAACATCGGCTAACCCCCCAATAAGGGCATCACAATGGGTCCACATGGAAGTGGGGTGCGGCAGTACTCGTTCTGACGGACCCACCCACAAACCTAACCTAACCTAAGAGGGCGATTGAGGGACCTCAAAAAAAATGTAAACATATAAATTTGTATGGCGCTCTGCTCTGAGCGTTTAAAGCTAATCGACGTAGCTAGTCGCTTAAGATTTGACTTAACATCGCTTTGTTTTCTTTCTTTTTAGACGAATAAATTCTTTTGAATATTGATAACTGGAAAATAAATTAATTCAAAGTCTTTTTCGCATTTTTGTTAAGGCAATATGAAATATCTTTTAAGAGTGCATAAGATGTCGATAATTGTTGATATTCTGTTCTATAGTAATCGAAACTATCGTTCTTAATTTTCCCGGTGACTGATAAGAATGGACAATACGTTTTTACCCACATATCACCGCCAATATGATCGATTGCGCTTTTTCGGAGCACTTTATTCAAAGACAAACGTCTTCCTTTTTTTTTGCAATAATGATCGGAATGTTTTAAAAGATTTTTATTCCGATATTGTGGTTAGTTTTTAGTTCTTTGCATTTGTCTGATGCATTTTTCGGGATATTTGTGGGATGCATTTTCTCGCCCTTCTATGTGCATATTTCGGTCTCTTCATAGTTTTTTTATTTTGTGTTTTTTAAAGTTTTTTTTGTTCCACTCTCTTAACGTTTTCTAACAAGACACGCGGGACTTGTTCGGTGTAGCTTTTTAATGAATGTCTGCATAGCCTTAATTAAATCATGCTTTGGGGCGTGTCTCAAACGTTCTTTGCGAGATTTTTAAGTGCGCTTTTTCCGTAGATTTTTAGACCGTTTGTTATTGAGTCTCGCAAAAAATTATTTAGGGCCGGCCTGTTCAAAGCTGGTTAAATCCTTGGTTAGGTTACCATAGATTTAGGTTAACCAATGATTATAAATCAGTGATAACCAATGAGTGTTTGTTGAGCGTTTTTTTAACTGCGATCACCAAACCATAGCTTTGCAAAAAATCGTTCCATTTTCCCAGTTTATTTGTCAGTTCAGTAATTAAAATTTTGTAAAACCAATAAAAAAATTTGTTACAATATTTCCTCTAATGCGTGTGCTTTATCTCAATTTATGAGAGTTGTCATCGGGTTAAAAATGTTGAAAATAATCCTTGTTCATCCATTATTTTGTTAGAAAACTGTACCCTCACCTTCAATTGACTAACGTGTAGTGTATTCTATATATGTGTCAGCTGAAAACGTCAACGAATCCGATGTGAGGGATTTTATTGGTTTACTCCATATTTTGTATTATATATTCGTTATTTCTATTAGGTATTTGTATTTTATTTTTTGAAAAATGAATACCTACGTAGCTCATAAAAAAATCATGAACAAACGAATTACAGCAAATTAGTGGTTAAATCTCATTAACCGGCTAAAATCATATGGTTTGGTTATCGATTTCCCTGGTTAACTAACCAAACCACTGACTCTCTGCTTTATATTTTACATTCTCTGGTTACCAGCTGGAATAACCAATGATTAAAGATAACCAATATTGAACTCACCGAACCTTAGTGTATTTTGGGTGTTTTTTTGTGATGTTTTATGTCGTGTTTTTTCGTACATATTTCAAAGTTTTTGAAAATATAATCATTTATTTGTTTTGCTAAATATAAATAATGTGGATAATTTAAAAATTGTAACAACCGCATTATTTTTAATTAATTTGTTTAAAATCATTTAATTTTTACATTCATTCATTTTATAATTCATAAAACATTTTGATTCATACTGTATAAAAAAAAGCTTTCATTAAAAATCATTTTTACGTGTACTGTACTAAAAAAAAAAACAAACAAATGTAAAAGCTCTTAAAAGCTTCTATTAGAACTATATAAAAGCCCCACTCGATCGACAGAAAACACTTCTGAGTCAACCGGGAGTTTGATAGGTTCCAAGTACGGAGGTTTTCTACCGCCTACGAACGAAGTTACCACACTCTCTGCGCGCCATACCTGTTGTGTTGAATTACTGCTTCAACGGTTACTGCGGTCTCCGGACAGCATAACTCGTGGGTGATAAGTCATCACAACAGTCGTATCAGACAGAATTTCCAATTGTAATCCACTAACAAAATTGTTAAGCAAATAAAATAATTTGTCATACGAAACTGCTTGAGTTGTTATTGGTCACTCACCCCCGCTCTACCACCACTCCTGAAGCTACAAAATCTTAAAATAATTAAATACATATACCTATAAACATAATGTACCTACAACCTCAGGAACTCTGAAATAAGTTAAAATACAAGAGCCGCAATATCGATTATACATACTTACTTAATGTAAAGACTCATTAATTCAACCAAACTCCAGAGAAGAATGTGCAATTTTAACTCTGTGAAACATTCTAACTCAATAAGTGAACTATTTACCCACTTCAATTAACCACCACCCTAACCAATGCCACTTCGTTTACAAACTTCGCTCCACTCACTATCCTCCTTTTGATTGCTGCGAAGTTTTATTACAAGTTAATAACCACCACCTGACGTATGCTCACTCCAAGTAAAATCAGAGTACATTCCACAATTCCAATTTAATAGATTGAAACGAGCAAATGTATCCGAATTCAAGGATACTTGTACATATGAGGCTTACCCCTAAATACATCCTCCCACTAAAAGAACTTTAAATGTATTTCAAAGGAGTGTAGTGTCTCTATCTATGTATGGTTCAACGCATTTATATTTTGTCTGTGTGGGTGAAGAAAGTTTCCACAACGAACAAATTAAAATGCTTGCAACTTATGGTATCCCACTTTATTTATAGGGATTATCCATTGAAAGTTGTCATTCCCATCACGATTTCACCATTTAGTGTCATTTCTGAACTCGTCGTTCGCCCTTTTTAGCCTTCGACCAATACATCCCTTGGCTATCCAATTTTCAATAAAAATTATTTGCTGATTTTTTTCTAGAGAAAGTAAACAGAGTAAGATATCTACTAAAGACATTTGGGGTGGAGAGCACAACACATCAGGAAGTTATTATCTATAAATATACGATGCAACTTCGAGTTGAAATATTTCCAATTAACCGTGATGAACAGTTCTTGTTCGTAATTATAACGAAATGTTTCCTTTTGTCGGCTATAAGCAGAAAGGATTCATTCTCTATTGAAACCTCATTAAAATTGCTTAATTTTTGAATGAATTTCTCAATTGGTTACATTGAAATTACGTTTTCCACTTGATTTGGCAAACAAACAATGCACAAAAGCGGCCAACTTCAAATACATACATTATTCACCCTAGAGGATGCGCTGCAAAACTCTTGACAATTTATGGAAATTGTTCACTTTAATAGAAAGCAGGAAAATTTAATATCGGGTTAGTCAAGAAGTTTTTATTGTGTGAGAGTGGGCAGTTGTTGGGAGGGGGCTAAAATCCAACTGCGGACAATGGAACTTCAGTTGCTGTTGGGTCGAGTAGGAAACGTTGGCCAAATGTTATTGCGTATATATGACTTTGTAGTTTACATTATTGTATTATATAAGTACCTATATATGAAATGCCAGAAGGAAAGTGGCTTTTATGCTTCTGTTTTAATATGTATGGGGACTTCCATGTGTCAATAATTGCGTCATTGTTATCACTGAAAATAAAGCACTGGTATATTTGATAAAAATGAGGATTGATTTAGCAATTTTTTTGTCAATATACGTCCAACAAAAGGTTTTCATCAGATTGATAAAATGTTTTTAAGTTCTATCTTGCCTTAAACCTTTTGTTGCGATAGTAAACAAACAAAAATCGTTTCTTTTGCGTACAAAAATAATTTGTTGAATTAATTAAAATGTTGTAAGTCTTGCAAAATATATTTGCCGATTTCACTATTGCTGGTTTGTCAAATCAACAATTAACTGTTGCTTTTAAAAAGAAATTTATCGATTTGGTCTTTAACTTCTTATTCAAATTAAAACAGAAATAATGTTAATAATATCGAAGTAGTTTGTCAAAACAGCAATTGTATTTTATTAAATATTTTACAGAAATAATTCCCAGTACTACCTACCACCGTTATGTTTTGTTGAATCTGTACACAGATTATTGGTTACATAGCAACACTTTGTCAGCTCTTGAAGTTAATTCTTTATCAATTGTTCTGCCGAATTAAATAAACTATTTTGTTGATATGATTAACACCCACTTGCTTGTATTGCACTTAATTTTGAAGGTATGAAATAAGTATTTATGTAAAGAAAGAACTTATGTCCAAAATACGTCTACAATACATTACGCAAAACAAATAACTTTAGTAACAATTAGATTTACTAAAAAAAGTAATTATACGAATTAAATTAAATTAATTTTAATTATTATTTTATACTAATCTACAAAAAATGTTTTTGCCTTATCGTAGAGAAAAATGTTTCCAAATGTTTTGCCGTTATACGAGTATAAGCCAGAGATTCCCGGTCGATTTGATGCTATACAAAAAATGTTAAACTCGCGACCCACGGTTTGAAAAACACTGGGCTAAATACATGCAAAAATCAAAAAACGTCTCCTTCTCAATTCAACGATAATATGCCCTTTGCATATAGGTAATGACGGCAAAATTGTTTCATATTCCGGAAGAACGTAGGTATATATTCAAGGAGCCAAAATATGTTTCCATATTGGCTGGTGCGGAATTAAGGTAGTTGGTCCAGACTCATAAGTCGTTGAAATCTAAAGGATACTTTCAAGATATTGAGATAGCTTATTCCGTCACCGGTTGGTATCTTTAGCATTATATCCCACCGATAGGTTTTTTTTTTTTTTAACTTTACAGGCTTGTGTTAGATTTGTTAAGAAGGCTTTGTTTAAGGCTTTCGTCCTTCGTGTTTCCATAGATATTTGTCAAGCTGCAGCTTGGCTATCAATTAATTCAGTATTACAAAGGAGTATGGACACTTACATTAAATAAAGGCGATATTAGTGGCAGATTGCAGCTTACACCATAAAAAGTTATCTGGAGAGAGAAACTTCACAAGGCGTTCTCTGCAGCAGCACGTCTACGACATTATTATTGAAAACATCTCCAATGTCCCACGTTTTAAACAAAAGCCTCATGCAAAGCGAGATTAACAACCAAACAACTTGATACTTGCGATAGGTAAGTAAATGGCTTCGAGCAAAGTAGGTATGCTCCATTTTTCGACCGATAAGAGCCTGTTTATTTTGAAGAAGAAAAGCCGACCGAAAGAGACTAAATTCTATATAGTTTAGTAAAATGATTATAAGTAGGAGCCACTATTGCCAGACTTCAATTTTTCAAATATATTCTAGTTCATATCTTTCAACAGAGCCATAGCTTGTATGATGGGTATGGCACATCTGAAATTGAGAACAAGTTACTAAAAAAGTATACTTAAATTTACAGCAAAAATATGTCTACCAAGAAAGCATTCCAAATATCTATCTACTGCATTCTAACTACTAAACTAATTGAATTGTATGTCCACCCCTTACAAATTCTGATGCAATTTACCACACAATAGCCACAATCCGTGTGGCATCCTTCATATGTCAAAATGACAACTGAATAGCTAATACCCCAAATTGAAGATGAAAGACTCCATCTCTGTCATCTCTGGTGTCTGACATTTTCCCACAACAACCTCACTAAAGCCATTATATTTGAGTACACTTCCGTCACAATTTAATGCCACGACTGCAGCAGATACTCAACATTTTAATTAAGAACTTTATTGAAAGCTCATCAGCATGTATCTTGTTCACTGTTCAAAATATCTGCCACCAATCGCAGTACTACTACAATCTAATTGATGTTTCTCTTTTGTGAGTTCCAAACCGCTTCCAAAACAATAGATATGTATAGCGAACATTTTGAATACACTTCGAATTCTTTTGATCTAAAAATCGAATGCACAAACAACTTGTTGAACAATTGCACACCGAGCTTCTTCTTATCATACAGTCTAGTTCTAGTGAATTCGCTTTAAAGTTACCTCACCCCATATTGATACGAGTATTATTTGCCTTGCGAGTAATGACTTCCAAGGCATGCGCAGCACAAAATAAATTCTCACACACAATTTCCAAGTTTTGTTTACAACCACTCCAGGGATAGTTGGGTTCGCTGACAGGCAAATCCTGCATCCGTCCATGAAAATGAAAGGATTAAACAGCTGGAAGCTTTCGCCAAATGCACTTTGTATTCGTACTCAGTTGCACGAATGCAGTACTGCTTTCATCAGCAGCAGCATATATCTGGGCTGGCTCTAGGAACAACATCGAACGAACAACGAAGGACGATGTGCAGAGTAAACAAGGACTGCGTTGAGATACCTATTGATGTTGTGTCCACCACCCCCATGCACACTGTTTGCGGCTTAGTATCTATCTATGGAAATAATTCTTCGCCTTTCATTAAAAGAAAACATCTTTCTGGTATGGAGTAAATTTTAAAGCGTTTATTTAAACTCTTCGGGGCATAATGGCTAAGTTTTAATATAGTTTTCATAATGGTTCCTTTAAATATTTCTATGTTGATAGAGATGGGTACAAAAGTGTGCACAAAGTGCTTGTTTTTCTATATTGTTTACTTGTTTATAATGAAAATGCAGGTCTTTACGAAGACCAACTGGAAAAGCTATTCTGTAGAGGTACGCTCTAGGACGATATATTTATCTCTGTTTTTTTTTTTGTGACTTGTATTGAAGTCTTTTCTGTTTTTTTCTAAAAATAAATGGGTTTCCGCAGACCTTTGGCGTTGTGTGCAGAATTAAAAAATTGCGATATTAATGTTACGATACGACATGGAACGATAGAACGCTCATCGAGGGCTTTGAGTTAAAAAAAAAAATATTCATAAAAATCCAAAAATGTTATGCATTTATAAAACTTCTTCTACTATAACTATGTATCTCTAGCACCCTGACCGAAATTACATTATCAATGGAGAGTAGATACTTGCCCGTCACTATTTCTTTAGTTTTAAGGAAGACAACTTTACTTTGATTATGATTCACAATACCGGTAACGAGTCCAAAAATCTAATAAAATCCATTCCCCCCTGCTGAAATTTTTCAACATGAAGGTACAAACTCCACCCGTCTGACTGAGATTTTTTCCAATCTTATCACAGATTCATTTATTGCGAATGGCTGAACAAATCAAATTGCTTGCTCAACATGTACAATCTACAAATACTGAATTTGCATGGAATAAATATACACGATTAAAAAAAAAGGAACTGGAACATCTGGGTGGCGATGGCAGCAAACTAAATTATGAATGCGAATATCCAGTCGAGGAACTTCGCCACATCCGTGTAAATAACATATTCATTCGTAGCACACGCAGACTTATGGTACGACAATGGCAATGACGCTGACACTGTTCCCCTAAGCATCCATCGATTATTCTTGAAAATCAACAGCCCGGCACCGGAATCACCACTGCAAGGGCCGAAGCCGTTTCGTGTACCAGCACAGAAAGTCCTGTTCGATGAGAGACTGCGAAACTTATCGTTTGCCTTGAAGCACACTTCGTCGGAGACAATCGGTGCAGCCACCACTCTCGGGGTGGTTGTGACAGATGTTAAGTTCCTGGAGTCGACATTCACTCCAGCTCCGGTACTCCAACCCACAACTATACCGCGTTCACCCTCGATGTACTGCGATTCGGTGGAACTCGTCCACATGCAGGCAGGACGTATAAATGCATTGTATCTGCGAAGAGAAAAATAAGATTTCTTTTGTCTATAAGGTATAGTAAGTTCCCCCATCCCACCACATCTCACCTAACTTCACTCTTGAGAACGACTACAGCAATATCAGCGTCGTACGACTTCAGTTGGCTGTCGTAGTCCGGATGGATGAATATGTCATCGCATGACGCCGCCAACGAGCCCTCTTCGTTCCAGTTCTTTAGATTGTGACGCCCAAGAAACACCAGCACCTCATTCGCTTTGTAGCGACGTTTTTGTGTGTGAAAACAGTGCGCCGAGCTAATAACTATCCGCGAGGATATTAGAGTCCCACCGCACTGATAGGCCAGCGATGTCAAATTGTTGACATAAATGGCAGCTAGCCATGGCCATGCACCACGGGATATCATCACAGTGGGTGGGTGTGCAATGAACGAGGTATCCTCGTCCTCATCGGCTGACGTTTGAATCTCCACACCACCGATAGTCAAACGGGCACGGCTCTCACCCCGACGACCACAAATATCCTTTGTCCGCTTCAATGGATTCCTGAAGAACTGAATTTTTTTTATCATTTTCGAACGAAGCTTCCATACCCACTCCGGCAAGATATTTACTTTTCATTTGTTGCAAATGGCAGAAGCTTGGTGTCAAAGGCCTCTAAGAATATATTTTGAGGTGATGCTGGTTGCGATGGCATTGATTGTGAAGGAGCTGGAGAGGCCGGCGGCTGCATTGGGGGTGACAACTCCTCATCGGATGGTATGAAGGTGAATTTTCTTGTATGCTCCAATTGGATTTGTGTGACAAATACACTGTGATCTGTAAGAAACAGAAATGCATTTGGGTGTACTGCCGCAAGAGAGTTTTTAAATTCACCCACCTGCTGTTCCGACACAAACGATCTGATTGTTTGCCGCAATCTGCAGCATCTTTGGCGGAAAAGGATTCTTGGGAAATTTAATTTTATATAAAACCGGGGTATCCATCAGGAATTGGCCTCTGGTGAGAAGCTCTATCTCTCCTAGGTAATTCTAAAAAGATACAAAATAATTGTTGCTAATTAGTTTCCTCTGTGAGTGAAAAATGAAATCCTACAAGTACATTGTACACACTCGTAGTTGTGCGAGTTGTATTTTGTTTTGTGCAAAAGTGCCCGAGTAGGATTACAGTTCTAATTAATAAGTGGAATGTTTGCTGCACGAAAGATGGCTGTGGACTCAACGAAAAGCACAAGACGGAAAGAAACAACATTTTGAAACAGACAGGACAGTGTAAGGTCCTTTTCTTAGACTCCGATAAGGTTGCTTCAGAATTTTTTTAATTAAAAGAAGGATGACTCATCTTTAATAAATAATGTAGGTATAGCAGGGAAGGTTAAACATTAACGGAATAGTATTCAAAAACTAAGCTTATGGCACCTATATAACTATTAGGACCTGTTACGATTACAAACATACTGTTTTCTGCGTAGGTTATAGGAACTTGGAGAAGATTGAATGTACGAACTACAAACCCACATTTGGTTGCGAAAAAATCACTAATTTAAAATAAACTAACTCTCAGTTAAAAACTACCAAGTAATATGGTAAATATAGCTTCTACCGCCTCACAACCATTTTTTGTATTCGTTTTTATTTTTGAGACGAGACCACCCGCTCACTAGCAACTAACCACTGCGCCAGTAACGTATGGATATTATTAAAACATTTTATTTACATAATTGCAGACTGCCTTTTTGCAAGAAAGTATCAATTCATGAGTGGCGAAACATACTTTGACCTGGCTGGCTTTATTAAAAAAAAACAGAATAACCTCTGTTGAGGTACGAAAAACTATCAATTTGTACACCAAAGTTTCGGACATGTCAATTACGAGTAAACGAAAAACCTGTAACCTGAAGCTGTATAAAACATTTATTCTCGATTCCGTCTATAATCCACAAGTCCAATAAATTTGCTAATCCATAAATTCCATTTGACGAAAGGTCTACCAATTTAACCATATTTTCGATTTGCATTTAAAGAGGAAACAAAATACGCGTTCTCCACTTACTGTAGTTGGTTTGCCTCTCATAGATAGGGCAACCTTGATGTGCAACACTTGTCCCATGTCGGGATTCCTTAAGGACATAACACCAAACCACTCGGAACCATCAAAACGATATTGAAACACTTTCGGACATGGGCTAATCGGAATTCCCTGTGTGAGAATTTTATTGATTTGATCGAGCACAAGAAAGAATATACTTGTAATGTAAAAATTCATTATTTAAAAAAATATATATTTGGAATTGCAAATAAATTGTGATAAATTGTAAACAACTTTCTGCTTCTGCACTGGAAACGAAGAGTGAAAATCACCCGTACAGCGTGGCAGTCTTTCGCGCTAGACTAGCTGTCTATCGGCATGAGCCGTTGAATGAAAGTGATCAAGGTTGCTATTCAGTTGACAGTTGACACCAGCCTTCATATAAAAACAAAAGTTTCTCACGCAATTTGGTTGCATATGCATGATGTACATGCAAAACAATAGCTCATCGAGGTCAGAACAATAATTGTCACTTGTCAGTTAGACGTTTGTGTCAGTTTATTTCAACCGTTTAACGATGAGCCCGGCAAAGTGATGCCAACTCGAATTGGTAAAATAGATAAATATTGCAAATTTTGCAAGTATAGTTCACGACGGATATAAGACACTTTTAAAATACCAAAAAAATGTTTCATATATCCGCATGCGTTTCTTATACGAGTGTTTCCTATATCCATCGTGGACTGTACAACGAACCATCGTACAAGTTGATTAAAATTTGTCAACGAAATTTCTGTTGATCGATAATTAATTAAAACTGTTTTGCTCTCTGTAATCCTAGTATATAATTTTGCTTGACGAAAAAGTGAGATTACACTGTATGACCATATTTTGACAGGAGAACTGTCAGAAATTTGCATTTTGACCACTTGGCATACAGTCTAATCTTATCTTTAGTTATGTAAGGGTTACCATATTCCTTCTATTATGTTTTCAATGGTTTCACTATATATTCTTCAATAAAAGGAAATACTAAAACAAGTGTCAAATTTTTTTGTTTTAAACATTTTTTTTCTTTCATCATTAATAAACGAATGATAAGGATGTTCTGGGTCTTAAGAGTATTCTTAATTCATCTGGACTTGCCATTAAAAATAGATTCTAGTACGGTGATATTAGATTGGCGGAATTTTCTGTCTCGAAATAAGCTAATAGGAATTTATATTTTCTTAACTTCAATTTAGCTTCTTCAATATGAAAGACAGTTTTATTTAAAAAAGTAAATTATATAGTTAAGTAAGTGAATTCACGTCAAAAAAAAGGGGTGCAAAATCACGTGAAAAAAACGCGTCGAAACACTAGTGAAAAAAGGTTCCAAAAACTGATGAAAGAACACTTGAAAAACGTGTGAGACAACATGTTCAAAAACACGTGAAAACAATGTAAGCTAAATGTTTAAAAATCATTTTTTGTTTGTTTGTAAAGTTTGGTCAAAATCAGACAAAGCGCCGTGGTACAAAGTAGCTAGTCATATTAACAATAAAATTTAATTCCGCTGTTCAAATGAACAGTTCCTCCTTCAACCTTGATCAAAAAAAAAAGAAAGAATTGATGTAGGTACACCTAATGAACCCATTATTAAACCTTATTCACACAAACGCCCTGAATTCCAAGGAAGATCATAAACTGTAGTTCTTGCCGTTTACCCGTATACAGCAGAGCACTGAACGATTATCTACCTGGACAAGCAGTACTGGTTCTGACATAATTGCGGTGACAATAATTCAAACCCAAAATAGAACACCTGTGACACTAAAGTATCATCCCTTATTACCTGGGTACATTTTAACTGACGGTTGGGGTACCTGGTCCAATGAGTGTATTTAGGGAAAAACCCTCTGTCAGCATCAATTCAGTATTCATCACGCTATTGTTCCGTTAACATCGTTGTCAAGAGTATTCTCTTCACTACAAAAATAAGAAAGAAAAACCACCATGGATTGCCTTCGAATTGTTGTGGTCTTTTGTGTTATATGGAGTGAAGTTGTAGAATCCTGTAATGAGTTCGTTTGCGGATCAGTAGTATCAAAGTGTCTTCTAACGCAAAGCTGTCAGTGCAAATTATCAGACTGCTACTGTTGCAAGGATTGTCTTAACTGCTTGGGCGACTTATACACCGAGTGCTGTAGCTGCTTGGACATGTGCCCAACGCAAAACGCAACTCAAGCTGCCCTCTCTCCAAAGTCTGAAATCGGTGATTTCGATGGCATTCCAGAACTATTCAACACGTTGACAGATGTCGAAGATGACAAGTGGACTATTTATCGGTTCCCCATGAAAGCCGGGTTGAAGCGACAATTCGATGCGACCGGCCGGCTAGCCGACGATATCGAAATGGACGCGAACGAGGTGAAAAAACCTCTTCAAGTGCCAATTATTAACTGTACGGTTATATTCTTGAACACATGCACCTCGAATAAAAAGTGTATGCAATATTGCGAGAGCATGGGAGCGAACAGTTATCGTTGGTTTCACGACGGCTGCTGCGAGTGTGTCGGAGCAGAGTGCATAAATTATGGCATCAATGACAGCAAGTGTGAGGAATGTCCCGAACAAGAAGCGGAAGATGACACGGGACCGATGGACGATGACTATGACAACGAAGATCTATGGGACTACGGAGAGGATGAATTCAACTTTAACTAGCTGTAGTCGCTCTGGTTAGGTTGGACGTATTTATTGTTGTTTTGTAAAATATGTTCTGGTTGAAAGCTCATCAAAACGGTTGCTTGTTGTTATTGTTGTCGGTGCAAAATCAGAATAGTATATATTTTTTTTAATTTGTATGGGTAGGTACAACATGAAGGCCTTAAAGTTAAGAAAGCTATTATGTCAGTTTTGACAACTTGACGGTTAAAAGTGTAAATAGGTACTGTTCTGTTTTTTTTTTTTCTGTTATAAGAAACATGTTGAATAAACCGACAATTTTTATTAAAACGTTGTTAGTAACTTCTGTTCGTTTTAATTTTATCCGTTTTTTCCGCTGATCAACGGGAAGATATTCCTTTTTTGTGTACAGTTTTTCCTTGAGCACCTATTTTAAATACAACAGTTTTTTTATGCCCCACAGGTTATATGTAGAATATCAAATGGGCTTTAAAAAATATGTTGTTGTTCCTGGAGTGCTTTGGTTATTTTTTGTATGCAAGTAGCTATCTTGTAGCTATTTGTGTCGATCGGACGCCTTACTATTTTTTTCTTCCGAAGACTTTACATCAAACGACGAGAATTTTCTATGGCTTCTCACCATTGATGACATTTATCTACGACACTATATCCTGCTGCAGAACACTCTTCGTGTTTTTCTTCTTTAATCCTGTCCACTTTGTAATTGGAGAAGCTACTCAGAACGTATCAGAACCTACAACCTAGTCTCAGATTTCCGCAGTTGTATTAAACATTTTGGAAACAGTGCTGTTCTGGGTAACTGGCACGTCCTCAGCAGTGCTCAAAATGGATAATGACAAATGGTAGGTAGATAACTTGGTTCCGGCAAGAGACGAGCGTGGCCAGAATCATGAAACTTCTCCCAGGAGCAGACGATCTATCCCGAGTTGTAACCCTAAACGCAGAATGGTGAACTTAAAAGACCAGTCACTAACATTTTGTGCTCTACCGGCAATAAAACCTAAAATGAAATTCTACTCTAAAACATACAGACTTACTTTATTTCTCATAACCAGTGCTGTCAACTGTCATATAAATTTTTGAACAAATCTGCACCACTCATCGTCATCACTGATATAAACATAAATTTCACAAGGGATATAATTTCCCTACCATTAACACTGATGGAACCACTAATAAATTTACACAAAAAAAAAATCACTCATAAAATTTCCCAAGCTTCCATTCATGTACTTAAGACTTAACACAAGCTTATCCCAACACAACCCGAATATCAATATGAAATTACATGAAATACAACTCACCTGCATCATTGAATGCACACACCCCGAATTTAAATTAACTACACTACCTACTTATCATCTTAAACTGCAAATTACCCCAAATAAAATAAACTAATTTAACGCAATACTTAACAAATCAAACCGATGCGGAGCCATTGTCAACAATATTTTATAGTAAAACGATAGCGATCGGCGAACGAAATGCTGTAGTTAGAGAAAAAGAGGAAATAATCGTTGACATACGGCTAGCTACAGCAATGGACAAAATGTTTATTTACATTACTCACTCGCAGAATACGATAAGGGTTTTGCTTTTGTGTATCAAACTCTGTGTTGTAAGTTGATTTGACTGTCTCGTTCCAACTGTTTCCCCAACTGATCAGAAGAAGAAAATTATAATTGGATATTCACTCTGCTGGTATGGAGACGAATTGGAAGTGGGTATTCAGTGTTGATACTTTTTAGATTTTGTGGAGAGTACTTTGCGAACTAGTTCACGACGATGGAAAATGTTGCAGATGGAAAAGAAGAATCCATAATTTTATTTCTTCTAAACAAATTTCTATGTACATCATGAATACTAAAGTTTCTATTAACATGAAAGCCAAAAAGTTAATACAGCTATTATTTCAGTTTTGACAACTTGACAGTTAGAAGTTGTGCGTTTTATATTATATTCGTTTTTTAAGTTAATCCGCTGATCAAGATTTTTCTTTATTGTGTAGGTACCTACGGTTCTTCTTAGTCTCAGTTATAGGGATTGAAAAATGATTTGCAAAAAAGATGTTGTTACTGGAGTCCGGTGGTTCTTTTTTGTATTCAAGTAGTTATTGTGTAGCTATTTGAGTCGATCGGGCCCCTTCATTGTTTTATTTTTCTCCGCTGACTTTACAAAAAACGACGGTAATTTTAGATAGCTTCTCACCATCGATAACACTTGTCTATACGACACTACGACAGGGTTGTTTGTAATCCAAGTCTATGTTTGAGGCTCGCAATGTGCTAACATCAAAAACACAAACGGAGCGACTTATGTTAATTGCAGAACACTGTTAGACGTGTTTTCGAGTGGGCACTTTTAACAGATTGTTCTACGAAATCGCTCCCTCCTTTCCTATTTGTTCGTTAAAAACACAACGAGCATAGCGTTACTCTTACTCTTAGAATATTTGAATCCGTTTATAGAGGAGTTCATAGAAAAAATCCTTTCTTTTTCGAAAACGCAACGAGTTTCCGTAACGAATTTCTTCTCTTTGGGATGTGAGCTCAAATACCTATGGCTAATGCTAGCCGATTATTAATTAATGTGGACTATCATTAAGCGTTCAGTCACTTGCAGAAAGCTCCTTAAAGCTTGGTCAAGTCCGGCGCTTACCAAATATCGGCACTGAAATAGAAGCTGTTCTTGCGACTGATATCTGATATGAAGGTATCGCTCTATACGTAAGTGGTCCGCACTCCGCATACATTTCTTGCAATCTTGCATACTCCATTTCCATATCATCCTCACTTGCTGTAGTAGACAGTTTGCAGTCTTTTGTCGCAGTCTTATCTATCGGTTAACATTCTATGCCCTGGTCCTCTTTTATATAATTGGATAGTTAGGGGGAAAGCGGGAGACTTGAGCCACTTTTTATTAGATCGTTAATACAAATTTGTTTATCAATCACAGCAACCTGTTAAATGGATTTTTTTATAGCTACATTTATCTATTTTAAGAACGGTCTCTTAAACTTATAATAAACGCAAGAAATTTTTGGCAAATGCCAAATGTTTGAAAACAGATTTTCGGCTCAAGTCTCCCGCACCACTTGAACAACCTTGAACAACCCTTCGGGGAGAGTTGAACATACTCAAATCCTACGAGAAAAACAATAAAACGAATAATTTATCCACTTCCAATGTGATTATAATTTATTTTTATTGTTTTAGTGGTTTAGGTACTTCAGTTTCTTAGCATATACAAAGTAAACAAAGGTAAACAAAAACTAAACTTCAGAAACATAACGAAAATAAATCAATAACTTAAATATCCTATTACAAGGTTTATTTCTTTGAGTTTTTTAAATAAATTATATTTTTTTTTATTAAAATTAAATACAAGGCTTTAAAACACTTACATAACATTTCATCAGAGCAAATGGAGATTTGAGCCACTGATCAACTCTCCCTTTAGAAACTGTCTCAAGTCTCCCGTTCGCATTTTTTAACAAATTTATATTCATAATTTTTGTTATATACAACCTAGAATGGTATCATACTAATATTTACAATGTAGAATATCAATATTGTTAGGTAATATCAAATTGATTTATTTACCGCTTTACAGATCAATTTTATAGAGAAAAAAGAAAAAAAAAATTTTTACTATTGGCATTGCAAAACACCTTTTCTCATCCACCAACCAGATACAGCTGATGATTTAGAATTCTTTTTGTGTGCAATTAGCTCGTCACTATCTGCATCGAATACACTTACACTTGTTGGATTTCAATGGAATTTGAGCAAATTATTGAAAGTGGCTCAAGTCTCCCATATGTTCAAGTCTCCCGCTTTCCCCCTACCCATTTACGTATTATTTGAAACCATGTTTCTACTCGTATGACTTCCTGGAAGAAATTACATTGTACTCTGGAGTCCGTGTAACCGTCTGGAGAATATTTTAACAGCCTTTAAACTAAGCCTCCTAGTTTTAGGTACATCCTGAAAATACTTAGTGAATTAAACCGCAAATGAATCGAAGTGTTCACATAAGATTTCTGACAGCCAACCTCTATTCAACTCAATCAGGTGAATAAGTCCACCCTTGATTGATGAGGTAATGCTTTTCTGTTGGGTTTTAATTTTGAGACTTATTGCACAAGTAGTTTGAGTATAAACGTTTTCGAATAATGTATACCTAGTTATACTTCAGTTCAAGTATTTTTCTAAATTTTCTGATTTATTTGGTAAATCTATTTTGTGGTTTTTCAGTATTCAGTGTCTATCTATCCTATTCCGTTTCCATTTATGATCCATCCATATAGGTATAGGTAAGGTACCACTTCATACCGTTGACATTTGTTGTATGATATCTGAAGGCTTACTCCTTTCAGCCTAAGAGCACTGTTTTAAGTCCCCTGCCGCAGAAGTATGTGTTTATATTTTATATCGATGTAACTTATTACTCTTGTTTGTCGAAGTCTGATCCGCAGTAAAATATGTTAACTTTATTCTGACTGATTATTTCCTGTTATTTGACATTTATGTTGACAACAAAATGTAATTACTTTCAAACATGTGATTAGAGTCATTTTTCGTCACCAAAACGCAAAAACAAACAAATCAGAATAGGTACCCACTTCATGTATGAAATAAAATTTGTTTACGTTTGTGCTATATGGCTCAGCACACGATACCGTAAAATCAGCTTGAAAAATGTTGCCAACTTCAAAACAACAGCTGCGACGTGTCTCCCTTTACGTGACTCATGTTGTTTACAACACAAACAATTTATTTTATTGCGCCCAACATCAAAGTAAACAAGGTACTTAAGAAATATGTAGATAAACTCATACCTTGATTGGAATCATTGTATTTACCATTTATTCTAACTATTTGTTCCTATATAAACAATGTAGGTGGCAAAGTCTAAACCAAAACGAGGATTCACTTTGAGTCAAGAAGACAGTATAATATCGAGCAATGGACACTTTGCCAGTTATTGAAATTCATTTAATTCATTTCGTTACATTGATATTAATAACGGCAATCATTGATTTTGCTTGTGCAAATGATTGCTATGAAGAGGACTGGAGTCCCTCGTCTGGAGTCAAACAAATAGTGGATAAAAGTCATTTAATTATTGAAGCTAATTTGAACATTCCCCCCACAAATCTATGGCCACACTGTAAGGTGACGACTGCGAGCATAACAAGTACACCACTGACACATTACCATCTTGCTTTCGCTAATGGAAAAAGGAGAATCTTTATATCAAGAGCTAAGAGGAGGCTGCAGTTTTGAAGCTGAAAGTTGTAACATAATTTTAAGAGATTATTCAAATTTTATATGTATAGATTAGATAATTAAGTAAACTAAACAAAACAAATTTCCGATAACTACACACAATTTCTTCTTCTTTTCTTCTTGTTGTCAATCACGTAACTTTTCATGACTAGAATTTATAAGGAAGTTTTAGGTCTGTTTTTATGCCTTCATGTTAAATATTTCTTAAGTTCACAATGGACAATTTAATGACTGCTTACTTTGCTTTTGTAGTAAGAATGGAAAATACTGTCAAAATGGCAGTGGTGGGGATAAATCCTCTCACAGAGAGAGACACTTATGAAAACGTTTAACGTTATTGAACGCTGTAGTAATCTATGAAAAATGACAGATGCATATTTAAAAATTAAAAAATTAAAAAAAAGTGGTACGAAAAATAAGGTTAAAATATCTGACAAACTCGAAGAATTCGCTAATTTACTAACAAAATTATTTGATTCATCGACCTTAACGAAAGTGACTCGGAATTAATCGAACTTCTTTTTGATGAATCCGAGTGGAAGAGTTTGTACTAGTTAAACTGCAAGCATTCCAGAAGAGGAAAAAACATTAAAAAGTACATAGGGGACATTGTGCCTTCTTAGAGCGAGGAAGAATTTCGTCGCCACTTTCGAAAATAATCTTAAGGAAAACATTCAGTTTTATTTTGCCGCCTGTTGATACCTTTTTAAGGAAACATATGCACTAGTATATAAATCGACAACAAATTTCAAATCAAATCATCTGTGAATTGTAAGGCGACTGACAGCTTTTTACACCAAGAAAATTGTTGAGCTTAAATTCGTAAGATTCTCATTCTCGGTGGAGGGGTAATATCTTTCTCTTTAGATGACGTAAGAACTATTAAAAATTCGTAAGATTTTAAAGTAAAGGAACACCCCTATTGCTTACAACAAACTGAATGCATTAGGTGCGTCTTTTTAAGCATCGATCTCAGCAAGGGAAAGTAAAGTAGGACGCGATTACAGCGACTACTGTGAGTCCTCGAAGTGTCAAAGAAGCAGCTCCACTTTGATATTTTTATTTTGTCTCGGGAGAATGTTAGTTTTGTTGGTATTTTTTTTTTTTTTTTAATATTTTTGGAGTCTGTCCCGTCAAGCTGCGAAGAAAGTCTGGCACCCCACTCGAGACTCAAGGGCGTAGTGAAAATTGTGAACCACGGATATGATCGCCTGCTTGTTTGACTAGGTAACCTTTGAAATCCCACCTGAAACAAAAAATACATATAGTGTGCTGGACTACTGAGCGAGGGGCTCAGGTTCGATCACCAGAACACGCACACTAAATACTTTCTCAAAATGTTTGTACTATACTATATACTTGAACGTCGTAATAACAGAGTAGAGGCAAGTTGTCATCTGCAGTTCGGACTCGGTAAAAATTGATGGTCGCTTTCATTTGCCTCAAAAATGGATACAATGAACCAATTTCTAAATGTCTTAGGGAATCCAATAAATACATATTCTAGTAGGTATATTTGATTTTCATTCAGAAATAATCTAATTCTGTTGTTAGGCTTTGGTGGTCGTTTTTAAGTATAATTTTCTAAGTCATTTGATTGAAATAAATAAATTAACTGTCAATTTAAAACCGCAGGTAGTTAATATCATTTTGCACCCGACTCACGGTTACAACATTCCCCTGAAATAATAATGAGCACGTTCCCATACGCATAATCAATCCTCTGTCTAAAATACAGAATCCTTTACAAAATCTTACACGGAAAATAGTTGCAGATAATATATTTCGAGCTCCTAATTTCAGTATAACAACCTATAGGGATCGCAATTTATTTCCCTATCCTACAATCAATTTCAAGTATAAACTACTAAAGGTATAGCTAACTCCGATTTCCAGAATACTTACACAACCATTAAAGTTACCAGAAACAAAATAATCAACATTTTGAGAAAAACACTCAACTCAACTGTAATTTACATGCCAATAAATAAACTAACGAATGTCCCATGGCACAAAATTTCTAAATTCAAATGTATTCGAAATGAAAAGCCAGTGTGATTTTGATACCTACTCCTACATGTTTTTATTTATTCGCTTAAAGTACTTTTATTTGTGTTTGTTTATAGAGCTTTCCGTATTTTTTTAGGTTCCAGCGGGGATAGGTTTTCGGTCCGAAAAGTTTTGTACACAAAGTTCAGTGATACCGCAAAAATTATGAAAAACGAGGCGGTCAACAAGTGAATAAAATGAATTTCGATGGACGGCATGTTCTTCATTTTAAAATGCTCTCTGTATAATTAGTACTATATGTCCTTTCGTAATGATGCGGAATGTTGAAATGTGAAAAGTTTTTCTAAACCTTCAGTTATTTATACTGGGAGTATAACTTTAGCTAAAGCAGGTAGCGAGCTTAGGTAGCTAGGTAGATCGAGATGCGTTTCTACAACAGATAAATACAAGTGTGTATTTTTACTTAACATGATCATTACCACGATTGTTACCTATGATACGCGGAATCGCTAATGAGTCAGGGCTGTTGTTTTCCAAATGCATGTACAAACATCGCATTTCTGAGAATTATTTGGGTTTTTGAGGAATATCTTTGGAACAAAAATTATTGTGGGATTTATCTGGTGTTCAAATGTTCCAGTGTATTGTTTAGCATATTATACAATAAAAGGACTCTGCAAAAGCCATCGTATAACAACCCTAAACAACTCTAGTCTAAGGCTGTGTGACAACGAAAAAAGAAAAAGCTATGGAGAACTTAACAATTATTGAGATTCAAGTTAACGAATAATTGGTCGGGTTTTTCTTGTCGTTAGCTGTGGTTTTTGTTGATTATGCCTGATTTCAAAAATTGGAACTCCAGTATAAGTGTAAGTGTGGAAATTCATCTTAAGACTGGAAGAGACAAAGATCGTCAGTTGCCAGGAATTCAACTAGAACTGATGGGTTTTAAACAGGAAATTTGAAAAGTTAACAAACATTCTACATCCCCTTTTGGCTGCCAAAATTAACCTATGTAGATATGGTTATTCCCGAAATTGAATGATGCTTATGTTCTAGTAATTTGAATTTATTTATGGAAAAAGAATAAAATTAATTTTTTATAGTTTCCTGTTTTAATATCTTGAGTTTTTATTTATAAAAATAATAGTATTGCAATACAAATCCATAAAGATTCTGCAAAAAAAAGTGGACTGTAGTTAAATGGACAATCTCTTTTTTACGACTTTGCTATAACCGGTAATAAGCGGTGATGCTATCATTTACAACGGCTGAATAACTATAAACATGGGACATCCGAGTTAGCTACCGTTCTAGAAGCTTTTATAGGCACTCAGAAAGTTTGCATAGCTGTAATAGGTAGTTGTGAACCCAAATGGGCGCAGTTGACATAGCCTAGTAAAAGTTATACGGAAGTGTTTCAGTTTTAACATGATAAGCCAGAGCAACCTTTTTTTGCAGGACCTTAGAGGGTAGAGCTGTCACAGCCATATGGCAGTTGTTCTACCTGAACGTTTAAGTGACGCCGATGGTAATCAGGTGTTGTTAACAAACGTAAACAAAGCGGATAACTGGCCAGACAGTGCAACTATACTTGTTGCTTTTGAGTTTCATCGAAATTCGGACAGACTGCCCAACAACTTGTCACATTTTCGTTTCATCTCAGCTCAGAATTTCTGACGAAAGGCCAAAAAAATATTTCACTTCAAAAATACCATGAAAGCTACATCACCGTTTAGAAAGACGTTGGCTCAAAAAATATTTCAATGATATCTTATACATGTTTCAAAATATAGCAAGAACAAAGTAGATAAGGTCAAACTGTTTATTTAAAGTTCGGTTATTCTTAATGAAAGACCCTACACTCAAATCAACAGCGTTAAGAGAAGGCCGGGCGTGAACTCGAAATTTATAGTTTTTGTTCTTGAAAGGTTCTCCAACACAGGTTTCTGTTATAGATTTTCTTCCTATAAGAATCACTGACAGTCTTACAAAAGCTTGGTGTTATACACACACAAACAGTATTCAAGTTGCAAAGTCGTTTCGCGCCTACAGTACGTCATGACAAGTTAACAAGTCCTAGAAGTGTCTAAAGTATACCTTCAAGTTGTCTAACGCTTTTAGAACTACATTAGACTGAAATAGTAATGGGCAGCCGGTCTCATAATTTCACAAGCCTCTATTAGAAGAGTTGAATTAAAACTTTTTTCATTAAGGCACAATTTCCCAAAAGTCCATGCAACTCCTTGCGTACGCTGACGACATCGACATAATTTGCAGAACGCAGCGAGTTGTCAATGGTGCGTTTGAAGGTATCAGTACAGAAGCGGAAAAAAATTGTTTAGTGGTGAATGAGGGCAAAGCAAAATATACTCTGTCAACATGGACGAATCGGACAGAACGTCATGATCGACAGCTATAACTTTGAGGTTAGTCTGAACTTTGTCTACTTCGCTATTAACTTTGAAAATTACATCACCTGTTTCTTCGGGCTAAGAAGGCAATTGATTAGTAAGGAATTATCGAGAAATACTAATGAAACTCCACATAAGACCCTCATCATCCCAGTCCTGCTGTATGGTGCAGAAGCATGGGCGGATGAATAAGATCTCCTATTGGTCACTTCGAATGCGAATTTCTGATGGTTTTTGGTGCCGTCTGCGTTGATGTTTTTTGGAGGAGGAGATTTAACAGCGAACTCTTAGAGCTGTACAGCTACAAAGATTCGGCCAGCAAAGTGCGAATCAGTTGTCTAATATGGCTGGAACATGAAGAGCTTATGGACACCAACGCTCCGTCCCGAAAAGTCTTCGATTCCAACCCAGAGGGACAACGTAGGCTTAGGTAGCGCTCGCAAATGGAAGGGGACTTTGACCAACTTGGAATGCTCAACTTTAGGCAGTTCGCCAAAGGTCGCGTTTGAATATACAAAGATAGCGTGTACATAAAAACAAAGAAAAAAAAATCTAATTTTCGTAGATAGACCCACATTCGTGCGCGCAGATACCATTTTCAAATATTAACAAACCATACCCCAGTCATTGCACTGTATAATTGATTATAGATAGTACATACCCCTAATCACGGATTTTATTATTAAACCGAAAAACATATTTCCATTTGACAGTGTTGTGTTATTTTCAAACCGCTTGTATGTTTCACCGCAGTAATAAACTTTTACTGTCGCCTCAACCCACTATCAAGGCCACCAGTAGGTATATAGCTTTTGCATACACCCATATATTGTGGTTTATTTGCGAACATTGGTGTCACTTTAAAACAATGCATTTTCGTTGGCTTCCGACAGTAGTAACCGTCTGCCACCCATCACGGTACCTCTTGATTATATTAGTTTAACATAAATTGCGAAGCTTTTTTTTCAAACAAATAAGAGGACAATGGAAGTGTGGACAAAAAATGAGGAAATTCAAAGATTTCGAAAGTATTTGCAAATACCTACCGTACAGCCGGATGTTAATTACGGTTTGTATCTGGTGCTTTTTATAAAATGATTGTGTTTCGAGAAAGTGGGTGTGTGCATAAGATTGGAACAGAGTCTCAATTTGACAATAATTCTGACTTGGTAGCATTTTTCTGTTCTCTGAACCCGAAAGGCGCCACTTTTGACGATTAATGAAGTCAGCGTGACCGTTGTGGAACTTAAGTTGCAATTTTACATTTTTTGAGAACCTGCCACAAATTTTTGCTATTTGGGCAAAAATTATTATTTGGTTATTTCCAAATAAAAACCTTTAAAAATAACGCAGTTGCCTCTCCAAAAAGTAATATCGTATTTAGCGAAGCAATGCTTTTTAAATATCGCTCAAAAATTAACACGTTGCAGATTAATATTAATGCGCTCAACAATAAAAATGCTTTATTCTTTCGTGTATTGTGCTTCATATTTAATAACATTAAGCTGTTAATATTTTTTTTTTTTGTTGCCAAAACTTACCACACGTAATTTTGGGACACTCTTTAAACAAATATTATTTTGCAATTTGGTTTATATAGATTCTTATCTACATCTTTTAGGAAAGTGTTTGTTTTTTGTTCCTCCGAAACGGTTTCGGCAATTTGTCGGCGATTTTTGTATTCCATTTTGTGCGACTTAAACTAATCGCTCGAATTACCAGATAAACTTGAAGGAACAAATATTAAGGAACTTGAAGCAAACGAAATCCGTATCCCCTGCTTCTCCTGTATGTTAATATTGCTAAACATATATGTTTTAAAGATCGGAAAATTTAGACAGACGGGTCTTTACTTTACCAATCGACCTTTAGAGCTCTCGATGGAAATCAAATGAAAACCGCAATTCAAATTCAATGTTTTTTTAATTGTTAATTCAATTTTACATGGTTACACTGTTACGAAAAATGTTAATTTTATTTGCACGGATCTACTCGTAAGTCCCTAGGATGAGCTCGTGTTCTGAGTTGAGAATGTCTTTGTTTAATGAACTTTTTTGAATAAATAACCAGCGGCAATCTTATAAGATTTGAATTTAGTTCCGAATTGTTAAGATTCGAAAATATTCACTAAAATAGTCCGAAAAAGAAAGATCATTACCAAACCACTATCTACACCAAAATTATGTTTGAACAATGTTTTTCTTAATTTTAAAATTTCAGAACCATGCATCGAATTTTTGACAGATCAAGCAAAACAACTGGATCTCCCAGTACAAGTCTACCGCATATCCTCTGAAAAGCATCCGTGCATTATAATGACCTGGACTGGATCTGAACCAAGCCTACCATCGATATTGCTAAACTCGCACATGGATGTTGTGCCAGTGTATGAGGACAGGTGGACCCATCCCCCTTTTGCCGCCGAAATTGACAGTGAGGGCCGAATATTCGCGCGAGGAGCACAAGACATGAAATGCGTTGGAACTCAGTATATAGGAGCAATTAAAGCACTCAAGGCCAAGAAGATCCAGTGCCGCCGAACTATTCACATTTCATTCGTCCCTGGTACGAATTATTAGCTTTACAGATTGTTTAGGAAATTACTCAAAGCTTAGCTTAATTTGTAGATGAGGAGATTGCTGGCATTCACGGCATGACAGCCTTTGTAAAATCGGAGGAATTTCGTCAACTCAAAGTAGGCTTCTGCCTGGATGAAGGTATGCCATCTTTAACCAACTCTTATATGATGTTTTATGGGGAACGTGCCAATTGGCGTGAGTATAGCTGACAGTTGACGCAAATAACAACTACACTTGAACGTATTATTAGATGTTGCATTTAAAATACGTGGAACATCTGGCCATGGATCGCTTCTTCAAAGCAACACCCCGGGGGAGAAGCTTCGTTACATTGTAGATAAACTAATGGACATGCGGGATGCAGAAGTAAAGCGCCTGCAAACGAACCCTCAACTTGCCCTTGGAGATGTTACGAGCGTAAATTTGACAATTTTGCGTGGAGGTGTTCAAGTTAACGTGGTACCATCAGAAATGGAATTATGTTTCGACATACGACTCAGCAACGACCTCAATCAGAAAGAATTCCTCGAGCAGGTTTGACTATGGGCTAAGTTGAGGAATGACATTGAACTTAAGAAAATAATTACAGATACAATTATGGTGTAAAGAAGCTGGCGGAGATATCGACCTGAAATTCCTACTGAAGACACCATACGTCGAGGCCACGAAAACAGACTCGAGCAATCCATATTGGGTGGCTTTTAAAATTGCAGTAGATGATTTGTAAGTTGATTACAATATAGTACGTGGTGGATGATCATTTAAATATAATGTTTTGCAGGGCGCTCGATGTAAGCAAGAATATTTTTCCTGCTGGTACTGATGGCAATCTTCTGCGTGAGGTACCTACATTGAACCATATTTGTTTTAACAGACTTATTTAATCATATTGTATGTTCATAGGTTGGAATTCCAACATTTGGATTTTCGCCAATCAACCAAACACCTGTTTTGGCACACGATCATGATGAGTATCTTCAAGCTGATGTCTATTTACGAGGAATTGAAATTTATGAGAAAATCATCGAAAAAGTTGGAAATGCCTAGGCCGAGTAGTGAACACAGTTATTGTCATCATCAAAAGTTTCAAAAGTGTGAAGTTTATAGAATTGAATGACCAAATGATTTTTTTTTTTTTTTTTTTTTTTTTTTTCAATTTTGTTTCCCTTGAATCTTAATATTTGTTAAAATTGTATCATTTCACTTTAAGCTTTGTTTTAAATATTAAAAAAGAATTCAAGTTGACGTACATTTTTATTTTATTTTTATTTTGTGTTGGGAATCCGCTGGAAGTAAAAAATCATCGTAAGACATTGCAGAGCTAGTACGCGATGGATGCTCCTGCAAATCTGCAATAGTGATGGACTTTAACTCATGTAAAAAAAAACTCCCGGGGGACTGACATTCGCCATCCTTATCCTTATCCTTATCCTTATCCTTATCCTTATCCTTATCCTTATCCTTACTAATAATAAAACTGTAACTTTTTTCAGGCTTTAAATAGTTTGTGTGCTAAAGGCACAAGAAGTACTGCACGAAATTGATTTCGGTTTTCACAATTGCATTGGAAATTGTCGATATTAGAATTTAGGATAATGTTTAATCATTATCCGCTGTCCGGAAGCGGAGATTTAAGCTGATATCTAACAAAAGTTGTAATTCTCGAATGCCTTCTAGCTCCTAGCTTTGGAATGACTCAACCGAATAAAATAGGTTTTTTTTAAATATAAAGTTCAATTATGTACAAAGATTTTAAGATATAAATCATCTTTGTACGTAGTCCTGAAGCTGTACAATAAGCATTAAACTATAAATTTTATACAGCTCAAAAAAGTAAAATGTTCGATTGAAGCTAGATCGTTGGATTTGCCCGGCATTCAGTGGAGGAAATTTTGTGTGTGTGTGCGGCAAAACCTGTTTCTCTCTCTGCTGAATCGCTGAATGCTGTATGCTTTTTGTTTCTCTTTTTTTTCATACACCTTTTGTGCTTTGTGTTGTTTTTTTTCTTGCTCACTTTTTTTTTAATTGAATGCAGCGTTGTTATGTGATCGTATTTATCGTAAAAGTGACGATTTCCGAAGGGTAATACGACGTTCCGATTTTTGTTCATTTTCGACCTAATTTCGACGATTTCGTAAATATTTTAACGATTTTTTCCGATATTATACAAACATAAATACGATGGGTAGACCGAAATACGAGTCGATAGATAAGATCCAACCAGTTTCAGAAACAGAGCCTAAAAACAAATTTCAAAGTATGTGACTTTACATTGCCAACACATACCTTTGCAATTAGCAAGCATCCATTATCGAACGTACTCCAGTGTTTTTGCGTTGCGCCCTAGTTATAGCCATACGTAAAACGGAACAGTACAAATTTTTGTTTGTTATTTTTGACCTTTTAAACCTAATGGTTTAACAAAATCTTGGCCCTAAAATGTTGCTTATGAATAATTCAAAATGTTAGTTTACCATATAATTTTCAAATTTTCTACGAAAAACTTTTCCAATCAATTTCACAAAAAAAAGAACAAAACATTCCACTGAAACATTTTATTTCTTTATGTCCCATCCCTGAGATTTTCTTTTTTCTTATGTAATCCAATCAGTGTTAGCTATTTTGTTGTAATTGTTTTCGAAGAGAAACATGTGTCTGACAGATTTTACTCCTAGTTATAGTTATATTTTTTTGCTTTTTTAGAGCAGTTAATCCTAATGGTTCAATTCTGTTTATCTTAAAATGTTGCTAATGAATTATTAATTTAGTTTATCAAAAAAAAAATAAACAAATTATGTTAGATTTTTATGCTATGTTTCCACCGGAGATTATCTGCGAGATTTAGCAAAATTTCCGTAAATCCCGCATAAATCTCGGGATTTATCATACAAAAGTTACTCTCATAAAAAAGAGATTTGGATTTAATCTCCTAAACTGACCAGATTTACATGTAGAGTCCGGTTTGTGAACACACTCTCTACAGCTCGGAATACCAAGCAAACAGAGCTTTATTTGACATTGTGTCATAAAAAAAAACATATCCGAATTTTTTTTCTGTAATTTTGCGATTTCTTCTAAAAATGGAACAATCAAACTTTTCAGTATATTTTGTAGAATCAAATTTTAGCTAATAATATTTAAAGCTTTCCGGAACTCATGTTTTATCAATTTAAACTTTTTATTTTTTTTCCTATTATCACAATTTTGGGTTGTTCGATTTGGAAGAAGTTGACAACATCTGGTGAAACGTCAAGTTAATCTTGTTTTTTTTTGGTGGAAACACCTCAGGATTTATTTGTAATCTCTTGACCTAAATCTCGCGATTAGTGTCCGGTGGAAACGTAGCATTAGGAATAGTAATTACCTATTATTAACTATTAATTATACATTTTTACGTAAAAAAACTTTTTCCTATCTACTTTAAAGCCACAACAAAGAACCAGATCATTCCACTGTAATATTTCATTTCCCAAATTAGAATTTGTTGTAATTAATTTCGTAACAAACATTTTTCTGACAGAATTATATGCTTTTCACATCGAGCCCAAAAGCGGGTTTTCGCCAAAACACGAAACGACTTCCAATCGTTGGGTTGTTGGAACAAACACACCTTTTGCAATGTTCAGCAAAATGGCTGGCTGAACAAATGTTAGGTTTGTTTGACGTGGCTAGCACTAGTACCCACTAGTGCGCACTGAGAAGTGTCAGCTGATTTTCCCGCCTACCCAAAAACCTGCACAACCCTGAAAATTCGGCTATCATATCGAACGCAAAATATGCTGCCCTGAAGTCTGGCAGTTTTTGAATTTGAAAAATACTTATGTTTTGGTGAACGAAGTACGAAGATATTAACACTTTATTCTGTTTATTGTTAAAAATGAGTGAACTCAATTCTGATCTTGTGCTTGCCATAATGCAAACAAGTTGATAAAACTGTTTGCAATATATGCGATGCACTAAAAAATGTAATCAGCTTTGATTCCAGAATTTTTTCATTCCATTTATCTATAAAATAAGGTTTTAGTCCATAAACGTTGTTGTATTCAAACAATTCCCTTTTGAATATCAAATTTATTGTATATATCTTTATTACGATATTCAAATAAACGAATAACAGCAAGCGAAATGACAGCAAATGCTTGCACCGAAATTTAACGACTAGTGTCTCACAGCTGACAACTTTTTTCGGTTGCATTTTACGTGTGACTAAAGCTATAACGAAGGCCTTCAATGCTAACTTGTAATATGTTTTCTCGAGATTTTTAAATACCCTTTGGTTGCTTTAATTTTTAACATTGCAGATTGGTTGATAAATAAAATTGGTTAGAAGCATTTACTTTCCTTAAGGGACATAAATTCTTAAGCCGCTTATCATAGGAAGGTAGGTAGGGAAATAACCAATAACTTGTTTAAGGGTGTAAACCCCTAAGAAGGTATAATTAATAATATTGGTAAATACTTTTAAGGCTAAATTTGCCTAAAACATAGGAGTAGTTACTAAACTAATAATGGAGATTTAAGTTCAAACTGTCCGATTTCTCACGAGCAGAACAAAATAACATTCAAACTATGACCTCTACGCTCTTATACGCATTTTTTGTACCCGTACAATTGCAAAATACGACAGATACGATTTGAACCGAGAAAATATACGATTCTCAAAAAATATCCATAACAATAACAACACTGATTGAATGGGAGAAATGGAGTGGAGTATTAATGAGTTGAGTAGTAGAGCGAATGTGGTGCATGGGGGAGAGATAGGTTAGGTATGTTGTTGTTGTATTTAATGTAATTGAGATTCAGAGGGAGTCACACTCAATTGTGTTTGTGATTTAAAATGCGCAATATTGATTCTGATCTGTTTGTGCTCGGTATTGTTTTTTATTTGGATCTATTTTTTTAAAATCATCTTCGTAGGTACGTTATCCTGGTAAATATAAGATTTTTTTCGTATGCATGCATGTGCAACCGCACCTTTTCTGCTTTATGTTTTTTTTTTTTTTTTTTTAACTTGAACTTGAGTATTTCCGAGTAATGAGTGAGCGAGTGTGGCATATATATGGGATTGAGAAAGATAGGCATAGGGAAATGTAATAATTGGAATGTAAATGAGATTGAGAGGGAATAATAGAAGTTAGCCTAACTATTTGTTTGGGTTGTTTTACTGACAGTTTTTCTTCTTTTTTTTTCGGGTAAGAGTAGCTGGATTCAACTGAAGTTATACGTGCAAAAATGCCTAAACGGAATCATTCGAATCTGTCTTCACGTTCCAATGCAGCCAAACGAGAACGTTTAAGACGATTAGCAGAAACTCAGACTAAACGTGAAGAGCGATTGGAAATGCATTCTAGAACTGCGATGTCTCGATCTCAAAATGCTGCATCACGATCTGTAGAAAATAGTGAAGCACAAGGACGTAGCCGGTCTTTAGCGACAGATGAGGAACGAGGATTGGATGTGACAGTTCACGAGCCTGAAGATTTGCCTTGGATAGGTAAAGAACGCAGTGGATTTAGGTACGACTCCGTAATTAAATATGCTGTTTATACCCAACTCGGCCCCTTGAACGAAATATGTATATATTGTCGCGCTCTGAAATGGAAAGGAGAACCAAAAGGAATATGTTGTTCATCAGGTAAGGTTCGTGTGGAAAAAATTCAAGAACCACCAGAACCACTAAGATCCTTACTGAATGGAGAACATCCGCATTCGAAAGGCTTTTTAGATTCTACACGGGCCTATAACAGCGCTTTTCAAATGACATCTTTCGGAGCAAAGAAGATAACTGAAGGGGGGTTTATGCCCACCTTCAAAGTACAGGGTCAAGTTTATCACTTGATTGGCTCTTTGCTACCAACAAACAATGTTCCAAAGTTCTTGCAAATATATTTTGTAGCTGACTATCAAGACCAAATTAATATAAGGAGGCAACATATTCCTAACTTAAACTCTGAGTTAATAAGTGCATTGCAAAACATGTTACACTGTGTGAACCCGCACGTTAACAGCTTTAAAGCTGCACTCGAATCCGTTCCTGTTGATAAGCGGAACAGTTATAAGTTCGTAATTGCTGCCGATAGAAGACCAACCGATTCTTATCCGGGTCGTTACAATGCTCCTACCACGAATGAAGTGGCAGTCCTCATGATTGATCAAGAATGCGATAGGAGGGATATTGTATTACGTACACATGACAACCGTCTTCACAGGATTAGCGAAACACATCGAGCTTATGATTCGTTACAGTACCCTTTAATATTTTGTCGAGGTGAAGATGGCTACAACTTTAGAATTTATAATATTAATCCTCAGACAGGTGCTCCGACTTTCAACAAGAAAACTTCTGCCATGCAATTTTATAGTTTCATAATACAGTTGCGTCAGAGTGAACCTATCTACTTACACAGATTTCGTGGACTTTTTAGTCAGTTTTTGGTAGATATGTACGCCAAAATTGAAACCGAACGTTTAGTTTTCATTCGTACAAATCAAAGACAGCTACGTACAGAAAACTATGCCGACCTCAGAGATGCTTTGGAGCAGGATTCGGATGCTGAAAACATGGGCAGAATGTTGATTCTCCCTTCCACATTTACTGCAGGTCCACGGTATATGCACGAACGCACTCAAGACGCTTTTTGTTATGTTCGAAAATATGGTGGGGCCGATTTATTTATAACAATGACAACAAATCCAAAGTGGCTCGAAATAGAGAGTAACTTGCTGTCTGGCCAGGTATCCTACGACAGGCATGATTTAATATCACGGGTTTTTCATTTAAAACAAAAGCGTCTAATAGATCTTTTTAGAAAAGAGAAGGTATTTGGCGCAATCCGGTGCTATATGTATTCAATAGAGTGGCAAAAACGTGGTTTACCACATTCGCACAATCTTTTATGGCTAGAAGAGAAGATAAGGCCCAACCAAATCGATCAAATCATTAGCGCTGAAATACCAGACCCCGAAACTGACCCCATACTACATAAAATTGTAAAAACCAACATGATTCATGGGCCCTGTGGTACACTAAAACCGTGTTCACCTTGCATGAAGAACGGTCGTTGTACGAAGAGGTTTCCGAAAAAATTCGTCCAAGAAACGGTCACTGATAAGAACGGCTATCCGTCGTATCGACGCCGGTCGCCTCAAGAGGGTGGTTTCACGGCAGAAGTATATATTCGCGGCCAATCGGTTGTAGTTGACAACAGGTGGATAGTACCATACTCCCCAGTGCTTTCACGTGCATTTGAAGCACACATAAACGTTGAATCATGCGCCAGCGTGGAATCCATTAAATATATATGCAAATATGTTAATAAAGGAAGCGACCAGGCTACAGTTGGTATACAGAGTACTCATCGTGACGAGGTGACTAACTACCAGTCTGGTCGCTACATTAGTACTTCGGAAGCGGTGTGGCGGATACTGAGTTTTCCTATACATGAAAGATACCCTACTGTCACGCATTTAAGTGTTCATTTAGAAAATGGTCAGAGAGGGTATTTCAGTCCTCAAAATGTCCAGGAACGTCTAGAAAATCCACGACAGACGACACTTTTAGCATTTTTCCAGCTTTGCCAGAAAGACAATTTTTCAAGAACTCTTTTGTACGATGAAGTGCCATCGTTCTACACGTATGACAAGCAAAGAGGTTTATTTAATCGACGCCGACGCGGTCAGTCAGTGGCAGGATTTCCCGGTATTTTTAAGGAGCACGCGTTGGGAAGGGTATATACCGTCCATCCAAGTAATAGCGAATGCTATTACTTGCGACTTTTATTACACACAGTCCGCGGTGCTACATCCTTCACATTTTTGAAAGTAGTTGACGGCGTTGAACACTCTACATTTCGCGCAGCTTGCAGTGCCCTGGGCCTGCTAGACGACGACCGAAATTGGGATAAAACTCTAGAGGAGGCTGTTGTCAGCGACAGTCCCAAACGACTGCGTCATTTGTTTGCAGTTATGGTGGTATTCTGCGGTCTATCAAACCCCTTACAGCTATGGGCAAAATATCAGCGCTATTTTCTGGAAGATATTCTTCGAGCTGTTAGGCGTTCAGATGGAGATACCGTACAAGCAACAGATGAGCGAGTCGTCAACCGTTGCCTCTGCTCGCTTCAAAATGTTGTTCTGTCAATTGGTGGTAATACTCTAAATCAATATGGTCTACCAGAACCGCAGCAATTCACTGACCGTCCGCAAGTTAACCGAGATTATGCTGCGGAGACAAATTACAGCTCTTCTGCTATGGCTATCATTGTGAATAGTAACATCATGAAGTTAACAGATGAGCAGCGGTCGATATATGAGAGAGTTTTAGAAAGCATAAGCCTGCAGCAAGGTGAAACGTTCTTTTTAGACGCCCCCGGAGGAACAGGCAAAACTTTTCTAACAACTTTACTTCTGGCCGAGGTGAGAAGGCAAAAGAAAATAGCTCTTGCTGTAGCGTCATCGGGAATCGCTGCTACTCTACTTCCTGGTGGCAAAACCGCGCACACGATGTTTAAAATCCCTATAGACTTAGATAGCAATGAAACTCCCGTTTGCACAATATCGCGTAATAGTGACAAGGCAAAGGTCTTACAAGAGTGTTCATTAATGGTTTGGGATGAATGCACGATGGCGCACAAAAAAGCCGTAGAAGCCGTCAATCGAACCCTGCAAGATATTCGAAGGGACAACCGTGTTATGGGAGGTATCACGGTGCTATTTTGTGGTGATTTCCGTCAAACCCTACCCGTTGTTGCCCGAGGAACTAGAGCAGATGAGGTGGATGCATGCCTCAAACGTTCCACACTCTGGCCTCAGGTGGAAAAGCTGCATTTGACGCGAAACATGCGGGCTCAGCTGGGTGGAAATCCCCATGCTGAAGAGTTTTCGGACGTGTTGTTGAAAGTCGGAGATGGTATGTTACCCGAATCGAATGGCCTGGTAAGTCTACCAGAGACTCTTTGCAAAATCGTTCTCTCTGTCGATGAACTAATCCACTCCGTTTATGGAGACATTAAAGAAATAACCAGTCAGGAAAACTCTTGGTTATGCGAACGAGCTATATTAACACCTAAAAATGAGCAGGCGAATGCTATCAATCGCAGTATTTTGCAAAGGATAGAAGGGAATGAGGTGATATACAACTCGATTAATATGGTATTGGATCAAACGGACGCTACCACTTACCCGATCGAATTCTTGAACTCTCTTTCTGCATCCGGACTTCCCGCGCATACCATCGCACTGAAAATCGGCATTCCGATTATGCTTCTGCGGAACTTAACCCCCCCAAAGCTTTGTAACGGAAGTCGACTTAAGGTAGTTTCCCTGCAAAATAATATTATTGAAGCGGAAATCCTAACGGGAACTGGTGCTGGTGAAATATTTTTTATACCCCGTATTCCCCTTATTCCCAATAATTTCCCATTTCACTTTAAACGTGTGCAATTTCCCGTCAGTGTCAGTTTTGCTATGACAATAAACAAATCGCAGGGACAGACACTTCGGGCGGCTGGCGTTGATCTAAGGACCAGTAGCTTCTCGCATGGTCAATTATATGTTGCCTGCTCTCGGGTCACTAATGCAGAAAATTTATTCGTTGTAGCTCCTTTTGGAAAAACTGAAAACATCGTTTATAAGGAAATTCTGTAAGTTGGTTTCTAATATCCTCACTTTATAATTAACAATAAACTATGTTCATAAATAAAAAAAAAACCTACTTTTATAAAACTAAGTCATTGTTTCCTTTGTTTCTTGCTACACGTCACTTACAGCACCGGAGTGGGTTTGCATAGTCCTTATTATTTTGTTTTAAATTTTAGAAGTGGAACTCTGGCGAAGCAACGCGAGCACGGGTCAGCTAGTCCCGAATAAGATTGAAAAAGATTTATTTTTGAATTATTCAATTGTCATTATTTAAAAGTTCTGTTATTTCTGAGAAACCGATTTCTATGCCTCCGAGCAAACTTCTTAACATTATCTCCAACCATTTCGACATTTAGATCTCTATGCAGATCGGCGTTGCGTATGTAATAAGGTGCATTAACTATTTTCCTTAGTACTTTATTTTGGAAAACCTGAATTTTTTGTAAGTTTGTTTGGCATGTACGTACATGCCCACAATTGGAGCCCGTAGGTCCATACTTGTTTTAGAACTTGCTTGCAATACATTTTACTGTATCGCATGTTCAACTCAACTCTCAGGCAGAGACTCTCCACGGGTCGGGAGCCCCTTAAGTAAGTAAGTATGTTCAACCCATCTTTTTTTTTTCTTAACGTGCGCTTTCCAACGCAGTTTAGCGTCTAGAGTCATGCATAGATATTTAGCTGTGTTAGAAAATTCTACTACATTGTTGTTAATGTAGACTGGAATGTGTGGTACGTTTTTATGCGTAAAATTAATATGGACTGACTTAAGGTCATTTAATATAATCTGCCATTTCTTAGTCCATTCTGAAATATTCCGCGATACCAATAATCATTTTTAGTGTCCAGGCTAAGTTTTTCGAACTCACAATGGCGAAATTTTCCATACAAAATTGCATATTGTGACCTAGAAAATATTTAGTGTGATAAGGCCCAAAGGCTGCTTTCGTAATCTACTTCGCTTCATCAGAAGCGCCAATTGGTTCAACGAGTAGGAAGAATTGAATTTTAGATTCATGTGGTATCACAAGGGTCCTTATAATGGTCTAAGTGTGTAGGCTAGGCGACAGCCACTTCAACCTTACCTAACCTAACCTTTGTAACAATACCAACGCACTTAGCATTTGCCACCCTTTAACAATATAGCTTTTAGTCAAGTAACTGAAAATCAGCCGAAGCTAATTAGCATTTGTAGCCTTCACACTATAGGTACATACTTTATAGGTTACAATGGGTCATTTTATATGGAAAACTTCACCTGGAAATTAAATCAGATAAATGCTACATTTTGTAGAAAATGCAGACGAAATGTACACGTTGCAATAAACGACACAGCACAGCCTTTAATCCTTTATTGTTCTCAATCTCTTACAAAATATTTCGAATAAGTTTTACGGAAATCTTTCCAGTAGTGCTCACTAGTATTTCTCCAAATTGCCCTAAAATGGACATCACTAAATGAACAATAAAATACATCCATAGGCGTTTTTCTTTTTTAGTTCAGAGCTGAGCACTGAACAGAGTTCGAGCATTATGAGCGCGCTCTGAACCATGCGTGCTCAGAGCATTCAGAGGATGTTTTGTTTTTCCTGTTTTTTTTTTTTGTCCTTCAAATGTGACTGGAAGTGTGCATGTACTACTCAGCTTTTTACTCAGGATGCTCGGTCAATTTATTCTGAGCTCATAGAGCGCGCTCTGATCATGCTCTGAGCGAAAAAAGAAACACAAATTCGAGCTCTGAAGTGTCTGAGCTAAAAAAGAAACACGAACTTTTTGTATAACAGTTCAGGTTGTGCTCTGAACTAAAAAAGAAAAACGCCTCATGTAGGTACCCACCTAATAAAATCATTTCATATCTCATGTCTAACCCAAAGAGTACAACTTGCATGATTGCTGTCAACGATGGTTGTTAATATAACACTTTTATAAATTCTAGACACAAACCAGTCATTTGGACAGAGCGCAATTGTGAATTGTCTCAAATTAGTGAGTTGCCATTATGAGAATACTATTTAACCCTAACGCCAGGGATTTCACCATTTCCTGGTGATTTTAAAACTTACAATCCGGAGTTTTTTATTCTTTTTTTATTTTTTATTTTTATTGGAGGCCCCGGTTTGTTCCACTTCGATCCATGCAAAAATAAAGATTCCAACCGCTAAACCGACAGAAATATAAAATTCTGAATATGGGTCCATTTTTGTTTGTTTTTGGTTATAGGACTTAAAACAAACTCCATATCAGCGAAAGTAACGTGCAACGACTAATGTCAACCTCCTCCGAGACAGTCTGACATTATGGCATCTTGATCAAGTTGTCTCTCTCTGTTTTGCTTTAATCTCAATTTGGGGAGATTCTCGTGAAATCGTGTCCTTAAGGCCCGGTTCTGGGACAAATATCCGGGTTTACTGGTGAATGAAGGCTAAGGTACTACAAAGTTGCAGAGCAACTGTGATTCATTACGTTGGGGAATTGAAATTTAAATTGCGCCTGGACACACACACCGAATTTTCGGCGGATTTATTATTATCGCGGATGCAGAGCAACTGTGATTCATTACATGATAACTAAAAACAATTGAACGAAAATAATAAAGTAGTGGTTGTAGTATCCGTACAAGAAAGACAACTGCTCTGTGTCGTAGTCACGTATGAAGTGTTTATTTTATATTTTAGTTTCAAATACATTTCTTTTACATTTAATTATAATGTTGCTAAGGAATATTTTATATGTACAGTAGTTCAGACACTACATTTATTCTCTTCTTTTTAATTAATTTTCATTGAAAAATCGTAGCCCTGGAGATATGATGGTATATTTTTCTTTCGTATAATTCGAGCTTCGAGGTGATATTTGTAGGTACTTCGGACCTAATTTATTTGTTAGTATCTGCATTTTTACTACCACTTCATCTCCTTCTTCCATATCATTTGTTTTTTTTTTTGCGTGACGCTTTCGATCAGCTTATTCTTTTCCTTTCAACTTCATTTCTGCGTCTCTATCGCGCAAATCATCATCGATTTCTTTTCTTTGCTTAACTAATGGTAATTTTTCACATATGTTTTGATTGAACATTAATTTAGACGGTGTCTTCAACCGAATGATTAGTTGATCTGCACATCAGCAAGAATTTTTGCAAATCTTCTCGCCAACAACAACATCTTCTCCTGGTTCAAGTGATTGAAACAGCGAGTATTTTCAACGCTCCATCCTTTTTAAGCTAACAACATATTTTTACAACATCTTTCTCCTGTTCCAAATTTATTGAAACAGCAAGCAGTTTTTTTTTATGTTATAATAATAATAATTAAAATTATAACAATGCTCCATCTTTTGAGCTAGAAATTTATTCTACCAATAGGCGTTTTTCTTTTTTATAATACTCCATCTTTTGAGTCAACAACAACAACATCTTTCTCCTGTTTCAAGTTGATTGAAACAGCGAGTATTTTCGATGCTCCATCCTTTGAGCTTACAACACCTTTTTTTTCAACATCTTTTTCCTGTTCCAAATTTATTGAAACAGCGAACAGTTTATTCTATTTACAATTTACATACCTAGGCATTCCTTTTTATTTTTAATTTGTGGATTCGTCTGCTCCTCGTCGCCAATTGTAGTATCCGTACAAGAAAGACAACTGCTCTGTGTCGTAGTCACGTATGAAGTGTTTATTTTATATTTTAGTTTCAAATACATTTCTTTTACATTTAATTATAATGTTGCTAAGGAATATTTTATATGTACAGTAGTTCAGACACTACAGTGGTGGTTGGTGGACTGTAATTTATTTGATGTTTTAGTAACTGGCGAATAACTGAATTACCTCCAGTTTAAGGTGAATAACAACTATTGAGAACAACACGTCAGCTGGGGATGATTTATTGAAGTTTTAATCAGTGCTCTCAATTGTAAATATAAGCGTTTTTGCATTAAAACGACGCAAAAAAAACTAGGTGGTGATAGGTAGGTAGATATGTAGTTATACTTATAGAGAAAAGCTCCTACGGCAGTAAATACCATAGACAAACCATACTGAGACCCCCAACTGGCAATCCTCTTGCCGCTGGCCCCCTCGATTTTTTTTTCAAATTCGCCATTTTGTTTTCCTATCGGTGTTATTTGAATTTAGAATTTGTGTGAGCAACAAAAAAAAAAGCGAACCAAAAAAAATATGGTGAGTTTTCTTTTGACAGAAGTCGATTGACAAATGTCAAAATATGTAAACACAATTTAATTTTTCCTGCAACAAATTGAAAAAATGTAAGTTTTCGCGTATTTTTAGTGTTTAAATTAATAAATAAATACATTATATGTCTTACAGATTTGCCCAAGCTGCAGGAGAATACACGCCAACAAGAGTTTATGGTCAAATTCATGGAATACGAAGCACAAAGTGAACAGGCGAACGTTGAACAAAAGCGTATCGATAACAAAAAGCGTAGGAAGACCGTGATTGTAAGTTGATTTTAATTTACATGAACCTGACAACGAATTGATAACCATTTTGTATCCACTTCTAGGAAGATACCAAGCAACAGCAGCATCGTGTCCAATTGGCAAGGCGCCGGCCGGCCGCTATGAAGATCAATTGTCGCAGCAGCAACGTGTCCAGGAGGACAATCTCAAAAAGTAAGTACATATGTATATAGTAAAAGTTGTGTAAATTGATTTCTGCACCTTTAACACTAGGCAAGAGAAAAGTTTCGCACGCCAGGAAGCGTGGCAAACCATCGAACTATTCGAGCACAAGATGAGAATGAGGTCGACTGGGAGAATCATGACATCAACCTAAAACAGATTCGTCTAAAGGCAGAAGAAAATTGCATCACTGTCATCATCAGCATCAAGACTGCTGGCACAGTCATTGGTACTGGATTCAAAGCAATGCTCACTGATTGGGACAACGTTTTTACTGCTGCTCGTGGTCTCTCGGTGTGTATACTCTTCCAAGGGAGCAACTGGTGTTGTTTCTCGGTACATTGAGGCTCGTATTGGAATCCCTGCAATACCTCAAACGAATGAAATCCAAAACCAAAAGTAAGTTGTTGGATGCTGCATCTTATAAAGAGTTTGTCTTAATAGTTTGCTTTTCTTATATCATTATAAAACATTCGCAGCCCAAAATGACACCAAGTGAGACGAGAGCTGTTATCAGGTGCATGTCGTGATGTGGAAGTGCAAGTGATGGAAAGTGAAACCGCACACAGGGCTGTGCCCATGGAGCAGTATACAGACGCAGATGTAGACTTCTCATAAACGTGTTATTATTAATCACATCTATCACAGAATCCGTCGTATTCGGAATTTTGCTACGTATTTCGTAGTAGGGGAAATTGTTTGCTACGAACTTCGAAATTCATAGCAAACATTTCCTCTCGGAAACCATTGAATCCAATTGAAGTCAAAAACTGGGATTATTCTCGCCGCAACAACTCTCACCAAATTTAGAGCAAAGGATCGATATAAGGTTTGATATCTTACGCAACCCCCTAAGGACTAATACTTAATTTAGCTTGATTATATGTTATTTGCAGGAGTAACTATCTTGAAACCCGCCCTAATTTACAAAACTTCGTTGAACAAGCACTTGTCACACTCTTGGCAAAAGAAACCAAATACAGATGGTTCGACACGAACAAGAACGAGTATAAATTATAATATTGTCGAAGATGTAAAGAAGTTTCTTCAGGTTTGTTTATCGAATTTCAAATTGGCTTTTCATTCGAATGTTTTATTTTATGTTTTCAGCCAGGCTCGGCTGAGCAACGTACCTACTGTGGAAATTCTATTCATTGTAGAGGCAGATGTGAATTTGTCTTTCTCGAAGAATCGCCACATCCTTTCGCGACGAACAGTCGTACGACAATTTTCTATTGTCTTATTCGCTGCTAGTAACAGCAAGAGACAATAACAAGAGTCTTAATTTGATGGATGAATCACAACAAGCGTATGTTGATTTTAAATGTTAGTTATAATCAGTTTGAGCATTGAAATTCTTGTTGTTTATTTCAGTCTTATATCACATATTTACTGGCAGCTCCACCGATGAGTCTTCGGACGATATGAACAGTGTCCAAGTAAGTGTTCCGTAGGTATTTCTATTCAACAAAAATACTGATTAACGTTTATTGTTCCATTATAATACCAAAAGATACGACCTATAAATATATTAATTTAGGCTTTGAAATACGAGACGTGTAAAAATAAAACAAATACAAATACGTATACTCTATTTTAAATTATATATAAAATAACGGAGAAACTCATAATTTATACTTAATAACAGCAACGATATTAATGTTGGTATTTATAAATTATAACTAAACTCCAGAAGCGACATTATGTGATAAGCATATTCTACTCGATTTATGTTAACTGCCTCACGAATGTTCGCTAAATATGTTTTTATTTGTTTATTATTCTTCAGAACTGTTCATCTTTCTTTTATGTCAAATAAATATACAATTATTTTTGAAAATTGATCATTGTGCACACAAAATTTTGTTGTAATAATTATTTTCAAATTTAACGGATAAAATTGTGTGAACGCAGCCAGCAGATTTGCCCACACCGGAAGCCAGATTTTAAGCAGCGGAAGTTGTTACGTTTTTTTGAGGGTGTGTTGGTGAGCCGGATTTTTTGAAGTTTCGTGACATTAGTCAATACGAATTTCTATGTATCAATACTAGCGCAAAAATTTGTCACAAGCCCATGGTAATTTAGCTTGTAGGCAAGTAACGGAAAATCGGCCGGAGTTGGGGGTCTCAGTATTGTCTCTGGTAAATACCTTATGTAGCTAATAGTGGCGCAGTGGCTTAGTGTGTTGGACTATACTAAGCGAGGCGTCCAGGTTCGAATCCCGCAAAAACCCAAATTCCAACTCAGGGTTTTTTTCGCTGCGCCCAGCGATGCCAGATTACAAGATATATCTTTTTTTTCAAGATTTTTGAGCTCCAAAATATGTACAAGACTTTTGACCTCAAATTCATCAAATTTCAAGATTTTTCAAAGTCGATAATTTTTTTAAATCTAATAAATTAAAACAATTTTTCTATTCAAGAAAATGTTTTCTATTAATTCCATTATTAAGTAGGTATAATGTGATTTGAACAAAGTACATGCACAACTTCGGTTTTACTTACGTTGCCATCAACTCTAAAGTAAGGAAATTATACATGAAGGTAATTGTCGAATTGCGGCTTGCTGGCAGCAACAGAAACAATCAATATAGACTTGTTTACGTTCTGTCTGACAGCCATTTTTCTGTCGCTAAATTCTGTTGCTGAAAAAAATGTTGTTCCTTATTCTGTTTCTGTTGCAAATGTATACGATTATGTTTCTGTATCAGTTTCAGTTTTAAGTGATTAATTGACATTTACGAACGATACTCGACTAAACTAGACAAAATTTGATGAAATAGTGGATGTAGTATGATGTAGTATGTTTTAGGAAAAATGTTTTAGGAGTAAGAACAGAGGATGGAACGTTCGCATATCCAACCTGAAAAGTGTTTATTTTCAATATTTTATCCTTTCCACATTCGTCTGCAAATATCGAGAGAATTTTTCCAGCTGTAAGTTTAAATAAACTAAAATTCGTAATCGTTTGAATACTAAAACAGTTGAAATTTAAATATTAACAAAGGATTTGTTGCGCTTTAATGAAGTGAATTGCCATGATCTTGATGTCACCAATGAAGTTCTAAGTCTTTTTAATTCAAATATGTATAATTATATACATTCCAACATTTTAAAAAGCAAAAACAATAATTTATGAGAAATAATTTATTATTATTATTATTTATTAATAAGTTAAATGAATTTACAATATTAATATAAATTTACAGCACTAGCTACAGAGGCTTTCGGCTAGAAATAATTTGTTTATAGATATTTATGTTATACCTACTGGGTACAATATTTTCGAAAAAATAAATGTCAGCTTTATTTAAAGCACCTTTTTTTGTTTTTTGAAAAAATCTTGAAAAAAAGATATTTGATCTCGGAAAAACAAGGTATTCAGATTTTTCATCTGGCAACACTGCTGCGCCACCTATCGCGAACGTCTGACAAACATCCGAGAGTATAACTGTCATGAAAGAGCTTCTCAATCGGCCCGTTTGGAACCGGCATAAAATTGTAGATCCCTTCCATTCGTTCCGAAAATGAAAACCTCACACAAAACGAATGGTTGCGAACTAGGCCCAGGGTCTCTATAGACCTGTTGCGCCAACTATTATTATTATTATTATTAGCTAGTTAAGGGAACTGTATTGTTTTTATTAATATCCCTGTTTTTGTTGTAAACAACATGAGTAAAAAAAGGGTCTAAATGCTATCAAGGGCTGTAAATATAGAAAAGTCTAGATAGAGGACCGCCGTGCTAAATCATCCTGCATATTTAACTCGGTCTGTTCTCACTACTCCGGTTTTTTCTGTGTAGTAAAATATTATTAATCACATTAAAAATGTTAAATAAGAAAGTTTAAGTCAAAGTTTCATTTTTTTTATTTTATTACAAGTATAGTTACTTTTAGTTGTTGTTTTTTCTTTCGTCTCAATTGTTATTGGTTATGTTGCAAATCCCAGTAAGAATCGTTCACTAATCATTAAAATGGGCTTATTACAAGTTGTTTATCTTTTACCTTATAAATTACAATATAAATACATAAAATTATAAATCAACGAATAAAATATATAAAATAAGAAACATTTAATATTACAAAACAAAATAAAAATAATCATCACACTATATTTACATAATTACATAAATTTATTTTTAGTTGATTGAAAGATTCGTGACAATAATTTTGTTACAACGAATGCGATTCGTTTCGCTTTCCATTTATTACAATTCTGGGTCATTGTCTTTGTTATAAATATAACTAATGATCACACTGTCTTAAGAAGAAATTTTGGCTCAGTCAATAACAAATACCACACATTTTGCATTTATCTTTCTTTTAAATAATAGTTTGGATGCATTCCATACGGTTGGGGGCATCTCATCGAACCGAAATACCATTTATGGTTATGACATTGCCCGCTGTGGGTTCGGGTTCGTAGACTTCTTCGTTCGATCGCATCTCATAGGGAGCATCGTAGAACTGTTCACTTGGGATTTGGTCGTAGATGTTTTCTGGAAATAAAATGAGGTTGTTGAATTATTAGTGAAGCAATTGTTTTTTTATTCCAGTATGTCCCATAATCTATTTTTCTATCGTCACAATTACCTGTATGTCGAGCAGTGCCATTTCCGTTGGCTCTACCGCCTTGGAACGTGTTAAACGTAGCCGGAGGTGATGTCTCCAATGGTATACGATTATTCGCCTCCAACGTGGAATACGACATTACAGCAGCGTTACGGTCCTCTTTCGATTCGGCCGCCTGAACATTTTCCGTATTCTTCACCGGTCTGGCTTTGTTTCTATGCAAGAATATCATTCCGATAACCAGAAGCAGTACAATTATAACAGTCGCTCCAATCGCAATTCCAGTTCCTACTCCCGAACTCTCCTGTGCATCAGTTGTGGCGATTTCACAACGCGGTTCTTCCCCGCTCCACCTGCCGTCCTCCATACATTTGCGAAGATATTGCCCAATGCGATTGTAACTGGGAATACAGTGGTATTCGGCCGAGCCACCGTATATCGTTGATTCGTTGACAATTATCACACGTCCGTTTTCGATTGGCAATGGCCGATTGCAGTCGACCGCTAAAATATACAAATATCTTCAAGTTTACTGCGAATTTTTGGTATTCCCCATAAACCTACGTTTGCAAATTGGTGACTTTCCAGTCCATTTGCCATTTTTAAGACAGACGCGAGTATCATTGCCAATCAAAGACCGTCCTTTTGGACACTTAAACTGAGCAATCGATCCCACTGCTCTTGGTGCAGATTCAACGATTAGATTCTCACTTATATCTGGTTCACTGCATGTTATTTCGACACAACTTGGAGCCTCATGACTCCAGGTTCCATCTTCGGCACAAAGACGTCTCGACACACCATCCAATCTAAAGTTTGCATCACATTCGTATAGCACTGCTGCTCCGTAGTAGGTTACATTAGTGGCCAGGGTTACTTTGCCGTTGGTGATATTTTGCGGTTGACCACATTCGACGTCTGCAAAAAAAAAAAGTAGCAAATTAAGGTTTTCTTTCCATATTTTGAAAGTAAGTACTTACAGACACATTCGGGAACAGGGCCACTCCATAGGCCATTATCCTCGCAAGTAACCAGAGCTTCTCCAATTATCTTGTAGCCTCGTTCACATCGATATTTAGCCAATGCGCCAATCCTAAAATGACTCATTAGATGGTTGGAAAACAGCAATCTGAGAAGTAAATTACCTGTAGGTCTGTGCACTATTCGAAGCCGATTCTGATGTTCGAATTAGCGTTCGGCCATACATGCGATCATTTCCAGTCACAGACAGAAGACTGTGTAATGCCAAAGATGGCTCTATGCAACGGATTTCTGTTAACAATTAGAAAGGAGTGTAAGAGAAATCGTTAAGTCGAAAGGCAAATAAATATCGAAAATATGAAGGGTGTTCCACATTCAGCCTGTTTTTTGTTGGCCTGTTCATATGTATTAGGCATGCCTTATGAATGTGCATACTGGTCTATATTTTTGAGCAATATTGACGTTCTGAATCAATGATTCGATTAGAAACTGGCATTTTTAGCAGAGCCTTGAAAATTATTTTACTAACAGAGCCTATCGTAAGAGTTCACTTATGGTCTGAGCTACTAGAGCACAAAGATTAACGAATAAGCCCATCGAGAGCTCGTAAATCGGACATGTATATGACAGTTTTGTTTTTCCATTTTTACCCTTTTACAAGGTTTGAGTTAACAGTTTTTCGTTAAGTTAACAGAGTGTAAAGAGATTTCTAGCAAAAGCTGTCAAAACTAACCACGCTGACAATGCATTTGATCTCTTTCTTACCATCGCATTTTGGGGAAGAATCACTCCAAACGCCAGACTCCAGGCACGTGCGTTTAGGAACGCCAGTAAGCTTATGTGAGTGCGTGCAACTGAAGACAACCTCCGATCCTACATACGTGGTATTCTTGACATACTTATGGCTGCCATAGGGTACAGGTGTAATCGACCCGCAATCGATATCTGTAATCAGAAATTGCATTTAAATTATTATGAACTTCAACAAAACAAGAACTCACATTCGCAGTAGGGTGACTCGGTGTTCCACTCTCCGTTATCCATACACTCCAAGATGGGATTACCTCTGAGCACATGTCCGGGATCACAGTGGTATTGAATTGTCGAATGAACATTGTAGTCGTAACCAACCACATACGAACCCGGTGGGACATGAGGTGTATCACAGGTCACCAACTCACAGATGGGTGAATCTCCCGACCATTTTCCCTCCTTTGTGCAGAACAAGTCGGATGGTCCGACCAGCCAGTAGTCGTCATCGCATTCGTATTTCACCATAGATCCCACAGTTGTTGACGAGTTCACCAGGTGAGCAGTACCACGGTCAGGGCGAGCTGGAGCTCCACAATCCACGAATCTACACGACGGAGGCTTACTTGACCATTCGCCACCAAGTCCACATGAAATTACCTTCAAGAAAAAACCATAAGCCATTTGTACAGTAATTAGAAGAAGACGAACTCACGGGTTCCCCAACTAAAACATAGCCCGATTCGCACTGATACGTCGCAGTAGATCCAGCCCGCTTGTCTGTAACCGTCACCAAACCTCCGGCAATTTGCGGTGGTTCTGGGCACCAGTCGACTAGACATTCCGGCATCTTTCCCGTCCAGCCATTCATACCACATGTGCGGTTTTCGTTACCAATTAGGGTGTAGTTCTCATGACAGCTGTATGTGGCCTGGACACCAAAGTAGGTTTGATTCTCTGAGAACATAATCGCGCCATGTTCGAGTTCTTCCAGCGAACCACAGTCAACATCTATTTTTAATTTAAAATATTTATTTGTAGATTCGATACTTTTAGCCTTGACTTACATTTGCAGGTGGGGGCCTTGCCACTCCAAGTGCCATCGTCGACACACGTGCGCATTGATTCCCCAATAAGAGCATGTCCTTTGGGGCAGTTGTACTGAATCTGGTTACCTACAGTGAAATTCTTTCCAACTATAGTTGTGTTTTGCAGTGAATCGGGTGAACCGCACGTCAAGGGAGCTGAAAAGTTACAAAAATTATGATATTGGACAGGTTCTAAGCGGACCTTAACATACCGTGTTGGCAAATAAAGTGCAGGTAGTCTAGGTTACAGCCAACGTCGTTCCACAGCCAATTTCTTCCGCCATCTAGTACAACGCAGTTTTGTTCGCCATTGTAATTGTTCGGTTGGTCCTTACCCCACGCCGGCTTGACCACAACTTCACCTAGAATGCAGAAAATTTGACAATTATCAACAAATATAGAATCTACATACATGTACGCTATACAGTGAAGGAATACAGACGTAAATTTGAATTATATGGTCTACATACGATCGAAATAATCACGGCAATAATAACGTGTCATTGGGCAATTGGAGACCATGCAGCCAAAGTTGGCATTGGCATCCCACACAACCCTCATTGCCGCAGTTGCGGGAATATAAATGAGAAACAAACTCTCACCCATTTCCTTAGCAAGAGCCAAATTGCGCACACCGAACCAATCTTTCTTCGACGACCTTAGCGACATTTCCGGAGAAGGTATAGATATAATCCGATTTCTCATCTCCACAGGTTGGATAATAAAATAAAAAAAAAAATTACACCTAACTCAGCAAAGTTAAATAAAGTAGGGAATGCTCTTAGACTAGTGGCAGCCCCAGCTAAAAAATCCAATTTTTGTATTAGAATATTACAAGGTGGGCCAAAAGAGATCACCCTATTGGAAAATGCACTTATTTTTGTAAATGACCGAAAATGTCAAATCTTTTTCGACATTTGTGGACTAGACAGATGTAGAATACAAGTGAACAAGCCATGGAGCCAAGCTGTCGTGTCTATCGACCAAAATCATAATGAGCGATGAGGCTCATTTCTACCTCAGCGGGTAATGCACGAGGAACCATTACACCCGCTCAAAGTTACTGCATGGTATGCGTTGTTCACACTGGAGGAGTCATCGGGCCATTTTTTTTTCGAGAAGGCCGCTGTTTAAACGACAACAGTGGACGGTGCACGCTATAGGGCCATGTTAACCGAGTTTTTTCTGCCGCAATTGGACAAATTAGGACTGGAGGACATGTGGTTCCAAAATTCTAAAGGTTCAAATAAACATAACCAAAAAACAGAATCGAATTTTTTCATTTAGAAAAAAAATGAGAGACAAACATCGGATGACTTCTTTTGGTCCACCTTGTATATGTACTTCATCCCTCGCCAAATTTTTGACAGACAAATAGCCGCTTAAGTTTTCTTTGGCTGGATTTGCGTACTAAGCGTATACAAAGAGAAGAACACTGTAATTTATTCATGAAGAGATATCCTACCAGCGAGGATAAAAAACTTAATAAATATTAGCAAATTGTGTATGTATATAGATAGTGTATATATGTAGGTAGGTACCCTAACATGAGATTCTCACAACCGTTCGTTTTTACAATTTTTTGTAGTTAGGGTAATGATGATAGACCAACTGTTGACAGCACAAAGTCATTCAGTAATTTTGTTTCATTCGTGTAGAAACCTTCTAAATCAATAGTTGGCGCGATAGTACAACCATTCGTTTTGTTTGAGATTTTAATTTTTGGGACGAATGTGGAATGAAAAAATGAAAAAGGATGGGACTTTTTTTTGTTAATCGAACTCGCTTAGTAATCCCACACACACTTAGCCACTGCGTATAAACCTCCTGTGGTTTATTTGTTTTCCCACTAAAATGGTCACTTTGAAGCCAAAACAGGTATACGAGTACGATAACCTAGACGCCAACAAATTATAACGTTTTTTTTTTATAGAGGGGATACTAGTAAATACAATCATTTCTTAGTAAACTACTATAGCTTTTTGAAAGCCAGGAATCTATTCTTTTATATTTTGTTTAAATCATGTTATTTCTATTAATAGTTAGCAAAAAAAAATACTTCCAAACTTGAAATTAAAAAAAAATAATAATAATTTCGAATGTTGATTTTTCCAATATTGTGTTTATAGTATTTACTAATTCTTATTCGACTGCTGAAAACCAGACTGATTTATGTCTGCTAGTGTTGTTGTTTAACCTGATATTCTGGAGCTATCTCCATACTCAGCTGATGCTTCGATTTTAAAATTATTGTGAAGTTATTAAAGCCAACTTGAAGAGCGAGAGGAATGTATTCTGAAGCCATACAATGTTTGGCAAACATTTCCTTTCGTATCCATTAAGTAAAACGAACGATGGATGGGTTTTTTTGCAAAACTTATTTTACCCACATTAGTGGGACTGTTCCATGACATTCTTTAATGGAATTCTAACTGACAAACTCTTTATAAATGGATGATTCCGTTAGTCATCATTGGGTTACTCTCAGGTATGTTAATTAGTTCTGAGAGGAAGTTCGAGAGACACATATTTATGCTAACGTAACTTAACGACTTCCATAGCAATAACAAACTTCTGAAAAATTAAAATTAACTAATGACTACAACAGTCAGTAACAGCACCAATTAGAATTTTATGATGCGATACTAAAATACATGTTTAATGGTCAGTTCAGGCTAGATTTAGTATGAAGGCTAAAAATGATTATTAGTTAGGTTAGTAGTATTTTTCTTTTCAGAGCAAACTGTTATTGATGCAGAGTTACATTCGAGATTCGCAAATATTTGCTTTCCAAAAGGTCCCACTAAATTGGGCATTCTGGTTTGAGTTGTTCTTTAATAAATACAATTGTTGCGTACACAAAAATCAGTTTGAAGTATGAAATCATTGAGAATTGATTTTGCTGCCAGGTTTCAAAGTATAACACAAGAAATGCAAAATGAAAGGCAAAGGCAGGTCGAAAGTTCAGAATTGCGTTGTGTCTTAAAAACAATTGATTACCTCGCAGCCGAACTTAGTTAATATAATAGATATAGGTCATTCAAACATGCCGACTATAGCTATATAGTATATACCTACCTACTAAATTTAAGCTACAGCGCCGGAAGCCTCAATATTATGCCTCGAAGCGAGGTCTTTCTTTATGGCGTTGCCAATTTCTTATCGCAGATTTGTGTCCATACGGTTTATATTTCGAAGAAAAAGTAAATTTTTTTTCAATACAATCAATATCTGTAAGATCCCAGCGTTCGCTATTCTCGGGCATGAAAAATTGCCTTTTTGGTATTATAAGTTGCTATCCGTTAAAATTCAGCCGCAAAACGCTGTCCAGCTTCTTCTCAAAAAGTACCCTCATTTTGAAAACTATTTTTAAAAAATAAAATTTACTAAATGTTAAAGCCTTGATATGGTCCGGTCCTGTGAATAAATAGGTTGTATTTATAGGTACCACGCTTTTTACTACAAACTTGCCCAATATGTTGGCAAATAATTTAAACAGTGAGTGTAAATCCATTTAACGAATTTCAAAGCGGTGGTAAGAGCAATAACCTTTTTCCAGAAGATCCTCTTGAACACAGTAAAATAATACCTACTTAACCATTGTGTGAAAATTTTAAAACCTTTTCCAAAACTGTTAATAAATAACTTATGTATATATAAGATGTATTTTTATCATACCTACCCATTGTGTTTTGGCTCTCAGGGTTTCAATCATAGGATTAACTCAAGTTTTCTTCCCAGCGATTTCGGTACTTAGGTCATAGACACATAAGCAACTCCCACAAGTTCTATTATTATGTGCATTAAAAGCATTCGCATGGGTAAACTACAATGCTAAGACATGTGACTGTACATTGGAAGACAGAAGCCATTAAATTTTTAATTAATCAGCTACTTAAGTGAAAGCAAAGAACAGTTGTTTTCAATACAATTTCACACATTGAATTATATAAGACTTAAGTTTGTAAAACGTAAGATCATGCGTGGATTAATTTATATTTATATTGCCTCATATGCAGGGCCGTCTTAACCTAGGCTGGGGCCGTTGGGCACACAAGAATTTGGGGCCCTTTTGGAAAGTAAAAAAAGCGAATTATCATAACATTTTGTTAATAAGTGTGACCAATTATTATAGGTAATCATTAATCAAATACAGTATAATATAATATGTCATTAATGATATTATAATGCTGCTGGTTTTTTGGTTATGATTACGATAACGGTTTCTTTCAGGATTTCCGTTGAGCAAAATCTTCTATTATATCCTTAAAGTAAATTTTTTGAAGGATATCACTTTCTATGCACATAATTGACAAATTACTCAATTTTTTTTTTTGCACTTTGTACTTTTTTTTTGTAGGCGCAGTGGCTTATTGGTTAGTGTGTTGGACTACTAAGCGAGGGGCCCCATGTTCGAATCCCTCAAAAAAAAAACCCAATTTCCAACTCAGGGTTTTTTTTTCACTGCGCCACCTCTCGCGAACGTCTGACAAACATCCGAGAGTATAACTGTCTTGAAAGACCTTCTCAATCGGCTGTTTGGAATCGGCATAAAATTGTAGATCCCTTCCATTCCTTCCAAAAATTATAAAGTCACACAAAACGAATTGGTTGCTAGAAGCTAGCCCCAGGGTCCCTACAGACCTGTTGCGCCAACTATAGGCAAAATTAGGCACCGAATTTTTATCTTTTGCTCTCGAATAACACGTATCCACTATCAATTTCAATCACAGAATGCAGTGAAGCGATAAAGTTTACCTACCTACCATTTCGTTATCCTTACGCATGCCGGCATGCACAATAAGGCGTTCCATATCACGAAATTACATGAAAAAACTGATTTCTTATGGCATCAAGTGATTCTTAAAGATTATGCCTGCTGCTGCTACAGTATGAGAATCGCATATAGCAATATCTCTATACTTCTTCCCACACTTGCTTTTGCTGTGTCATAAACTCACATGGTAACATGACCAACCGTAAAAGGCATAAGGCATGAAAGCTCTTTACCTACACAAATGAATGGAGCGAAGTGAAAGGTGCAAGAAAAAACAAGAGCCTTATTCTCAACGCTTATTTTGAAGGCTCCTTGTCTGGCAAGGAAAAAATATGAACCAAATTTTTGTACAGGAATAAGACATATGTATATTTTTATTCTCTGTGCTGAAAGTTTTATACATCATTCGGGGATTCCCCCAAACAAAAATGTTTTGAGAATAAATGTATGAGAGAAATTGTCGGTACTTCGGGGCCCCCTGAGAATGGGGGCCCTGGGCACGGGCCCCGTGTGCCCTTATGGTAAAGACGGTATTGCTCATATGCTGTAATTTTCTATGACCAATTTTGAAAGTGTTTCCTAGTTCAAATTTCAGGTTCTCATCGCGCTCAAGGCAAAAAATTCCACTTTCGTGCCACTTAAGTAGATACACAAGGCATGGTGCATGTTTTTTTAAGGCTCATTAGTAATAGGTACGCCAAATTGATATAAAAATAACTTGGGATGCAAAAACTTAATAAGGGCTATAATCTTGCCATTGAATAATTGGTTGTTCCTTAATGAAATGCAGAATGATGAATCGCCAGTCATTTAAACATGATAATGATAATATTAAACTTAAATGAGGGAAACAAAAGTCAACATCAACATCTTTGCGGTTTTAATGAAACAGACATTGAATTAATGTAGGTAATAAAAGAAAAAAAAGTACAAATAAACATAACAGTTAATGACCAACATCCTTAGAGTAATTGTCATAAAAAGCGCCAACTATTTATTTAATATAGAAACGCTGATTTATCCTAAGATATTTGCACCGAAATAAAGAATTTAATACAACTTATTTAAGGCATGTTTGTAGTTGGTTCAAAATAGCTGTATACAGAGAAGCTTTTATATGTCATGTATAATTTTCTTATTCCCGCTAAACTCGCGGATAATTTTGGAAAACTCTTGCTATACCAAAAAATCTGTAGGAGAACCAACAGGCTATTTAATATTTTGAAAACTAAACGAAACTCAGAAGCTACCTTTGGAAGTACAACATTTCAAAAGTCTATGAAATTACTCGAATTACTCCACAGAACATGGTGGACATATGTAAAAACTAAAAAGGTATTACAAAGATTCGCCCAGCTATATGAAAGTAAAACAAACAATGTTCTGTTATGATATTTGATAAGTAAAACCACCCGTTAAGTTTCGATCTCAGAAGTCAACTCTTTTCTGTTGCGCCATCTTTCGATCGCAAACAATAAATTGAGCTCCAAAACCAAAGTACAAAAATAAATACATATTGTAAGAAAGGTACAACTGCACCTTCTTCAGTAGTTCCTCACAATGAGAAGATATATAGTTTTGTGGTAGTGAAAAGCTTGTTACAGCAATGCTCTGCTGTTAACTATAGCAATTTGTTTACCACAAAAGCATTGTATTCAATTAATATAACACCTAATCTAAAAAAAAAAAAATTAAACTTGATTGATTAAAATAACGAAATTTACAATTACAGCAATTCTCCAGCGAATTGAAAATTCTTGCCGCGAACTGTCACACTTTATTCACAATCCACATAAAACAGTCGCGATCCACAAACCTGCGAATGAAAAATTCGCTCGAACTTAACCTTCAACAATACAAATGATTCGCGGGTAGCTGCGACTAAAAAAAAGTGAATGAAGTGTCAGAATCTACGAATATTCGCTAGTTCATGGTTCCCGATTCGCTCTCATGTGAATGGTCCTTAATTGTTTGCAAACGCTTTAAGAAAAAGTGATAAAATCATGCACTGTAATACATTAGAAATGAAGATCTTCATAGAGACCTTGAAATTCCCGCCTTTAAAGACGAAACAAAAATCATGGAAATAGATTACGACGAACTAGACCTTCAGACCAAGCTTAAACATTTAGAGAATTTTATAATAGCAAAACAAAATAACAAACTGACAAATAATAGAAACAAAACACCGAAGACAATCGAATTATGTTTGGAAATAAAATTGTGGATCTTATAACTCCTGTACATGTAGGTACCTACCAAGTATTGCTTTTAAGTTAGCTCTTATTACTTCCACTTACGTCTTTTTGTTAAAATAACTAGCTACTGAGAAAAAAAAAAACTGTTTGGTGTGTTCAATAACTTTTTTCTTATTTTATTTTTACCACTTGTTACCATAAAACTCTTTATAGCTAAAAAAGGTATCTCAAAAGTTTAGAATGTTTTCATTAGACAAGAACAAGAGTCTCTTTACCAGAAAGGCCTTTCAGCAAACAATTTATGCAATTAACAAAAAACTTTGCGTTTGTGGTATGCACTTCCGCCGAACCAGCGTAGACTGCATACGACCGGAGTACCTACATTCGGTTTTTTTTTTTGTTTTTATTTATAGAAAATGTGTGCGTCCTTGAATAAACTGTTAATTAAGCAAGTCGAAAGAAGCATTGCTTTAGGAGAAACTTTCCGTTGGCACATCAACGTCAACGAATTTCTGAAAAGGCTTTCAAGTTTAACTTTTGATTCGCACCTGCACCACCATAACCAAGAAGATCTAAATCAATCGGCTGAGGTTGCTCTTTTGAACGTTATGTTAAAAACAAAACAAACTTCCATTTCACATTGTCTATTGATAATAATAAAAGCGATGAGGTCGACTTGTGGCGATTTTTGAACATGAGTGAATGCGATATCTTAATTTTCATGATTGCGATTTATAAGCCAGAAGAAAAATACATACCTACTTAATTGCCGAGTATTCATAGAAACTCGATTGATCGGAGCGGCACTAGGCTAAAATGTATTTGGTCAAATAGATTTATTTCTCTGAGTGCGAAAAAAAATCTCTCCATAGAATATGTACCGCACCTACAAAATTGGAGAGTACTTCGATCATTTCACAACTACATGCCTGCCTATGTATGGCCATAACTATGTAAAACTATTGGGCACACTTTCAAATATGACGAACAAAGCAGTCTCCAAAATTGTTTTCGTTCATGTACACGCGTGCAATTAAACAAGAGCAAAAACTAATTTAATCTTGACCTTAACATCAACCACAAATCACGCATAGCATATTATAAGGAAAAGAAAAAAAACCAACAGCGAACAGTCATTAAATGTGTACCTACAATGAACATGTTCAGAAGTAAGTCAAGTTTCATTGTAAACTACCAAACCCATTGACCTTAAACTTTGGCAGATTTTTTCTGCCCAAACGTAGGCGTCCGTTACGCAAATTGAATTGGTCACTCTGCTAATTGTGACTTATCCAAAATTTTAATGGACAATAAATTATGATTTATGACCTCCGCGTGGTTCTAGCACAAACTTACCATTTACCCATTTCCAGGTGCGCGACGTTATGCCCGGTTCCTTTTGTGCGCCGATCCAAACTAGTTGAGTTTTCAGCTCCGATTTACGTCGTTCCAATTCGGTGAGAATATAATCACTAGCTGGGCCACGAAATTCGTGAACAAGATCGCCACCTGTTGGCAAGAAAAAAACAAAATGATTAATATCTCAAACAGTTAACAAATGAAATGTTTTGCCAGTAATACCAGTTGATTTGCACATTTTCTGTGCCTTTTCGAAGCTCTCTCCTCGTGTGACATGAAATTCGTAGCATGTCTTGCCAAACGTGGATAGCACTGTATCAACGCTCAAATTGGGACTGACACACCGCTCGACGGAGAACTCTTCATTGGTGAATACTTCGACTTCACAAAGACTAAGGCTACCCTCAACACCAACCAGTTGGATGGCGACATACTGTCCCACTAGGGGGCGTGCGCAAGTAAATGTTTTCGTAATGCCTTCATCTAAGGTGCCAGGATACCATGCACAGAGAGGATTTCTCTGCAAATCTGCACTACTGTTGCCCACCCGAATTTCCAAATCCTGCAGAGGCTGATGTCCGCAACAGCCACGCGTTGTGATTCGTACCACTCTTACTGCCTGTGGGGTTAAAAGATCTACCCGCCACCATGGTGATGGTTCCTTTTGAGTTTCAGAACATTCTTGTCCGTCAGGATTCTGGAAAAAAAAAACGATCACATGTTTACCAAATGGACAAAAAATTTTATAGGAGTAGGGGCAGGATTGTCCTTGAGATAACTGAAAGAGTCTTCAAAGTCCGGCATGCGCACCTCTGAAGACGAAGTTACGGCTATTGGACACATTTTACTGGTATGGTTAACAATCACGATTTGCAGATAAATATAAAAGCCGCGCTCTGACATATTTCGAGTTGAAGTTAGTTATGTTTTTCGCTTATGCTTAATCAAAGCGATGAAGAGTTGCAATATCCGGCCTACTTCTCTACAATCTACAGTCAAAGCAATGGGTTAGATATTAAAACTAAAGCTACACAACCGGGGTTGATCCCCTTCTTAAAAAAAAGTACCGATAGGTATACATCAAAGGTCTCGACGAATGAGTCCGTTAAAAGGAATCACGACACAGAACGTCAAGGAACTACAAATGAAGAAATTTACCAATAACATACTTCAGACTTTAGAGGAGGCAAATTGCTGCAGTAGTACAAAAATCGATTTCGTACGTTCTTGTGTACCTACGTATACGAGGGGTGTTTTATGTATTCTCGGTATGGGTATGTTAGAAAAACGATAAAACCTTGATAAAAAAAAATGCCTTTCAATATTATAGTCTCCCATAGTAGGTATCAATACATTCGTTTGACCGCGAAATGCGTTTTTCTACTCCCTTAAAAAATATTTTTCTTCTGAAAAATGCTCAATTACAACGGACTTGAGCTCCTCATCGTCAGCAAATCCCTTTCCCCGTAGGTCGTTTTTAAATTTGGGAATAAAAATAAAAAGTAGTCACTGGGGCCAGGTCTGCACTCTCGTACAGCAGCCTTGGAGAGCCGCGCAGTGTGAACCGGTGCGTGGCCGTGGAGAAGCAACACTTTCTTTGTCAGCTTTCCTCTTCCTTTTTATTTTATTGCTTCTCTCAAACGGTGTAAAGTGGTTGAGTATTTTTCTGCGTTGATGGTTTAACCTTTTTTTTTTTGTGTACTCGATCAATATTATTCCTTTAGAATCCCAGAAAAATGTGGCCAAGATTTTGCCAGCCGATTGAGTGACTTTTAACTTCTGCGGAGGGTCTGATCCATTTTTATGCCACAGCATAGACTCCTGTTTACTCTCCAGCGTCATAGTGATTAACCCACGTTTCATCACCTGTAACAATCCTTTTGAAAACGTCGCCACACAGCTCTAAAAACTCCACAATTGTCAACGCGCGCCTGCTTTTGCATCTTGCACTGACTTTTGTAAGGTTGAGATAATCATGTAGTATAGTGTGTATATAGTACCAACGGATAGCTTAGTTATTTCTGCCAGCATCTTGATTTTTACACGTGCATCTTCTAATACAAGTTTTTCGATAATTTTCACATTTTCTTCGGTAGCAGCCGTGATTGGCCCACCTGGGTGGGGTCATATTCGATACTTTCCCTGCCTCTTTTGAATTCACTTGACTATTACCGTATGGTCGATAATGAAGGAGCAGAGTCTTGATAAACGGCTACCTTTTCTTCATGGACAGTTTTTTGAGCTTTTCCTTGTTTAGTGAGGATCACCGCGCGATGCTCGATTTATTTCAACATTGTCGCGTCAGTAATTTTCGTCGCCTTTGACTGGAGGTCGCTAACAAACTAATTAAGGAATCAACATGGAAATTTACATGAATACCCTCATATAATGTTGTTACCTAATGTTAAATTTTAATTACCCACAATAATATCAAATCACCCCGATACCGAAAAAACATTGAACGCCCCTCGTATAAAAAAATATATTACTCTTATGTATCATATCCATATGTAGATACTTATACTTAACTACATAATTAAATTGCCAAACATTCCCATACATCTTACTTTCTTTAAATATATTATGTAGGTCATACAAATAATTTCGGTCTTTTGGCCTACTTAATTTTTAAAATTGTGAAACTATGGCTCGAAATGTGTTGGAATTTTGGCACACCTGGGTTATGTTCACAATTTATTTGAGGATTATGTTCAAAATAGATTTGGGGATTAATAACTCACTGAAATGGGTCAAAAGACTTTTGGCAAACTTAAGACCCTGAGCTATAAATAAATCAACAGCTTTCGCCGCACCGATTACCGCGTTAAGGACCGAATGAATAATGAACCTCCAAACGTGATTTAATATCCACGATAGTTGTAGAGCATCCTGAATGCAAATGTCATCCTTAATAATGAAAAACTGGGACACTCATATAATCATAAACGCGAGAAAACATTTCTTTAAGTAATTCATAATTTTTGATTTTCTGAATCCAGTTATTTTACTAGGTATAAGCTGCTAACTGTCCACATATGCTTCTTGCGTCGTTATTACAAAAAGTTGCTAATTGTATTCTTCCACTTCGTCTGACAAAAAATCTGATCTCACCTTAACCGTGTTCCTGCAACCACTAACCAACCGCTGTAAAGCATTCGAAACAGTTACAAAAAATGCATCTTGACTTACCTGATTTCCCAGATTCCCATCGTTCGCATAGCCCGCGGGTCCAGCCCTAGTGTACGAGCTCTGATTGACAGGCTTCCGATAGGCCACGTTTGTTCCACAAAATGGCAGTTCCCTCTCCCAGCCGCTCTTTGGATCGCATTTACTTATGCGCGGGCCAAACAGCTCATAGCCCGAATCACATTCATATGTTGCTTCCAGGAAGCCACTCTCGCCGGATACAGTCTGCACTTTCGCATTTAAAGGAACAGCTGGCGGTCCGCAAACTGCAAGAAATAAAAACAAATATAAAGCTAAGTTAATGAATCCGGTCTGGCATAATAGTACCAGTATATAATATGGTCGGCGAACCCAGTGCTAGGGGATATACTCGTGTAAGTTATCCCATATTGCGTGCAGTAATTATTTTGAATTCAAAAATATTCAATCAGTCACATGCTTACTCGTATAGTAATTGACGACAGAGATGAACAGCAATTAAGGCGCTCAGCCAGAGCACATATTGGTTAGCCGCTACTTGTGACAATTGCTGGTAATACGCTTTGAATGAAAGTAGCCAAAATGGTTGGTATTTGTTTGACACCTTTGTCCAGCACCAGCCTAATAGGTTGAGTGAACTTCAAAGCTGACACTTATTTTTTGTAAATCTTTCTCTTTTGGTTATAATATTCCATGGTTAACATGTTTATTTGCGTCTTCGGATCTGGCTTCTGCCTGACTACCTGACTTGAAACTGTTTACTTGAATCATTAGAAAGTGCGGCGGGTATTGTCGGTCTTTGTATTGACTTGGGAATCAGTGGCTGTCTGTGTATAGGTATAGCGGATCCCGACTGCCTTGTTTTCATCAAAGCTTAATAAGAAAACTCGATCAAGCGATTATAATCGATTTTCACTTGAATTTCGGCGCACGTAAGATATGATCTGTGATGGTGTAATGGGTGCGCAGAGAGGCTACATAGTTTTTTTGTTTCCGTGGTATTGGTAAGATATGCCATGCAATTCCACTCCCCCCATAGAATGGCAATTTTGTGGGGAAGGCGTTAAATGTATCTCTACTAAGGTTGAATCTGAGAAACCTATAGTCGTGCAAAGGGTAGAGGCTAACTTGCTTACTTTGCTTGAATAAAATACAAAAAAAAAATTGGAAGTTTGAAGATTTTGCCAATTGAATTAAAAAAGCTACCTCGTGCTGGTACTAATAGGTTTCGGTACACTCAGATATAAAAACCAGATTCACACACCGCATGGTACATAATATTTGCGCACCAGGGAAAGCCCTTAGGGATGTTTTGGATAATGTTTGCAAGGTGTATACTTAACAAGGCAACAAGGCAAGGAAGCCAGTCATATTAAAAGAAGCACTTTAAATGCCAACTCAAGTGTAAGAAGTACATGGATCGCCATCTTTTATGTCGGTAGTAAACATTGAATAACTTTTACATTTATCACCCGATTGACCTTAATAGAGATGTTTTTGAAACTTGAATTCAGTACAATTTTAGCCATGAATCGCTTTACAACATATCACCGAAATAGCTGTTGTGTTAACTCAAATTGCATACCTATAGCATCGGAGATATTGTGGCCAACAAGCACCGTTTCAAAACAGTATTCTCGTCAATATAGGTGGATGTTGGCTCAAAATGTCTGCCAACAAATGTGATAAAGGATTATAAGGTTACTGGTTTCAACAAGACGGCGAGCGCCATGCCCCACAGCGAAACAAACAATGCAGTTTCTGCATTTTTCAGAAGATTCACTGGACTTGTACTGTCAAAAAGTAGCGACACTGACCGGCCAAACAGGTCTTCAGAGTTGACCCCTCCGGACTTCCTGTTGTGGGGTTATTTGAAAGGCAAAGTAAATGCCAGCAAGTATAACAGCACATACATTCGTGCGAAATCGTATCTATACAGCCCGACATGCCCAAAATAGTCATGGAACACGCTCTAAAAAGAGTAGTTACGTTTTTCTTGGTCCACAGCGGCGGCCACTTGGACTTGATTGATGTCCTATTCCTATTGAAATTATCCACTATTCCGCCATAATTTCTCAGCACCTGCGTACTGCAAAACGAAAAGGAGAGCGAAATTTTTCGTTTATGATTTCGTTGTCACTTTTGTTTTGGGATTTTTCGTTCCCGAACAGGTCCGCACTAGCCTTAACCAATAAACAATTATAGTTTCGACCATATGAAATATGTTGCTTTTGTGATGCATATGCCGCACCTCTCTAACAAAAAAAAAAAAACAATTTTTCTGCTTTATTTTAGTTTTCCTTATTTTATTTTTACTGGTTAATTAGAATGCGATACACTACTTTAGAACATTAATAAATGAGAAAAGAATGACAAAAACTATCCGACCAAACAAGGCACTTTATATGAATGAAACGAAAAAAGTATGGCTGCCTGGGAAGTCGCTTATCGATTTGTGGAACAAAACGGGGTAAGTGTTTGTGGAAAAGCCATCTTGGGGTCTTGCCAAGGCTGAGAGGCTCATATGGAAATCTTTTGTTTTTTTGTAAGCTGAATATTTACTACAGTTAAAAAATATGGCGCACCCGTAAGCCTCATAAATAGCAGAGTGGTAAGAACTTATGGCTAAAGCTTCAAAGGTCAAGTCTCGGTCTAGTGGAGGTGAATGCGGTAGCTTTAAATGAAGTTGATGCAACCATTGCAAATGTATGGAACACTACATCTTACAGGACGACTGTGAAGCAGTTGTGCTTTTACTGGCATTTTAATATTTTTTTCTGATGCGGACGTATCTCTTTCACGACAGCTTTATTCTCGGATGGAAGTTTTAAACAATGCATTATGTAACTGCAAGCTGTTTACTTAATATTTTGGCATCTGCCATCTCTTAAGCAATAAATATATAAGGAAGTGAGAGATTTCATTAAGTCGCTAAGACCCTTTTACCATTTTGACCTAAAATGTGATAGATACATAGTCATTGTTATGAAGTTGTATGTTTATATGCGGGATTGATTGCGTTGCTACCTTCCTGAGATGGGCTGAACTGTCACTCTTATTGCTCTGCAAATTGCATCTCAATTATCCAATACCTGTTTCGTCGAAGCCTATAATTGACACCACATTGCCTACAAAACCAACTATTGTAGACCTTGTAGGCTATCGAAGTGTTTAAAACTAGACTTCATCGGTAACTATATCGAGTTCTCTTTCACCTTGAATAAGGAATTAGGTTCATGTGTCAGTGACTTGACTGAAAATAAGATTTTATTTTTAGTAATTGGGAGCGTTGTTGTCACGGACCACATGTAGCTACCTGTTTATGAAGTGGTAGTGAGTATTTTGAATATTCGCTTTCAGGCGGTTATACCTATATTAAAAAAAAAAAAACATACACCTGCATGCAAAATCTCTTATCCGAACTACCAAACAGATTACATACTTGTCATAATTTTACAATTTAGAAACCAGTTAATACAGTTATCGATACAACCACATCATGATATAGTAATTAAATCAGAACGGAAACTAGGTGCATTCTCCCCGTCACCCCACAACGAGCGCCTGTGACTTGGGCAGCCTCTGAGGTTACCAACAACTTTTCCATTAGACTTTTCACTTTCAAATGCCTCAAGCTAAAACTATCATTGAATACCTGTTGAAGCAGGTAAATTTCTCATGTACGTGAATCCATGAATCACTTGCACTTCGCTACAATCATCAGCCGGGCGCATACGTGGGGAGCGGAAAACAAAAGTGAAACTGAGGAAGTAGCAGCAGCCAGCCAGCTCCCGCCATCAGGTAATCAATATGCCGCTCCATTCGGCAACAAGACCGAAGACCGATGCGTCGACATGAGAATAGGAGCACGAACCTTTGCGACCAAACTTGTTGTTACCAATTAATTACCTCAATTAATTTGCTGCGCCACACAACAATACACAAAGACTCGGTTGTGCTTTAAAATCCGAATATATCATTTGCAATAACAAAATTACCGCATAATTAATATGTAAGTATAGGTATACGTATGCAGCAACAATTCGATTCATGGATGATGGGTCTTGCCGCAACCCTCGATGGGAATCTATATTTCCTCTTCGTCGTTGCATAAGTAGTGGAAGCTCACAAAAAAAATCCCATACCTAGGTACCATACTTATCTTCAGTGAATTGAAACAAAGCTTACAAAAAATATGCGTATTTTGTGCAAACCCTTAGACAAACAAAACGGGATGGGTATGGTTCAATTATAAAATTTCAATTTCACAAATCTCCCTCAATTTGGGAATACAATTGTTGTATAGTGGCTGCCAAAACGGGAGTTGTTATCAAATTAAGTAAACGACACAAGGCAACGGCCTGGAAAATGAGTCTGCATTTACGTTGATATTTTCACGAGATACTCTATGCCCACCGAGAAGAAACACCTACATGTAGATACGCAAGTTGTATAACAAAAACAAAAACTCCTATCTCAGCTGGGTGCGAATGTGCAACTTTTAATAGCACCGACTGTGTAGTTGATTCGGCAGCCATTTGACAAAACTCTTGTTGTTTTTTTATGAACTCATGCATAATTCACATAATTATACCTAACATATAATCACACGATATAGTGTTATCAACCAGCTAATTATTTATAAATTATAATATAAGCCGCTTGCAGTGTGTGATGATAGTTGCGATTTGCAAAGAATGGGGAAAGTCATGTGCGCCTGCCTGCAAGACACACTTGTGAAATTAACTATGTATTTTGTGCGACTAAACAAACTTGATGGATAATTACGAAAACGAAGATGCTTTTACTTTTTTTTCCCTGTGAACCCAAGTAGAGTGCCAACTTTAATTTAATAGATGAGGAGATACAGCACGAACTATTGTTCCGACGCAGAACAGAAAAGTGTCGAAAAGCTCAAAAGTACGGTAAGGCGAAGAAAAATTAAGCATGGTATGACATCTGGGGCTTAGGCGTTAGTGTATTGGACTATTGGTTTCATATTAAATCCCAGGAAAACACAAATTAATGCATTTTATTGGTTCCGCCTTTTGCGAATGGATGAGTAATATCCTGAACCTGAGAGAGCTTCTCAATTCAGTTGATCGGATTCGGCATTAAATGCTATTATAAAGGGTTTTCAATAATAAAAATTAAAACAAACTGACGATTAACGTCTATGTAAAAGGCTAGAGTATTTCATTTTGTATGAAATAAAACGTCGTTCAAATCCGAGTGGTCCAATTTTTAACGACTCAGCGGTATAAATCAGACAGAACTTTAGCGATGGCATTTTTGTATTAGCTTTAAAGGCACTCATTAGCATAGCCCTGCGCATATTGTTCAACTAGGGCCAAAAGAAATCGTTCTGTCGTGCTAGCCATTAATGTTGATGGCTTCACCAAGGTCATTTTCAAAACATTACGGACCAATGATATCGCGGTTCGGCCCAAAAACCGCACCAAACAGTTAAATTTTGTGGTTGCATTGTCACCTGGTTGCCGTCGTTCCATACGTATAATGCAATTTTGCTTGTTAACTTAGCCACTAATCCGCCACAACTTTCTTTCGTCAAACTAGAACTACATTAGAACTTTTCGTCGGTTAAATTTTTACAGTTTGGAATTCGGTCATAGCTTCAACCAGAGTCTCTCTGTTCAATATATCGTTTAAACACAATAGGCCTTACAAATAAACATTTTTAGTTTCGACTCTAAATTAAAGTAGTTCGCAGTAGCTATATTTTCCATACAAATTTCGCAATTGTGAGCTTCCGTAAGTATAAAGTCGACACTAATATTTGTCATTAGTACGGCGGAATGGGCCTTACTAATAATCATTTTTAACCTTCACACTAAATGTTTCGTAGGTCACATTATGCAATTTTGCATGGAAAATTTCGCCATTGTGAGTTCGAAAAACTTAGTCTGGACACTACGTTCGGAATACATTCATCTGCACATTAACTTTAAGCTCTTCGGTCAGTTGTACGGGTGTAGGACCAAGTCCCAACCAAAGATGATCCAAACTAGATGGTCAGAGCAGACGCGGTACATTTGCCTACAAGCTGTCTGTTTAGGACAGGATTTCCTAAGTATTCGTGCTTGTACAAATCAAAGGAGCGCCATTGGTGCCGCGCATACTTAGAATATCCAATGCTGATCATCCAGTTTATGAGTTTGTAAAGATAGTGTAAGAAATTGTGGTATCGAATGAATTACTGATATAATTTAGTCCAATACTTTGGAATAATAGGTAAAATTAGGCAGACGCCATCAAAACAATATGGCCGCCACAGGCTGCCAGGCTGCCAACATCGACCTGTCTCAATGTAAAAACACTTTACAACAACTGAAAACAATTTTGTTGGGCACGTTTGACTGGAATCCAGGAATTTATTTACAAATTCCTCTAATTATTATTAATTTAAAATTGGTTGCTCGCCTTGTTTGATGCCATAGCTTGATGTTCCGAGAGTATTTTTAGTTTTTGGAAATACATAACTGGAATTGAGATAGAGGCTATAAAAAAATCGTCGGTACACGATTCAATTTTTAATAGGCGTCAAAGATACATACCAATATTTTGAACCAGACGGGGTGTTAAATTTAAGAAATGCTTATGTTATTATTTTTTATTTCAATCAAACGAGTAGGTACATCTACTGTTTTCGCTAGATTACTTAGGTAATACAAAAATATACTTGAAAACGACCACGACAGCCTACAGAATTAACTTATTTCTGAATGAATCGCTGAAAATCAAATAGGTATACTAGAATATTTATTGGATTCCCTAAGAAATCTAGAAATAGGTTCACTGTATTCATAACTATAGTCTACGATAAGGTACATAAAATAAAAGACGATATCTAACAGCTCTCGAAGGAGCATAAAATCCAATTAATGACAATAGGAAAGGGCAATCGATAGGACCGTTTACCAAATCCCAAATCGCGAATAAACGTCTCGTAAGATGGCATTTCAATATTCCATCGCAGTCTAGAAAGGCTACTCTAGTAAGACGTTTTTGGATTTTCTCCATACTAATAAGGTGTACTTCATAGAATGGATTCCATACTGCAGTACTCAAGATGAGATCCGAAAAATGCAAACATTTAAGAGTATGTGGATCTTGAAAGTCTTTCGAGTTCGGCAATAATGAGAAACCTAACATCTGATTATCTTTGGCAAACCAAAGACTCAATTTGCTTGCAAAGGTTAAGTTTTTGGATGAAATAATGGGCAGAGGGGTATTATGGATTGCGTACGTAAAGTGTATTGGAGAGAGGTTACGATACAAGGAAAGGCTTTGACATTTGGAGACATTGAGATGAAAATCAATATTGTGACACCATATTGAAAGTCGTTCAACATCCTCCTGTAAAAGAATACAATCGTGAACTGAACGTATAATATGTCGGAACACATTCAAGCCGTCGGCAAACATAGGACACTGGGAACTCAAAAACAAGTCATGAATGTCATTAATAAATAAAAGAAAGAGCAGAGGGCCTAAATGACTACTTCTGAGGTTCTCCAGAGGTAACAAACTGGTCATTTATGCGAACATACTGGATACGATCCGTTAAGTAGGAATGAATCCACTTTAGGAAACTGGAGTGAAGTCCTAAGGCAGTTAGTTTGTATATAACTGGTTTAAATTTTAAGCTTATTTTTGAACTGGTCCACCCTGACGGAGTTTAATTTTCATTCATACTTTCGTCAATTCTGAATAAATAACTATAATATTATGACTTCCGCTATCTCTATCTTCCCGTATTGAAAGCACGTGCATTGTAGACCTGAATCGGAATAGTTTGTCTAGAATTATCAATGACCGACGCATTACGTCACCTCATATTATAATTCCATTCACCAATGCGAATTGCTTTAAATATACCCTAAACGGTTTCGATCACTCAACCTATTTTGTGAGAACAAATGCCATATTGGGCTGTGCATTATTATCGCAATAGCCTTCTTGTAAAATGCAAAATGAAACCTGTTCCGCTAACCGAACTAGATCCGAGTACAGAACAGTAAGACTATTTACGAATTCTTCTCCAAGCATTGCTCTACTTTTCTCCCCACAGACGGACCTACCTTCTATGTATAGTGTTGCAATTCCTGTCACGTAAACTGTGTCTCTCCACTCCACTCTATGCATAATCGATATTATGCAGTATTGCTTGATGGTTGGGAAGGTATGTTTATAGGACATCGATCCACCATGTTGCGATCACACAATTAATGCGAATAATTAAGTCTTCCGCCAACAGCAGCACCCTCTCAACAAACCAAAGGTAGTTTCTTAACAAATTATTGTAATTATATCTTTTTCCTTGTAAAGTTCGGCTACAATAACTCCCATAAACCAAACCCGCAACAGATACAGCCAGCAACAAAAGCTATGTAGCTATGTCGACTGCTTATAAACTAACTCACGCATATTGTGCAAGTCGCTTTCAGGTGAATTTTAATCGATTTTTGTTCGATTGCACCAAACTCGTGCTCGACAGCAATACGTTGCCGAATTGTATCACTGTACACCCTAATTCAAGTTGTCGTCGTAGTGGTCTTTTCCTATTAAATAACCGAATTCAAAGGAATTGCTGTTATGTAAAGGTGTGGCACAATATGCAAAATGTTTATTTTCGTTTGTAATATCAACTGACAATGACAGCCAGATGATGGCGTCGTATTCGTATACCTATGCCATACTGCATGCATGCGCGGTCGGGGTGAGCCTAAGTACATTCCTTGAGGCTCTAGACTGGTGATTGTGTGCAATTTCTATGCACAAATGCACGGAAGTTGCTGCGGTATTGTTTTGAGTCGATGCAAAATTTACATTTAGGTAATTGATCCAGGCTGGGGCGTATCTGTATGTGGTAATTGAAAAAGGGTTTCCTTGTCAGTGAATAGACAAGTGTTGCGGCTGTATGAATATGAATACCTATACATACAATTATCCTCGTGTTATTTTAAGATATTTTTTGAATGAGGGTCACTGAAGCTCCATACTAAGCTAGTAAGCATTGTTGTCTACCAACACTCTTGTAGCTATTCTGATGTCAATCCACTAAACGAAAGTTGACGTAAGTTCAGTAGATCGGTGAGTTATACTGGTTCGCTGACGGCGAGTATTATGACGCACTGTTTGTTGGTAAGACAGTATAGGGTAGATCGTATATTTAGCTTGAATAACATTTCGGGCATTTTCTTTGCGTGCGTATGTATTTGTTGACAACACTGAGATATCTCAGCGTAATAAATGTATCACGTTTTGTGGACACACGTAGTAAGGTAATGGCTGCATATGAGTATATTGGAGGAGAAATATGCATGTGGGATGAAGTGCTACGGAATTTTGATGAAGGTGGGAATAATGGACCAAATTCGCGTAGTTTTTTATTTCAAACGGATACAGCATCGTAGGTAGTATATTGACAGTAAATCGATGTTTGTGCCCTGTTTAAGGAAGCTTTGCTTTTTGCCAATGTGAAGTGGTTTAACTGATGCGTAATAAATTACCGTATTTGGACAGCTTATTGCCGCCTAGTGATTTTCGTACGGAATTGTTGAAACAGAAATACCTCGAACATTCTCCTTAGGTTCCTTTTCTCCATAGTTTGAAATGATACCTGAATTTCTTCAAACAGTGCCGCTTACCTCGAGTCTTCGTGGAAGCATACATCGGCCAAGGAGCAATCTAGTCTATTCTTAAACAGTCCAACAATTCTGCACACATCGCATACATCGAACGGAAATTTAAAAGTGTACAACTTGAAACTGAGATCTTCTTTAATATTCCGATTGCAAAAATGTTGTCTCGGTACTAGGTAACTGATTTTTATTCTCTATCGTTAAACTTTACTCCTCGAGGACACGTCGACAATTTAAGAGCAACAGCTTAAAGACACAATCGTGGTTCTTGTGCCCTCTTTTCAACAAAAAGGAACTATGTATATAAGCAAATAGAAGGGATTGTAGTTATTCTCTATGCATAGCTCAATTTTGCCTTTCCGCGGAGACAACAAAAGTCGATTACTATTTGCGAGCACACTGGCTGAAAAACAAAATCATTATCGCTATCCTTTGAGTTATGTTAGATGAAACCTTTTCTTACTCCAATGGCGACATTTATTAACAAAATTTGCGTAACATATGAATGCACTTTTAAAACTAATTTAGCAAATATTTTTAAGCCCAGAGATAGGTAAAGTGAGTAAAACACGAAGAACGGGAAAAGATTTATGTGGTACTTCATTCAATCCATCACTGCCAACTTTCAATTTAATTTTTAACTTTCTCCATTACTGCATACCCAGTTTTTGGGTAAGAATTCGAATAACGGGACTTTTGAAATTTCGACATGCATTATCTCGAAAACGGTCTATACGATTGTAGCAGCATGCCCCCCCATACACATTTCATAATTTGCGCAAATTACCATTGTCTCAAAAATTAATATTAATTCGAAAGAAGGGCGCCCGAATTAAATAAAACAAATATTATTTATTTAAAAATATATATTTATTTAAGTTTGAGCCGATCTGCTCATTTACGTTGACAAATCTAAACTGATCTCTAAGTTACAAATCTACTCTTATTTATACTTAGATATTAGGTGGCGTCGGTCATAACTCACAGAGTTTATTGTTGAGCTGATAACCAAAGGCGTTGGTCATAACTCACAGAGTTTATTGTTGAGCTGATAACCAAAGGCGTCGGTCATAACTCACAGAGTTTATTGTTTGCAGCTGGGTATGATAGTGGACCCTTGTCCTTTCTCGGGTTATAAAACTAGTCGTCCCTCTGCTGGTGTCATATCACTCATGTTGATATGATCGTCGTTGGAAATGTGTGTTCCTAACATAACTCCTCCTCCCTTAGCTTGTTGTTTCTCCTGGAACAATCTTTTATAAAATACTACAAATATGACAATAATTACAATAATTACAGTTCCATGTATACTAAAGTGAACTTTTGAATGATTTGAATATCTTTCTATTATTTGATCAATATTATTAATTTTTGTAATATTCCAGCTTATATTTTTATTAGCTATTGTTGTTAGATTTAACATGTCTTCCAAGTCAATACTAATTGGTTGTTTTACAATAATTCTTTGGTTCTCATATTCTTCACTATTAATAACAATTTTACAATTTTCAAAATGAATAAGCACATTTCTTTTTATCGCTATTATTTTCCGTTCGTCACAAGAACTGTTAATTTTTGTGTTACTATTTTTTATTAGTAATACGCCTTTTCTTAATTCTAGAATTACATTAATTTCTTTATTAATTTTCATCATACAATCCTCTTTCATTAAACAGTTTTTTACAGGTTTTAAGTGCCTGAGTTCTTTATTATTTTCAAATTTTAAAAAGGTGTTATTATTCTTTATCATATCTTCCTCTTTAGTATCTATTTCCATAAATTTTTCATTCGGGATTGGTGTATACAAATACTTATCAAAGGTAGATATTCTATCTGGTATTTGAATTATAAAAATTATAAGATCATCTGAATATTCTCCAATCGAAAGTTTAATGTTTTTTAGTTTACTTAAATTTATATCAAAGTTTTGAATTTCTTCCGTGGTTAGTAAGCTTGTCGTCATAATTTGTAATCGGCTAGCCAAAATAATATTTTGTATTTTTTCTATTAACTCTTTAATTTTGTCTATTTTACGTAAGTATTCTAACACTACTAGTCTCTTCTCGGCCATTTGAAATTCTAGCTGAAATCCCAATTCATGCTTAGTTTTGGTTAAAACTGCGTTTCTTAAAATTTCTATTTCATTTTGAATCTGGCTATTTATCTTCAATTGATTATTATTGTTTTTTATAAGATGATGATTATTTTCCGTTATAATCTTAATTTGGTTTTCAATTTCTACTCTGTCTTCATCGTCCATAGTACCGAATAAAATATTGAGTGCTCTACCTCCTAAGTTAATTAAACTCCTAACATTTCTTTTAAGATTTCCTTGTTTGTGTCCTCTTACACTTTGCAATTCTCCCTGGATCAAGTCTATTTCCTTTTCGATCGTTATATAGGATCTATCCGACGGTGATTTTAACAAAACTTCCTTTTGGTTTAACCATTGTTCTTTAATGATCTTTATAACTGAACTTATTTCTGTGACATTTATTATATGTATTATTGAATTATATTTATTGACCACTTCCACTTGATCGTATCGAATTACCGAGTAACCGTTGTTATTATTGATTTCTTCTATAATTATTTTATTCTTTACTAAAACTGTGACTGTGACTAGTGTTAAGATTTTCATTTTTTTTTTTTTTTTTTTTTTTATTCACGTCTTTATTGTTTGACTTCCGAGATTGAACTGAGTAAGGATTATTTGTTTCGAGAATGTTTGGTTCTCTGGCTAGTTCTTATCAAATTTTCCTCGTTCTTTGATCGAGTGACTCTTTCCTTTTGTATGTTCGTTGGGTGATGATTGTTGAGTTTACTGAACTTATATCTTGGTTGCGTTTTATGGCGGTCTGTTCTTGAATTCTTTACAAAGCCTTCGATTCTGTTATCAATGTACTCTTCTCTATTTTTATTAAGATTATTTATGACTTTTTCTTTATTTTTGAGCATCAATTCATAAAGTGGTTTTTTAATGATTCTTCCATTTTGAATATCATATGGTTTTTGTTTGGTCGTTGCATGTATGGACGTGTTATAAAAAAGATTTGCTTTATGCACTGCTTTTCGAATTTCATGTACAGTTGGGTTAACTTTTCCATTAAGTATTGTTCTTACTTTCTCTGCCAAAGTTCTGTGGAAGACTTCAATGTCAGAATTACCTGTGTGACTGTTTGGTTTCGTAAAATGGGTCTCTATTTCGAGATCTTCTAATAATTTTATTATCCTAGGGAAGTTAAATTCGTTATCCATCACGAATCTCTTTGCTTTTCCGTTTACGGCTATTATCTGTAAAATAGTTTCTTCTAAGGTTTCATGTGAAACATTGGGAACATACGTGGTTGTAGTTAGTTTACTAAATTTATCAACTGAGGTGAGAAATTTTGTTTTGGCTATGCAATAGATATCTATGTGTACAATTTCATTAATATCCTTAGGGGTTTCCGTTAGATGGTATTTTTCTTTTACAGGTCTTCTGTCGTATTTTGACTGCTTACAAATATTGCAACTATTAATGACGTCATTTATTAATTCTCTTAGGTTTTTGAAATAAATTTTAGTTCTAAGTCCTCTGTAGTTTTCTTCTATACCAGAATGTCCTGTTTCTTTTTCATGGTACATTTTTATTTGCTTGATAGCTTCTTCTTCGGATTTCATATCTTTCGCAAAGTATTGACATTTATGGAATTTTATTCTTGTTCCAAATAGTTCTATCAATTTTTGTTGAAGTAGGTTATATTCAGTGTCTGACAAATCTGTATATATTCCTGTGTTCTTGTTGTCAACTAGAGGAATTAAACGGTTATTGAATTCGTTTTTGTTAATTTCCTTTATTCCTATATATATCCTGTTATTTCCTTTTCCTTTTCGAAGTCCGTTTCCTGCTTTCAATATTATTTGTTGTTTAAATATGTTTACTGCACTATCTTTAATAGGGAAGTGATCATTCGCTTCTTCTTGTTGGGAATGTATTGTCGGTTGCATTGATTCTTCATCTTCTAACATGTTTATTTCATCTGCATTTTTTATTTCTCTGCTCAAGAAATCAGCTACAGTATTGCTTGTACCTTTTAAATATTCTATATGTATATCGTATTCTCCTAACTGGAGTATCCATCTCTGTAGTCGTGGTGAAATGTCTCTACCTAGATTTTTTATTTGTAGCCACTTAAGTGGTTGATGATCTGTTTTGAGGTCAAAGGGTCTACCATATAAGTAGGGTCTTAAGTATTTCACTGACCACACTATTGCTAACAATTCCTTTTCTGTTGTAGAATAGTTTTTCTCGTGATCATTTAATGTTCGGGAGATATAGCTAATTGGGTGTCCTTCTTGGGAAAGGACGGCTCCTATTGCGTAATTGCTAGCATCTGTCGTTAAGACGAATTTCTTATTGAAATCGGGATATGCTAGTATGGGTTCTATTATGAGAGAATCTCTGAGTTCTTCAAATGCTTTTCTGTATTCAGAATCGTTTACATCGATCTTTGCATTCTTCTTCAGATTCCTAGTCATTGGCCCCGCTATTTTAGCGTAATCTTTAATAAACCGTCGATAATACCCTGTCAGTCCTAGGAAGCTTTTAATTTGCTTCGGGGTTTTAGGTATTTCTATTTTTTGGATGGTGCTTATTTTATCTGGATTTGGTTTTACTCCGTTGGAAGTAATTGTATGTCCAAGGAATTGGGTTTCTTTCCTAAGGAAGTTACATTTGTCTATTTGGACTTTTAAATTAAATTTTCGTAATGTCTTAAATATAAGATTTAAGTTTATTAAATGTTCTTTTAATGAAGTGGAGAATATAAGAATATCATCTAGATAAACTACGCAGATCTTTCCTATGTATTCGCCTAAGACTTCATTCATCATACATTGGAATGTTGCTGGAGCATTCTTTAGACCGAAAGGCATTCTTAGAAACTCGTAGTGTCCGGAAGGTGTCGAAAAGGCTGTTTTTTCTATATCCTGTGGATGCATTTTTATTTGGTGGAAACCTTTTGCTAAATCCAATGTGGTGAAGTATTGACATCTACCTATTTTATCTAAGAGTTCATCTATATGAGGTATTGGATGTTTATATTCTATTGTTTTTTCGTTTAACTTCCTATAGTCTATAACGATTCTCCATTTTTTTGTACCTGAGTTGTCTTCTTTTTTGGGCACAACCCATATTGGAGATGCGTAAGGGGAAATACTTTTCTTTATTACTCCGTCTTGGAGCATTTGTGATATTTGTTTATCAATTTCTTCCTCGTGGATTTTGGGATAACGATATATTTTTGTAAAAACGGGTGCATCGTCAGTTGTTCTTATTTTATGTGTTGTTTGAGTAGTTGAACTAAGTGTGTCTCCTTCTTTGTAGAAGAGATCTCTATTTTCATGCAAAAACTCCTGAAGCTCTCTATATTCTTCATGGTTTAAATCTTTTGGTATAAGGTTTTTAATACTTAGATGATTTACGTTCATCTGAGTTATATCCTCATAATTATAGGGGCATGTATTAACATTGCTTTCTTCATTTTCTGTGAAGGGTATTTTCATATTATTTATTTTTAAATATGCAGACTTAAAATCTATTTGAGCTTCGATCGGTTTTAGGATATTCGTGCCTAAGATTCCATCGAATTTGGTATTAGTGAAATTCAACAGCTTCCACGTCATCGTAGAGTTCGGCTCATTGAATTCTTCAGGAAGAGGGGATATGATTTCTTCCGTGACTTGTGTCCTTGTATCTATTGTTGCCATGGATATTGGCTTCTCTAACTTAATTCTAGGGTACTGCTCTAATTTATCTATCTTTAATATAGAAACTGATGCTCCTGTATCTACTAGAAGTCTCAGTCTATGTCCTTGTATGTGGACAGATATTACGGGAAGTGTCTCAACCTCCCGGGGTTTATAAAATTTACCTCTCCTTGATTAGTTTGACTTAAATTATTGGTTTCCATGGGTTGTGGAGTATTTCTAAATTGATTGGAATTACTGAATCCAAATCTAAAATTATTGTTAGGGTTTCTTTGTCCTAAGATTTGAGCATTATGTGCTCTTATCTGTCCAGAATTATTCATATCTATTCTAGGTCGGTAATTATTTCGATTGTTATTATGGTTAGAGTTGCGATAATTATTTTGATTGTTAAAGGACGGTGGGTTCTGCCTAGGTTGGAAAACATTCTGCCTTTGATTAAAATTATTTCTTTGTGGAGTATTAAAAGAATTTACTGGCATTCTAGTATAATCATTAAGTTGTCTATATCTACTTAAGAGGTGATATGCATTACTCAAAGTGGTAACGTTTTGTGCAATTATTACGCTTGCCTGAGGGGCGTTTAAGTTATTGGTAAATTTGTTTAATACAATATTTTCATTATTTGTTGTAGTATAAATAGCACTAGGTTCTAACTTACTTTTCTTATTAAGTTTTTGTAGGATGTTGTTCAGTTGGTGGTATAGGGTGTTTACATCTCTTGCTTGTACTGCGTGAAGATCTTGGAGAATCTGCTCGTATGTTTCTTTGACTCCGTAGTCCTCGAGGAGACAAATTTTGATGGAGTTCCATGTGGCTTCTGGGGCCCTTCGTGCTGAATTCGCTGCTTCTCCTTGTATCTTGTGGCATATGATGAGGTTCGCCAAAGGTTGGTAGGGGACATCAAGAAGGTCGTATAAATAGCTCACATGGTTTGAGAAATTTATAACGTCTTCGTTGGATCCTTCGAATGTGGGGATCTTTTCCAATCGGTTGATGATTCCTGTCTGTTCAGCGTTTGCCATCTTTATTTTCTTTTCTCTTGTGTATTTTGTTTAGTTACTGACAAGACACAAGGTATGTGTGGAAAAAAAAATATTTTCTTTTCTTTGTGAATTTCTGGATTATTTGTTTAGTGTTCTCCTGGAGAATTTGTGTATAATATTCTTTCGAATTTTGAACACCACTTTTCACAATTTACTCACGGTTCACAAATTTTTCTTTTTAGGAACTTTGGTCCTGTAATTAATTTACTTTTAATTGCGGAACTTAGTTCGATCACTTGAATCCTTTCAGGGACATATATTTTACTTGTATATGTTTAATAAGGATCCTACCGACTGCGCCAATTAAATAAAACAAATATTATTTATTTAAAAATATATATTTATTTAAGTTTGAGCCGATCTGCTCATTTACGTTGACAAATCTAAACTGATCTCTAAGTTACAAATCTACTCTTATTTATACTTAGATATTAGGTGGCGTCCATAATAAATCTTACATTAATGGATAACAGATGATAACCAAGGCGTCGGTCATAACTCACAGAGTTTATTGTTGAGCTGATAACCAAAGGCGTTGGTCATAACTCACAGAGTTTATTGTTGAGCTGATAACCAAAGGCGTCGGTCATAACTCACAGAGTTTATTGTTTGCAGCTGGGTATGATAGTGGACCCTTGTCCTTTCTCGGGTTATAAAACTAGTCGTCCCTCTGCTGGTGTCATATCACTCATGTTGATATGATCGTCGTTGGAAATGTGTGTTCCTAACATAACTCCCGCGCCGATTTCTTACTTTTTTGGAAACTTATTTCATACCGTCTTGGGGACTTATTTCATACCATTTTGGGGACTAGTTTCATGTTCGATATGGGGTATAATTTCACAGTGAAATTATTCCCCAATTTTGGGGGGTTATTTCATTGGGGGGTTATTTCCTGGAGCCTTCTAAGATAATGTGGTCATTTATAACTTAGCACCTAGTGGCAAACTCCGTTTTTCTCTATGTTATCGTATTATGGATTTTTGAAAATAGCTAGTCATTTTTTCAAAAATCTAGTTTTGTTTAGTTTACCTGCAAACGGCAATAACGATTTTGACCACAATGCAAACTTAGAGTCAAATTGATGTTTTCGAAATTATTGAGTCCCTGATTTTCAATTCGAAGCACCGAAAACGCATATTTAAAAAAAAAAAACTATCTCGAAAACCTCAACTTCGATTTTGATAAAATTTAAAACCGAAGTAGTGCTAACAATGAATTGTTGTGGACTTAAGGGAACTCCTCACAACATGTGCAAAATAAATATTGTTTTTTTATAGCCACTCCAAATCCATGTTAACCTTCAAAAGTCTGTCTTCCTATCGTCCTAGCCGGATCCTCCAAAATTACTTGCTATACTGGTTAAAAATTTCGAAATCCCTCAACTGAAATTCTCAACTTACAAACTTATATGACATCACCAGGCAAAGCAGAGGGACTTCGTATAACTTTAACGCAAACAACAAAATCAATATAAGTCATTTGGTTCCATGTCAAGTTGACATTTATTGACCAACTCTCAATGAACTGAATGCTGAAAGCACTCCAAAACGATATATTGCGATTGAAAAACTACAATGTATCCAATCAATTTGTTTGCATTATTTTTTGGTATGTAACAAGACTTATTCCCTATTCGGTCATAAGCTATCACCTTCACACATCTTCAGTCTGTTAACATTATGGAGCGGATTGTTGAATTCATAAATAATGCGCAGTCAACACATCACACTAAAGATGAATGAACTCGAAAGCGGTTACTTAACAATATCACCACTTCACCTGTTGCATAGAATAACGAACGCGCCAACACAGATGACACCGACTTTGACGAACTTTCAAACCAGAGTTCAATGCGTCGGCGGAGTTTGGGCGTGTCATGCTCATGCTCATGTGCCATTGTGATGATGCGTCAACGAAATTCCTAAAGTTCTAGGCAAATTGTTGTTCGATTTGGAGAAAGTTGGTTAACAATGCCACGTCCAGATTGAAAAGAAAATTGGTTTGTTTGTATGGATCTAATGTAGGTATATCTTCGACTGGTCAGAAGTGGTCATGGTTCCGAATAGTAGGTTACAAATGTTGACTTTTAGTAGTGGAGCAAACAAGTTTGGTCAGTCGCTTGACTTAGTCACCATTGAGTGGTACCTAGCGCGGAGTTCTACGGTCGGAAAGATTGTTTGCCTACACTCGTATGCTGATCGGTGATGCTTGAATTTTTGAGTGGTTTGCGAATTGGGAAAAGTAAATTAGTCACTGGGGTGGAATAAGGGATTGGGGTCTGTTTCATATGTTTCATTTCATTGAACTAACTTTATGCGCGAGTTACGATTTCTCGTGTGAATCAAACTAAAGAAATATGTGTACCTACACCAAATCTTCAGGCACGCATAATGTTCGATTGATGTCGGCTTAGTAGATCAATGAGCACAAATTCTCACTCCACCCTGAAGTGACAATCCCATTTTCAGGGTTGGCGCTTCATCTAACAATCGGTCTTCTTTAATTTCTCATGACAATTGGTCTAAGTTTTTTTTTTTGTTTGTCATCATTAAGGTCACACCTCGAAATGCTTAAGCTTCACCAAGTAGATATGGTAATCCGCCCAAGAAATATGATCGCTGATCTTACAGACAGGCGATAGACGTAGAAGACCTTTTTAATTTTCAGAATCGCACTTTAGATACTCAACGGCATATAGTAAAGGCACCTTCAGCTCTTCGTCCCCCAACGATCCTTTATTCCTCTTAGCTTATAGTTCACACCCAGAAGCTTTGAAAATGAATGCAAATACTCCATTTGGATTAGCGAACCCAGTCGACGACCCCATGTCATTGTCATTTAGAAAATACCTGAAAAAAACAAGAAGGAAGAGGGGCTCATAGCTCTTAAACTCTTAGCAATGAGCAGCTACTTTTTCCATTTTTTTCTGCAAACGAAATTCGGACCGTATACAGGACGGGAGCAGTAACGATTCTTTTCAGAGTTGCTAAGAACTGGGGATAATGCCCTGTTGCTAAATGAGTGTATAATAATATAATTAAGTAGAATTTGCTAAATGAGTTTACCTCATTTGTATATAAAAAGGGAGGTAGTTTTAGTGGGTGGCGGGTCCCACACTACCAGCTACATTAGTGTCTTTCAAGATTTCCACCGACCCTCGGAAAAAAAGAGTGTCTACAAGGGAAAAGCGTGTAGCAGGAGTTTCTTACTTATCAGGACAATTTCTTGTTTTTGACTGGAATAGATTGGTGATCCCGCAAATGCCTATGGTTTGAAGTAGGGTATATGGTTCATGATATAACGAAATCTTTACACCGATAACATAATATTTTGAGTTTTTTTTTTTGTTTTCATACAAAGTGTGCGACAGTCAGTGTATGAAGTTTTTAAAAAAGGAACTCCTACTGGAGTTTGGTTTTTAAATTTTTGTCGAATTCGAAAATTAGGTTTTCCAGATATGAGCAGTTTTTAAAAATAGCTTTTCGGTGATTCATGTTGAAAATGAAGGACGCAATGAAAGCATCAATTTTACTCTAAGTATGAATTTTGGTCCAAATCCTTACTATCGTTTTCAGGTAAGGTAAAGAAAACCAGATTTTAAAAAAATATTTTTTTTTTTTCAAAAATCCATTGTAATAAAAACTGAGTTTGAAAGTTAGATATGACCATATGACCTCAGAAATGAATTTTTGTTACAATCGTATGGACCGTTTTCGAGATATATGTATTTCCAAATTTCAAAAGTACCTCGGTGCGGTTATTAGATTTTTTTTTGCCAGAAACTGAGTACATATGTAGTGATTTCAACCTCATCTATAATTACGCTCAAATATCAATTTAGGAAGAAATCGTTAGAGCCGTTTTCGAACATATCAAACTGGTATGCACATTTTATATGGAAAATAGGTACCTACCATTAATATTGAGGCTACCGTGCAAAAAAAAAAAACGGCCCCGAACTGTAGGCCCCAAAACTCCAAATAAGAAGTTTGATCGAAATTAGGGCAGCCGTTTAGGCTGTAGGCCTGGGATCATTCAGAATTTCTGAACTGAATTTCGCGACCCACTTTTTTAGTCTATCTTTCAGAATTGATTAACATCTCGAGTTTAAAATTTTGTGCGATAATGCAATTTCGTTCTCTTACTCATGAAAAAGGATTTTTCTCTTTTTTTGTGAAAAATTTGATTTTTGTACTATTATTTACCAATAGATTTTACTTTTTTGTAAGACGACTATGGAAATGTGAAATTTCAACCAAAGCTACAAAAATGCTATACTGTCTGCGCCATCCTGTGCAAAGCATTTCGTAAAACAGTTCACAGTAAACGAAAGTTGTTAATGAGAAAACCCGTTGCACTTCATACCTTCTCCATTGCATACATACCTACTCCCGTTTCGTATTAATTGCCAGCAAACCAGCGCGCGTTCGCCCTTTTTCACAGATTGCTACACACTTTACCTAAAAGACGGCAAGCGCGTCTAGAAGGTATACGTTTTGCTTCTCTTGCCCAGCTTCCGTTGCATTGTTAGCACTTCACAATAAATGGCCATCCACAATCACACCGTGACCATGCAAAGTAACCGGTTAATCCAGAGCACTAGTCACCAATCGTTGACTGCCCACAATCACGCTCAAAGTTTTACACCAGCAGCTATAGCCATGCTAGACAAACTTGTTGACCTTTTTGCCCACAACTCGAAAGGAAAAAAAAATAGCAACAATTGCAGTATATAGTGGTAACTCAAGTACAGCTAAGGCAAAGAAAAAAAATCTCAAGCAAATTACCATTTTTGCCAGCGCAAAGTAACACATAGACATAGATACTAGTAACGGGGAAAAATTACCGCATTGCCAAGCGGCATGCATATTGAATATGGAATGGCTTATCATCCCGCTAAGATGTGACTGAAATTCGACAACGCCTCCCAAGCGGGCTTAGATGGAATGCCATTCACCCACCCAAATATATGCCGCAAGTGCATTATTACCGATTCTTATCAGACAATGTACGCACTGGCAGTGGCACCCTCGAAATTCAATTTTCCCAACCGAACAATTCTGAAGACGTAGCGCATACTAATGACAATATAACGCAGTTACATTGTGCTACTGACACATGTACTTACACACTCTAAGCCCGTGTTAACAAGAATAACGACAATAAATCTTGAAGTGGTTCTTACGGCAATAGCTAATTGTTTGATTACAAAAATGTTCTCCAGTCAGCGCGGTCAGCGAAGAATTTATAGACGGCCAAGCCGAGCGGGTCAACCAATGTCTCATGACCCTGTTTCCTCGATGCAAAGCCCCAGTTCAAGAGGCGAACTGCGTGTGGCATAGTTCCCGCACGTGATGTCACGTTAGCTTTTACGAAATACTAGATACCTTTGTATCTTTTTTCAAATAATGTAAGGAAAGTGTGTCAGCCACTATCGGCCAAAAGAAATTATACATCGTCTTCGCTTAAGGCCACTACACACTACACAAACACAACACACAAATGGGTATCTCTCTGCATGTTGCGTTTTCATTTTCATGATTCATGTTGCAATCGAGCTCGGATCGTGTGACTGCCAAGTGTCAAACAAACGAAAACCAATGGAAAAAGTATGAGAATCGAAATAGCAAACGAAAATATTATTTTTTCCTTGGCCGGTTAGATCGAGTTAGACGTGCGTTGGATGACGGTATTTTTATATTCGAATTTCGCAAAATTATTGCAAAGGATTCGACTATTCTAATGGGAAAATGAAGCGAAAAACCCAAACCAGTTGGGTGACTTATTGAAAACGAAAAAAAAGTCGCTATTGCCTTCTTGGATTAGTTTTATTACCGTGGTTACGTCAAGGAACAAGTTGATCTGCTGGCCATATTAGGTGTGTTCATCTATATGAGGATGCAAATGTAAATTACGTTGATGGTGTTGGACAGTAAAGAGATACCTTGAACTGGCTGGAAAGTTTGTTATAATATATATTATGTTCCTATGTATATGTATGCATTTTGTATCGAAATTAGATAACTCATATTCACGACGCCATGTCTGATTAATTAGTGCATGCGATGAGAACGACAAGGCTGCCGGTTATGTTCGGTATTCGATACGATGACGAGGTCATGCCATATGACAACAGATTTTGGATGCAAATTAGCTTAAAAGTAGGTTCTATTTTTAGAAATTACTTTAATACCCACCGACAAGTAGTGTCTACAACTCTGCACCTAGTGTTTCTCCATTCAGTTTTCGAGCTATGAATTATGCACATATAAATTAAAACTTTCTGCTTCCGTTGTCCCAAAAACTTTAATGTCGTCGCATAGATACATATGTGTGAACAATTGGTGCGGAGCACAGAATGCGCAAAAATAATAACCAGGGTCCGGATTTTCATGCTCTAAGAACACACGCGCATATTTTGCGCCTAAAATATACATTTACAATTAATAAATATGCCGTAAAAAAAAAATATGCCATATAAAACTAGAAACGTGCTGCACAAATATTCAAAAAGTAAATGAAAAAAACATTGGTCCTTACCTACCAATAAACACATTTCAACTCTAAATTTCACAGTGGGTATATTTCGATACAAATTTGTGAGCTTCCGTAAATTGAAATAAAAAAAAAAAATACATCCCGTGGGCCTTACCCATAAACAATTTTATTTTCGACTTTAACTTTATTAGTTCACAGTGGCTGTATTTTCCATACAAATTTTGCAATTGTGAGCTTCCGTAAATTTAAAGTTGGGACTAAAATTTTTTATTTGTAACGCGCAGTCTCTTATTCACAATTTCGTTGGTATTCGGTCTGCCTGACTATAGTATATAGAACTGTTTACAATTTGAATTTTGAAATGTGACATTGGAATTTCGCTGGAATAGAGGAAAGCTAAAATTGTTTTCGGTGCTGCCATTCCAAAACAATGCTCGGAAACTTTACTTAAAAGGAAAAAATAGAATACCAAGGAGAGGAAACGTGGTGAATAGAGATCGGTAAAAGGAATAAAATGATGTCTTTCGAGTGTGACATTTCTGTGAAATAGTGAAGGCAGAGCAAAACTTCAGTGTCAGGTATACTGAATCGTTCAACCTGGACGACGAAAGTCGAAACTTCCGTCTTAACTGCATTGTGGGCCGCAGCATCGGTTGAGTGTTGTTAAAGCAAAAATACGTCCTAACAACTATATAGGGAGCAGTCTCCTTAAAATTCCATACAGTTTACAGTTTGCCGTTCTGTGTTATCCCTCCTTCCTCTCACTAAAAGCTTGTTAAGGGAGTAATCTCACGATTGACATTGATTACTCACCTTGTGAACCGTGCTGTGAAGGCTTAAGTAGCACGGCTAAGTTGGCTCTCTGCAATCGGCAAATCGGTCTATCAGCTCTAGAAACTGAGTAGCAATCAAGCCCGTCCTACACAGCTCTCCCTTTCCATCCTTTTACTCCCCCTGGGCTGGATCAATGCTTTCGACATACCGTGGCAGGTAGCAGCCAGGCCAAATACGGTGTATCCATACCATGCGACCTCTGGTAGATCAGACAGCCTAAGAAAGTCCAGAAGGCACAACGTAGCTCCTGGTGCAATTTCTGTAAGGACATTAGCGACACTAATGAGTGCTACAGACAGCGGGAAGTCCACCTTCAGAAGAACAATCGATGAATTTGCACATGGATGACTACTTAACTGGCTCCACGCCTGGTCACTGGTAACCCTGACTTTAGCAGGGATGCCCATTTGCTGGGATAAGCTTAAGTGGGTTGCCAACAGCTTTCAACCGCACAAGTCTCCTGGATCTTCCCGGTGCAACTACAGAACGTCTTTGTTCTTTGTTGTTGTTATTGTCAAAGACATTCTCCAGGCTGGTTCTGGTAGGTTGTATAACACTGAGCAGCATTCCATCATCCTGGAGGGTGGTCAAAGTTTTTTTTATTCAGACCAATAAGCGTATCCTCATTTATTTTGAAAACGTTTGAGAGGATCATCGATCTTCACATCAAAAGTAATGCTGACCACGCACTGTCAAAGGACTTGCCCTCCACCGAGACTATACATAGAGTATCCATCGATTTCTTAAGCTATAAGAAAGCTGAACATTGGCGAACAAATATGCCGCTTAATCGGTCACATTCTCACCTGCAAAACGATGATAGCCATCTTCGGCAGCAGAGCTGTATACCGAGCCACCGCATAGGAGGAATGCTATCTCCAAGAACAGTCCTATACATGTAGGAGCACTGTCAATATTCACGGACGGTACCAAAACACCATAAGGAGTTGGAGCCGGATTCTTTTCAGAAGAACTAAATCTGGGCTTATCCTTCTGTCTCCTAAAAGCTAAAACACTGTAGTGTCTTCCAACTGAAAATTTCAAGTGAAATTTCAAGACTGACTATAGCACTTCATTCTTCACAATTCGAATCATGTATTCTTTTCTAAGTGTATATAGTAGGTACACTGAATTTTGTTGGAAAAAAAACACACAAATATTTATTTTAAAAAAAAAATCTAAAAATCTGTTTGTTCGTAATATTTTGCAAATCTCTTTTGAAAAGAATCGAAAGACGGGGAATACTGCATTTTACTGGCATGTATGGCTGGTACGGGTATCTCCCTTGTCGTCTTCAGAGCCAAAACTGGTTGTGTTGAAATCGAAACAGAATATATTCATTATCCAGCACCAACGGCTATTTAAAATTTCATACCACAAAACAGATAAGTTGTGGTAGGTAGTCAAGACCGGATTTAATTAATTCCGTTCCGTTGTGTTGTATCGGTCGTGTGAAATGGAAAGTCCGGCCATGCCAGCTAGAATGTAGGTGAGTTGTTGAATAAATTAAAAAAAAAAGTATAATGTTCGTGGTTTCATTCTTAGGCGAACTTTGTGTGTAGAAGTTGTCGTCGGAATGAAAGTGTTTTGGCAAACTTTTAATTAATATTTAATTTTCCTTCAACGTTATTTACTATCACTACCTATTTTTAAATAAAACTCGTAATTCAACGTTTTGTGTGTTGAGTTAGGCCAATGGCCTTTTGTTTGTTTTGGGTGGTTGAGAAAGATGGCGGAAGAAACCTAGATACAGTTTGGAAATGAATGTAGTGAAAAAAGATCCTATGTCGCCATTATCGCGTAGAAATTTGTCAACATGTTAATTCTGTGAAAGAACATCACAATGTATCCGAAGTCATCAACGCAACGTAAAACTCGATCAATGCGATGTTAAGGCTATGGGCAAATTCAACAATTTAGTTACCTATCTTACGTTGACTAGATTGGTCTGGACTAAAACTGCGTCAGCTACATATACGAACTGAAAATTGAGTAGGTGCTCAGTCACGAAATTATTGACTAGATGCATCGGGTCGGCTACCCCAAGACCAACACCCGAAAGTAAGCAGGAGCTTCCCTATTTTCCCGGACCTATAGCTCCAGTTATTTATTGCACAACTAACTAGATTCCTATAACCCCAGACCTAAGTAACCATCTGATCTAAGCATAGCTTTTAATTTAAACATTGCAATGTCAGATGTTAAATGCACAGTTAGAGCTGTTTTACAACCTACTTCTAAACCGAGTACAAATTCAAGGTCCAACCTTACTTACCCGGCCGTGCTCTTATAGTTCATGGACAAGATTTATAATTGTAAATCATTGCATGAAGCTAAGATTTAGGTGTTCTACATTTTTTTATTCACTTTAAATTACAATTATGTCTCTTCTCGTGAGATGTGACTTTCTATGTCTTTTGATTGAGTGAAAGTTTGTAATAAATTGCTTAAAAGATTTATTTTGCCCATTAAAAGGAATAATGTAGGCATGTGGAAGTAGGTACAGCTCGCTATTGTTACCAATTTTAACATTAAATTGAATAATATAAAATGTTTTGTAGGTATTTTAACCTATTTATGTGCATAAATAGCTGCTTCCTAAGAGATATGTTATTTCAATACACACAAGTAGCCAACAATTTAAACGAAGATTTTATTTTTAATTAAACTGTTTGAAAGGAAATGTTGTTGAATTATACGTTTTTGTACTGATTGCAATTTCTGAACGTAGCAATATATACATTTTCGTGTTTAAAATTTTTGCGAGGCAGTCTTAAGGTAGCAACTATTAGGGAAAAATGTATATAGCTAGGTAATTTCTTTTTAAAATTAGCAACGTTAGGATTGTCAACTATTTCAAAAAAAAAAAAGAAGTACCTATTGTGACTTAGATTCAGTCAATAAAACAATATTTTGTAGAGGCTGAAGATTGCATGTTATTATTAATTGATTTCCATATTAATACAAAGTGAAAAGTGAGCACTGAGGTTGAGCAATCTTGGGATCCGTTCAAGCAATAGTTTTAGATCGGGTTCAAGCTGCTAACAATATTTTCTTTTTCGATTTATTTGGTACAACTTTGAGCATCGTGTAGAAAACTTAACATATGTACAAAGCAATAAAAGAGCTTGCATATAATTTTTCAAAACAATGACAAGTACAATCAGACGTCTAGATTGATAAGTCGAATTTTCCGAAAAGATGTACTAGGGTCAGCCCGGCCACAAGCCACATTTTAGTTTCTTGTCAGAATCTATTTACAATAAAAATAATTAAATACAGTATCAACAAAAATAAAAATAAAACAATTAATATTGAGCTGTAATTGAGCTATTCCATTTTCTTTTTCCTGATATGAGAAACTTTTAAAAATGCAATAATCGTCAATCGAGTGCATTGATTGGCTCATGATATTTTAAAAATAAGAAACCTGACTGATGTACCTAAAAAGATGCAAACACTGTCACTGCCTGAAATATATTTCAGCCAAAGATGTTAAAGATAAGTTGCAGAATGACAAAGTGCGTCAAGGTTACTTCAACGACAAGCAACTGGTGGTATTTGCAATGGTCGAGAAGGTTTCTAGTTTCTTGCGACCCAGTCATGTATATTTTTTCTTTAATGCCATTAGTTGAGATCTCCATTTCTTATACCCTATTAACAATGAGCCGAAAAGACTCGAAAACTTATTCGAAAACAGAAATTTTCCCATACATATTTCAGTTTCCAAAACGAGTCGTTGAAAGTCGCCTTCCACGAAAACTTTACGAAAACGACTTCCAACCGTTGGGTTGTAGAAAACAAATACTCCTCTTGCAATAATCAGCAAATTCAGCAGAACAACTGACCGAATAAATGTCCACAACTTTAAATAATTTTCCACACTTAATTGATGGGGTAATATTATATTGAAATGCTCTGAAAAAATGTTATTTGTAAATTAATGTGAACGAAATTTGTGACCGAAATAATTTAATAGATGTTTCTTGACTAGTGTCTCACAAGTCACAACTGATTCAAACCTCAAACCCGCAGTCTTTTAGCTGTATCTGCTTTCCTATTTCAATGTTCAATCAAAATGTGCACTTCTTTGAGTACGTTGTTCCATATACGCCCAAATTAACCAACCTATTTTCATATTTGGGACCGTCGCGTTGACATACAACCCCCCCTAGAACAACGAAAATATTACACAGTATAATCCCCGAATTGTTGAGTCGGGGAATATGTAAGCTTCTCAATGTATTTATCTGAGGAATTACGAGAATCCCGCTTAGGTGCGTTGTCGACGCAATAAGAAACCCCCTCTTTATTGCCTTGAAAACGCAACAATTTTGGCGCACTGTATAAACATTTATGCCATGCCAATTTATTTTATTTAAGCTGTAAGCACAAAAAATGGTCAATGCCTTTGCTGTATGTGTGCATTTAACCGGAGAAGTTCTGAACAATTCGTTTGAAACGCTTCATTTGCTCAGTTTTCAAATGAATATAACGAGGAATGCATTGAGCGACGGCCACTTTTCCGAGGATCGCTGTATATACAATACATACATACATATAGCAACTGCCCACGACAAATCGTTAAAATTGTGGTATAATAGAATCCGATGCCAAAGAGAAGACATAAATTGTTTTAAAGGTAGAAGTAAAGTAAAATGGCTATAGTGTCTTAAGCATTCGTAAAAATGTAGTTATTCTATAATGAAATACCGCCGTAAATATAGTTTTACCCGCCTTCATTTAGGTACTAATGCATACTTTGTATTTGAGACAGAGCAGCAGAAGCAGAGTGGCCTTTTTTTGTTACATCCGCCAACGCTATCACGCTCACTGTACAATAAAACCGTTTTATCAACCGAAATTACTAATCCCTTACCAGTTCAAGCGACTAAGCTTTTGACTGTTTGGGTGGTTAGTGTGCTGGACTTACGACTCAGTAGTCCCAGAAAAATCAAAATTACTTCAGTCCGTCACATTTTCCGAACGTCTGAAAAACGTCTGAAAGCCTCCCAAATTAGTCGATAGTAATTCGCCATAAAATAGTAGCTTGTAGTAGCTTGGATAAAAACATCAAGTAGTCTAACTAGAGACCGCCACCTCTTTGACGTCCAGTTAACGTGTCCAAGCATTCAAAGCATATGGACCCTCCTCTTGAGGAAATGGATGATCGATATTGAATACCTTACATATACTGCAGTTGCTTGTACTAATTCCCAAAGTCAACCTAGTTATACAGTGAAAAAACCTCATTTCAGTAAGTTGTTTGTGTGTAGGTATAAGTAGCAATCGGAATTTAGGTCGTCATATTTTTTCCAACTAAATAACTCATAAATCAAAAAAGATACTCTAAATTGGTAACTCATTTAGAGACTACATCTAGTAAGTCTAGTCCCATATGTTATGGCTTGTTGTAAGACGCCAAAAAATTCATTAATTTCTTAACATTCTTCTAGACAGATTCAACGTAGATTCCGTCGAATCTGATCTACAAAAAGGGGTAAGAGTTAAAAGAGTCGGCATACCAATTATTTACACAATTAAAATGCATATATATGACTCCAATAACTCGCCAAATATTGTGTTCTTATTGCATTAGGAATTTCGAAAATGAGTAATGCTCCGAGAAGTTAAACTGACAATAGATGGAACTTGAGGTAGAGCCGACACCATAGGTATTATCAATGGGGTTATGAATTCGCAAATTTCAGACAACCATTAAAATAAACACAGACAGACACACCAGAGTTAATTATTGTTAAAGATTTTTCGTAAAAAGAAATCCATACTAAACAGAATTAAACTTCCCACCAATAGAATACCAACCGCGCACACATGCAATTAAACAAAGCTACAAATTAGTTTAATTAGAACCTTTCCAACTTCTTCTTCAAACTTGAAACAACAGACACACAGTTGGGAAATTTGGTGTGTTCGCTTCAGATAGTTTTGCGTGCTTCAAAAGCCAACCTGTTTTCCCCTTCAATATACAGAATCAAAAGCTCACTTCGCAAATTTGCTTGCTTCCCACGAAGAATGATATTACACTCGTAGCCGCAGTTATCTTGGTTAGTATATCGTGCTCGAAATCTCGTATCCGTATGTTTTGGCCACGATACAGAAACCAGTTTTTTTTAATTTCTTATTTTGTGAACACACAACAAGTTACATGCAGTTCTGAAAATAAAATTATGAAATCCCAATGGGATTAACCCCTATCCGACACACAGACTTTACCGACTTTGAGTTTGGGTATTATTAGCCAACGCAACCTTTTAACATCGTGTGCCAATTTCAACAGACCATGTTCTTGATAAATCTAACTTGGACAACACTTTTGTAAATTTAATTACCACCACTTATACTCAGAGGGGACGAAAATATGATGTATAAGTTTATTGACCGCCCGACCTAACTGTGATATTTGCTATAGGTATACAAACAACGCAACAGAGACAGCACGATGAAAGTCAGCTATATAGATTGTGTTAATGTTGAACCGAACTGACTTCCATATTTTTAAAACATAAACGTTGCGATCGAGTGCATCAGATAATATTGTGGAGTCTCATTTTGTTGTAGTAAAAGCATTAACTTCTGAAAAAGTATTCAGGTTACATTCGGTAGGTACCCCAATTAAAGGAGACTACAAAAACGATGCAAGTAGACCGTGACAAAAAAGACGTTCGTCCTTAATTATATTACTTTGTTTCTTGATTTTGCTATTGGGAGCTATGTCTATGCGCCGCAGATCATACATACTGTATCCACATTCCCCACTTATTCCAAACGTGCACCTGCACACTCCCAATAATTAAACTAGAACTTCAATTTCCACATCAACGTATAAGGATATTTGCGAAATCGCAGCTAAAAAAATTGCTCCCATTTAAATCACCTTCTACAAACAAATACCAACCGCGATGATGACATTAATCCGGAATCCATCAAACCATGAAGGTTACGCTAGCCCAGGCTTTCGTTTACGGAAACATAAATCAACACATTTTGTCTCTACCGGACTCTAGTTAAGGCGCAATTGGAACTAACTATACATAAATAATAATTCAAACCAAAAATATCAGCAGTTACCAACAAATGAGCAAACATCATGCGGTCATTAGGCGTAACTAGCCTTAACATTTTACACGTACCCGAATGTCTTCATCTTAACAATATAATCGTTGGAATTCACTTATGAAAATAATTACAGGGCTTTTACAGCGCCTAGGAAAAGCGGTCGTGAGATGGGAAAATTACCAACTATTATCATCATCAGCATGATCGCAGCCTTCCCCACATTTATTTCACTTAGCGTTAACAGATAATTTTATCCCACCACTCCCCAGCTAAGAGGCGGTGTTCTTTTGTTTTGCTTTGATGAAAATGGTTCCCTTCGAAACAGGAAAAAAAAAACTTAATAAAAATGTTTTTCTGAATACATAAATGTTGGAATAAGTCTTCCGCGATGTGGGACGTATAGGCGCCTATATTTAGATACAAATTTATTACTGTTACCAGAGTATTCTAGTACTTTGTTCTTTGTATTTGCTTTCTGTACAAGGGGCTTTAATTGGTTTGGATTTGAATAGATGGTAACTTGGCCATTTGTCAAAAAAAAAAAACAACAACAAATAAATTAATAAAGTAAACTTCCAAATGCTCTCAATCATAGCACGATGAATGGGTTACAAAAATAAGTTTTATTTATGCCATTTTACCACCATCCGAAAAGTATTATAGACCAGATAAAATGTGTATAGATAATATTTGAAATATATATACCACAAATATTGCTATCAAGAACAGTTGCGTCGAAAGACTGCAAAGAGACCGCTGGCGCTGGGGCTTCATTAAAACCATGAGCCTTACTTATTCCTTTGACAGGTGACCAAAAGGAAGACAAAAACTAAACAAGTAACCAGCTGTGTCCGTTCTGTTTCGCCTCGACAGAGAAAATGACATATACAGTGCTTCAAATGAGCCGCGGTGTTCAAACAATAGTTGCTAATGTTTTACGAAATGAAATAAGTTTAAGATATAATCCTAAATTTTAGTCTCTCTCTCTAGTGAGCTTCTCGGTGGCGCAGAAAGCTGATTGATTGATAGATATTCAATTTGAGTGTGGGAAAAATGTCCCTAATTTATTAGGCTTAGTACAAGCTAGAAAAACAAACTTACAATAGTAGAAATAAGAACTAAGACTTATAAATAGGAATTAAAGCTGTAGGGTGCTGCGGTTGAATTGGAATCAAAAATGGAAATTTTTGAGTTTACGTTTCGTAGCATACGGCGAATTGGTTCATTGGAGCCGCAGGACGTGCAGTGGGTTGGAAGATAGAAAAGGCGGAGGTATCTCAAATTACGAGGGTTTGTAATTAAGAATATGGAGTTCTAAAGAGACGGGCAATCGATAGAGGCTGATAGGAGTCGATGTTAAGTTAATGAATCTTAGGCGGTTTGTACTTACGTTATAAGGTGATACATTGCAAGTTGGGAATATTGCATTTTAGGCAGTTTTTGAGACAACAGATCGAAAAACTATATATGTACATAGATCTTTTTGCAGCAAATAAATACAATAAAATATATTTGAAAATTTTGATATCGTAGGCATAGAGAAATGTAGAGGAGTGCTTAATGGCCATTTCAATATAAATACAGCAAAATACCATCTAGGCCCGATGAATATTCATCATTAAGTTTTTATTATTTATTTTCAATTACAGTAGCTTCAAAAGTTTCAGTGAGAAATTCCCCAATTTAGTAACTGAGTAGGTAATTGAAATCAAAAGGATCTGGTACAAAGGAGTTGTCGGCAAAAGATTGCTTAACAAAGATTACAACGAAAACTAGCAATGGTGTGCGGATCACTTGAAGCTTTATTAACGTAATAGAGGGATGGAGGATAACTGTGGGATGTGTTCATATATGTAGTTAACAAATCGGTTAGGGTTGCTTATAAGATTCGCTTCCGCATCTTTAATATTATATCGTTGATAGAGGGTGTTATAGGCCTGAGTCAATTGAAAGTAGGATCCTTCGTAGGGAAACTGCCCGATTATTGGTGGAGAAATAGAAACTCTGCGGAGCACGAGCCATTCAACTTTTCTCCTTTATTATTGAATGATTTTTTTCTAAAACTATTAGTTTGAGGCGTGGTATTAAACGACTTAGATTATGGTGTTTTCGGAGACCTAAGAAGCATTTCAATCTTCTTTTTTTCATAAACCAAAAATACAGTTTTATTACATGGGCAGCAGTGGGTTCGTAGTTTGTATAATACATAATTCAGTGAGTGATACTCTTATTCAAAAATTGCAGTATTCACACAAAACGTCGGTTATACTTAGGAAATGGTAAAGATATCCGCTGAAAAAAAGCGTCAACTTAGTAAAAGTGCCCCTATAGTAAAGTGATTAAGAAACTCTTTCAAATGCAAGGGCGAATGAGAAAATATTTCTGAAGTTGTTTTTTTAAATTGAAATTTTTTTTAACCATATTTAAGAAAAACATATTTAAGCTAAACACAGTAATAATGTTGTGATAGGCAACTGGTTACTGATTATATTTTAAAGGAACATTTTGGAAGCGACTTTTCCAACTAAAAATGGGTCAAAATAGCAACAAATTGTACCTACCAGGCTCTCGAAAAAAGTTCTAAATTTATTGGACCTTTAGTCACAGACCGGTCACGCTGACCACAACTGTGGTCTTTGGACCTTCGATAAATCTACACACTGCACCGTAGAAAATTTATTTTATTTAAAAAAAACTGTATTTTCTAGGACTTTGTAGTATTGGTTTGGGTTGTCAACAATTCGATAAAACTATAACTGCCGCCAGCGTTACGAACGAAGTGCGTTGCCATGGCATAAACATCACATTTTTGGAGCCATTATTATTGGAGGTATTATCAGCCCAAGTCAGCACGCAGCTGCGATATACTGTCATTGCACTAATGAATGGGATACTTCTTTAATTAGATCCAAACGAACCACGCACTGGTCTATTGCAATTTAGCACACTTAGGAATACCCAAATCTAGCTATTCAAGTGTAGAATCGATTTGAATAACCAATTAACAAAAAAGGGTAGTCCTTCCTAAGAAAAGATTTAATAGCTCAAAATAGTAGCAATACAAGCACAATTTCTCTGAAGTTTATATAAACATATTAATTCCTAATTCAATTTAAGTCAATTATATGTCCAGTTATCCAAAACGTTTAATAGAAGATAAACACATCAAAATCGCTTTTCAACTCAGAAAAAAGCCTATTTCGCCAGAATTCGCACATACCCCGAGTCTTTCACTAGCGATTGTTGTATCTGATACAAGTTGCAGCCGTTAAAGGTAACAATAAAACCATCAAACGGGAATTATTTCGAAAAAAAAAACTGGTTCTGTCTGTGACCAGCGATGCCAGATTACAAGATATATCTTTTTTTTCAAGATTTTTGAGCTCCAAAATATGTACAAGACTTTTGACCTCAAATTCATCAAATTTCAAGATTTTTCAAAATCGATAATTTTTTTAAATCTAATAAATTTAAACAATTTTTCTATTCAAGAAAATGTTTTCTATTAATTCCATTATTAAGTAGGTATAATGTGATTTGAACAAAGTACATGCACAACTTCGGTTTTACTTACGTTGCCATCAACTCTAAAGTAAGGAAATTATACATGAAGGTAATTGTCGAATTGCGGCTTGCTGGCAGCAACAGAAACAATCAATATAGACTTGTTTACGTTCTGTCTGACAGCCATTTTTCTGTCGCTAAATTCTGTTGCTGAAAAAAAATGTTGTTCCTTATTCTGTTTCTGTTGCAAATGTATAGGATTATGTTTCTGTTTCAGTTTCAGTTTTAAGTGATTAATTGACATTTACGAACGATACTCGACTAAACTAGACAAAATTTGATGAAATAACGGATGTAGTATGATGTAGTATGTTTTAGGAAAAATGTTTTAGGAGTAAGAACAGAGGATGGAACGTTCGCATATCCAACCTGAAAAGTGTTTATTTTCAATATTTTATCCTTTCCACATTCGTCTGCAAATATCGAGAGAATTTTTCCAGCTGTAAGTTTAAATAAACTAAAATTCGTAATCGTTTGAATACTAAAACAGTTGAAATTTAAATATTAACAAAGGATTTGTTGCGCTTTAATGAAGTGAATTGCCATGATCTTGATGTCACCAATGAAGTTCTAAGTCTTTTTAATTCAAATATGTATAATTATATACATTCCAACATTTTAAAAAGCAAAAACAATAATTTATGAGAAATAATTTATTATTATTATTATTTATTAATAAGTTAAATGAATTTACAATATTAATATAAATTTACAGCACTAGCTACAGAGGCTTTCGGCTAGAAATAATTTGTTTATAGATATTTATGTTATACCTACTGGGTACAATATTTTCGAAAAAATAAATGTCAGCTTTATTTAAAGCAACTTTTTTTGTTTTTTGAAAAAATCTTGAAAAAAAAGATATTTGATCTCGGAAAAACAAGATATTCAGATTTTTCATCTGGCAACACTGTCTGTGACGCTGACCTTTTCGAATTTGTTTGAGTAATTCGTTAAGAGCATTAAGTTTCCTGTTAGCACTTACATATATCTCTCTCCGTCTCTCTTTTTGCGCAAACTTATTCTTATACGAGAAGTCGAGAATAATACGAAAAAAAAGTCTCAACCGCAAAAATAAACCACTCCACAAATTGAATTTCATATTAATACCTGGGGCGCAATTCTCTAGTTTGCCAAAAATACGCAGCATTGAGTGCATCAGTTTGAGAACATAAAAACAAAAACCTTGAAGGCGTTCACTGTTTACTTACCAATACCGAACAAAACTATTTTTCTCAGACACTAAGTTTTTTTTTAATTAGCACAACAGTCGGACAAACGCAATTAAAAATTGGAAAAAAAAACAATGATGCTCACCTTGGCAGCTCACTTGTGTTGCCAGCGATAAAAACAGAACTCCTATCATTAAATTAAGTGAATATCCTCCGGCATACCGTTGCTGCTGATTCTTCCTTCTTTTCGTGAAAATATTCTCACTAACAATGGAAAGTATCTGTAAAATGCCAGTCGGTATGTATCCGCAGATTTCTCCGCCGTTTTGCATTTCATTGCAGTTTGTTGTATTTAATTTCGATAATGTTGGTGTTGTTGGCGGCTGGTTCGGCATCATTGTGTTTAATTGCAACGCCCCAGGCAAAGCTGTTGAACTGTAAACGCGAACAAAGTTTGCTTTTATCTTGTTTTGCAATAGCTTTACTCTAGCGGTCTTGCACATTTCCACGGCGCGGCGGCGGCAGACTACACACTGGGAAACTTGATATACTACTACAGCGAAGGGGTAGTTAATTATTGACCACACACCACACTGAACGGATTGCGAATTTTCTTCGTTTAAAACATTTTTTCACTCAATTAATTTATTTATGTACGCACGCACTTGATCAGGAATCGAAAACACCCACTGGGAACATAACTTTTGTGTTAGCTCGAGCGAAATGACCACGGACAACAAAAGCAAGTTCGCTGTTGAACTCTTTTGTTTTCTTAGCATACATACGAAAGTGTAACTATTGGCGATTTGGTAAAACTTCAACACTAAATAAAATAAATAATTTAATTATGCAAAGTACAATCCTTTCTCTTTGCAAAATGCAATTTGTTGAATGTGGCTGACCTCGCTTCAGTTTCACAAGCCCGATAGATCGAAGAAAGCGAATGTGTTTGGGTTACACCACTTTGGTCGCGCTTGGCAGAACGGGATGAGGTAATTCGATAAGGAAACACATCCTCCGGGATGAGGCTGTGTGGCAAACAGCTGCGTGAGAAGGGTCGTGTTTTGAAGGGGAGTTTTTTTTTTTTTTTTCTTGAAAAGACACTCGCGCGATCGCAACTAAATCTACATCACCAAGGTAAAGTCAGATGATGAATACACACGGTAAAGGCGAAACGTCAGCTCCAGATGAAAGTTAATTCGAAACTGGTTTGTTGGCTCAAATGAATGGCCGATTTGCTGTCGCAGTCGATGGTGGTTTCTGGTTTCTGGTTGCTTTGCTGCTGCTGGCTACAGTGTTGTTGGTAACTTGAATGTTGCTTTTGTTGTATTTGTTTGGCTGTCCGTCTGTTTTGTACAATAGTGTGCAAGTACGTGGTGGACTGGTTATTTTGTATTTTCAGTTGGTTTGGTTTGGTAATGGTGTCTCTGCAGTATAGTTGGTTGGCAGGCGATTATCAGATGTCAACTTTTATGGAGATTACGAGTGTAAGTACTTTGGAAACTTGATCAATGTGAATTATTTACTTGAATACTGTTAGGTTTCGAGGGCTTATTTATGATGGCTGAACCTTACCTTTTTTCAAACTGAGAGTTTACATTTAGAAGTAGGAGTAAAATTATATTCTTACATAGGAGACACTGATCATAATGTCGAGTTGGCAACGGCCACCTATTCTACGAGCTTGATTTTAACGGGGGTTCAAAAATATCTGCTTGAGGTGAGCTTCTGGTGAGTTCACCGATCCAGCGATCCAAGAAACTCACCTCAATTAACAATTAATACTTTGACTACAGAGCATAAAATGAACTACTTTTTCTTTATACTACTTTTTAAGGTGGTCGGTAAGACTGATCCGGTTTTGACGGGTGATCTTAAGGCACTCTGCCGGTGGCATTATATAAGTAAAATCTATAAGTAGTAGTGCTTAAGTTACCTTCCTTGTGTACTAGCCGATACAACCGTCTTAGAAGGCTGGTCTTGGTCTATAAATAATTAGAGCAATGAAAAATAATTGGACCCCATCAATTCGGCTTTAGGTATTCCAGAGGGTTCAAAATTCCCATCTAACATTTGCATCTAACAGAAAATTGCACCACAAAAATTAACAAACCTACACACAACATTAATTGAGAAGTAAAGATTTGGAGATATACACTTTAATAAACAATTGATGTGGTCAACTCGTGACTTGGGCACACTGCTATTGTCCAGATGCATGAAATAGATTACCATCTGTTGATGCTTTCTGAATGACAACAGCTAACAGCTTAGACGTGTATCAGATGAAAACAAAAAAACCGAAAGGACTATTAAATCAACAAAGCCAATACCAAAGACATAACATTAACCATGTACGTAACAGTCACTATAGAAGCAGCAACTAAAGAAGAAGATAAGTCCGAACTACGGCTGCTCATCCGCATACCATAATTAAATCCCAATGAAACACATAACGTCTTTAATAAGCCAATTAAGGTGTCAAATGTGTTTAGAAGATGGGAAGAAAGAAGATCGGAAAAATAGGTCAGTCGGGTAAAAATGCATCCCGGACGGGAATATCGTAGCTTCTCACATGATCCATGATGGCAATACAAACCTTTTGCCTCTTGGGCAAAGCCAGATCCAGACAAGATCCAGCTCCAGCATATCAGCATCAGCAAACGGCACAGCATTGCTATACATATACTATACACAATACACATGGCAGTGGCAGAAGGTAAAGTCTACAATTGTGGAGAGTTTCGCTCTTCAAAAGCTTTGCTGCAAAAAGCTGTATGAGAAAGCTATAGTAAAGCTACCATTTAAGTTAGGCTATGAAGATAATTTGAATTGGGACTAAGGGAAATGCTTCTAAACTATTCTACATTGCAGAAATGAGGGACACTTATATATCTATTAAGAGCAAATACATATCCATTGATAAAAAGAGCTACTAATAAAGTATGAATTTTTCTGGCCACATCGCATTCTGTTTCATTAGTAAAATATGTAGGTTAGGTAGGTAAAGGGTGTTTTTTAGAGGTACATAGAACTTTGAAATGGAATAAAACAAGGATGATTTTTCTAAATTGACATGAAATTTACTTTATTCGAAAGATAATCTTCTTGCGTTATAATTTAAATATGATTTCTGGCAGGTCAAATTTTCGATTACTTTTTCCAACATTTGTGGCCGTATATCGGCAATAAGGCGGGGAATGATGTCCTCCAAGTGGTCGTTTTGGGCTTATCGGCTTCGACTAGCGACTTCACATAGCCCCGCAAAAAAGAGTCAAGCAAAAAAAAAATCAAGAGTCAAGTTCGCAACGTGAAACTATGCGGTTACCAAACGTTTCCTTCAAATAAATCAATTGTGGCACGAGCTGTGTCTCTGTGAGACGTTGCACCGTCTTCTTGGAACCACAGATCTTGCACATCATGGTTGTTCAATTGATGAATGAAAAAGTCAGTAATCCTTGCTCTATGGCGCACTTCTGATCGCATAAATGATAATCTACAAAACCCCCCGATCATAATAAGGTAAGGGAAAAGTTGATACAGGCCTCCTCCGAGATGGTGTGTGCTTCCTCAATAAGCTTTAAGCGAAGTAGACACTTGTGCTGTCAAAGTGTCAACCAGAAAAAAGAACACGCAATATCAACGAATCGGACTGATCGTCATAGTCGACAGCTTTAATTTCGAGGTAGTTAGAGGCGTTGTCTACCTCAGTTCCTTTTAAAGCTGTAAAAATTAATTCACACAATGTGTTTTTCCAAAGCTTACACCAAAGTGTACCTAACCATTTACATATTGTATATTTTTTATAGGTAGACATTATGCAAAAGTAGGGTAGGTATATCAATAGACATGTGCAATACCTACACATAATATAAATGTATAATCTAAGATAACAGCACTTCCCGTGTACTAAATTGAATTGCATATTTTCAGCGAAGTCATCATTGATTAAATACGCCACGTGCGTCGTTCGAATTCTTTCAGTGTCCACTGTATATCTATTTTTTTTTTTGTGCTGTGCATATCGTTCTTCATTCATAAAATTCATGAAAGTACATAGTACTCCACTATTTCAATTTCGAACTGTTGACGTTGAGTGCTCGTTTCTCCACTTCTTGTTCTTTTCAGTCTACGCCGCTTTAATTTCATTCCAAATAAAGAACGCACACAACGGAAAATAAAAATAGTCACATAGATAAATATAGAAAAATGCTTAGACAGTTTCACACTTCGTCCCTTTCATCGGTAAACCACAATCTCCCAAGGAGGGAATGCAATCCAAATCGCAGTCGCACGGCGATAGCAGCTGGCAATGGTCAATGAATTCTCTTTGGTCGACCGACTTCTGCTGTATAATGGCGGCGCAGCGTCAATCTACCAAACCAATCCCACATCCGACTATCCGAGTCCCAATGTTGGCTTCAATGAAAACAACCTGGACTTGGTTTTTCCTCCCTTCCCGCCATCGCTTTGGATTTTTTTTTTCAAGTCCCTCCGAGCTCCGACTCCGACTCCATTTCTATTGAGGTGAATGTTGATTAGTTGCCGCAGTGAAGCATAGCAGCGCTCCCTCGCTCCAAACCCGCTGCTCTCGCTATTTGTCTTCTCGCGCTCCCCACTCAGGTGTCCCACAATGTGACCGTTGTGCGACTAAAGTTGCAATTTGATACCTTTTCCGAGAGCCTGCCACAAATTTTGTACTATTTTGACCCGTTTTTTTGAGAAGGCGCTTCGAAAATGATACAAATGCTGTTATTTCCAAATAAACTAAAATGTACCTAATGAAAGTTCCTTTTACAGCACTAAAATATTGTTTATCTATAGCCAATGTTTGTTAAATATAGTTCAAAAATATGCAGAAAGCATCAGAAAGGACAGTTTTTTCTCATTGGCCCTTTTTCTTGTGACTTTTTAGAATTCTGCAGCGGTCACCCTGGCGTGTCCGGTCTCATCTCTCAGGTGCGCCTATGGAGAATGGAGTATGGAGATGGACTGGACTACAGACACAGAGATCGTTAGCCAAGCGATCAAGCGAGAGAAATGTTCCGTGGATCGAGGCGCGAGCGAGCGCGCGGAGATTCTCACACAATCGATGGAAAAACATAATAACTTTGTTTTCACTTCGTTTCGTTCTTTTGTTTTGCCTACAACGAAACGCGAGTTGTTCTGCTCGCTCCCATGCAAGTGGATAGCATTAGCGCATGTGATGTGATCGCGGTCGCGGTGATCGCGCACATCACTATGCCACTCTTCATAGCACACACACAAAGGGGAACAAACATCATAATAAAAGCTCCCAACCGCCAATATGCAATATCGAGAAGAAAGCCAACTCACCTCGAAAGCGTTTTCAGTCGATCGTAGCTTTCCACGCCGAATGAACGTGTCACACTCTCGTCTGGACGTTCAAAAGCAACACCTTACACATTTTTGAAAATACTCTTCGCTGATTTTCCAAGCATGTTTCCATATTTAATTATGGAAAACAGTATAGCGGTACTATAGGCATTTGGAAGATTTTCCACACCTTTCGGTTCGCATTGCGCTGTGCAATTAATTCGATTTCTCTCGGACGATTCGTGTGTGACTGTGAATACACCAAGCAAACGTGGGACAAACGAAGAACGACGAACTGATCGTAATACGATCAAGTGATTTAACCATAAATCTTCCCAGTTATTGTATATTCATAATTTTCTGTGTTGTTCAAGTTAATTAACGTATTCACCTGGTGAAGTATTGGATTACCATCAGCGAATCACCGTCGTGTGACCGAGAATTCGCATGTGTTACATCTTGTTCGTGTTCCCCCAGCTAAAGTAGGTACAACATAGGATAGACAACACAACTACGACAAATTAGTGGTGTTACCCAAAGGAACAACAGCCAGTGGAAATAGTGGCCGTGCCCGTATACCCGTTCTGAATAGAGAATAAGAATTCCAAGTGAGTTCACAATTTTCTTTTTTGTGTTATTTTCGCTCTGAGGTTCGCAAAATCGGAATAAATTTGTATTTTTTGAATATTTGCGCCGCTTTTGATGTCCCATTTTGCATATGAGTTTTTTTTTTTTCATTCCCTCGGCTTGAAGTCTTCAAGAAAATGTGTGTTCTCTAAAAGGCCAACAACCGTCAGGCAGACAGCAATTATTGTCATCGTAGATGGGCATTTTTGCCAAAACAGATCCGTAAGTGGGAAGCGATTTTCTATATATACAACAACTGTCTGGAGAGAGAGAAAGGTAACAAAAGCAACTCCATAGATACTCGACGAATATGTCAACAGTAGATGACTAAGAGGAAGAGGAATGTTGTCATTGTCGAACTATTTGTGGGCGATGGCAGTGCTGTTACTACCTGGTTGGCGAAAATAACCCGAAACGAATCTATAGTCAGAGACGAAGAGAGGGCTTTACGAGTAGCTTTAACGACAGCTTCGTGGGTTGGCAATTATTACTGTCGAAGAGAAGGAGCACTTCACGGAACTAAGTGGATTTGTGTCGGTTTGGAGGTATATTTTGCTACCCATTTGACACGTGCCATCGGAGACAAACATTGAAGTGTCACCTTAAAAATGTCAACTTTTGGTCCATATGTCAATGTCATTTTGACATGTTCTTCTGTAATGTAAACAATAATTTGAATTACTTGCGCATAATTCGTTTTCAGTTTATTGCCAAAAGGTTATGACTTAAGGTCAGGCGGAAATATGCCATCCTTAATAAGATAATAGTCTATAATACTCTGATACCTGAATGAATCAAATGTGAATATAACCTAGCTGAAGTTCATTGTAAGTATAATAAGATTTCACTGGGGGTTTCTTAGGTCCAACGCTTACGTTTGGACTTCAGAACTAAACTGCTAGTTTATTTCAAATGATTCACTCTTTAGTAACAGAATGTTAGACAACTACTGTCTTATTTACAAAACAAAAATAGTAATTATAAACAACACCAAAATCGGGTATTGGTTTGGAATTGATAGGTACTCCTTTGTGTAATTGAAAAGAGAGCACTTCCGTTTTCGAATCGCCTTGCATGATTCGCATTCGCACTAATGTTAGGAACTGCGCTTTGTTATTTGGAGAACTAGCATCCTGTTAGCCAAATCTTTAAGTTTGTCAATTGTTTGTTGACAGCTCCACCAAAAGTCTCTCAGTTCTTTGTGTACAAACCGAAGAATTACCAGTCATGCCTGATGCCTGTCTAAGCAGTCGTTTTTGAGAAATCTCAGTGAATATCCAAAAAAAATGTATAGACACAGTTGTTAATTCAGAAACGTTAAACATTTGCGCAGTGATAAGGCATAACTGCTTATTTGCGCTGCACAGTTTGCGCTGATGCGTTGCTGATTGAATATGACGTTTAAGTTTTAGAACGCATTGTTTACATCAAACATTTTGATGTCAAGATGGAAGTTTTGCTAATAAAAGTTTAAGTCGATAACAAAGATCGTAACGACGATAAATCTGCTAACTTAGCTACCAGCTTCATGATATAAAAACAGCCATATTAAGTTCTAACTGAGTCGGGTGCACTTCATTATTCCCACTTCCTACTAACATTTTTCTCTTACTTTTTCCTCGTTTTAATCAAATTAAATCGTATTGAAAAGTCAACTGCGTGTAAAAGAGACAGAAAGTGTACCACGAAAGGTGTAGCAATAGTTTGGCAAAGCAATCACAATTTTTTTTTTTACAAATAATGTGGATATATCACAAAAAAAGCAGCTGAAAATTGTAATTTTCACTTGGTTGGCAGAAACTTCAAAAATCAACAAAATCCAAAAAATAAATTCACTTCACATACTTACAGTAACTCATTTTCTCCACTCACATGAGCTTGTTTTAATCATTAGGTCTATAAATATATCTTTTATACTGATGACTTACAAAAACTAACGCTATATGATGACCAATGATTGATTGGTATTACTTTTCGAATAATACCTGAAGTTATTTCTCTTTTATTATAGTTTTATGCATATGTACAATTAATTGCGAAGAAAAGCTCATTTCATTCGTAACTTACGTAGGGTAATTATTATTCTTTTGGTCGTATTACAAAAGCCTTTAATGTGAAGTAATCAGGTGTGATGATCTCAGTTCACCGTAGGTTATGTTGTGGTTTACGTATTTAAAGCAAATATTTAAATTGATTAAGCACTTATGTTTGTAAAAAAATAATGTTACTATAAATGCTTGTTGTAATAGAATATAATAATACTTAACATTGGGCGGCAGTTAAGATACTTGTAAAAACCAAGATTTCTGCAACACGTGTATTTAAAAAAAAAAAACTGTAGTATTAACACTTTGAAGCTAGCTTCATGTGACCATAAATTATATATAGTGACTATATATGATGTCGTCTTACCAAACTCTGGAGTTGTATTTTACAAGGCAATATTTGTTTGAATATTTTACTTTTCGCTTCCAAAGGTAGTTATACCCTATACGAGTACTAGTTGTGAAAATCTCACTTATTTTTAAGTATGAAATAAATTTACAAGTTTTGCTCAGTATTTGCGCCAATATCACACAAGTGAAAGTTGAGGTGTAGTTCCTATTACACGTTTTTGTTCCGTTAAATATGTACACGAACAACCAGCTTCCAATCTGTGAGCATAACTCCAACGAAAATATTTCCATTCGTTGTCACTTTAAAAAACGCCTTTGGACTTCAGGGAGAACCTATAAAATATTTTTCCACTCTTTAAGGTTTTGGAAACTTCTGAAACAGAATACCTAATTGTTTTTTTTTTTATCTATATATATACAACAACCACTGAGTAGAAAACGGTACACATTCCACAAATCAAAGTTTCTGGGAAAAAAAGTTATATTCCAAAACTTCATAAGAAACATATTTAGTGCTATAAGTAAGAAGTATCATCCCAAAGTTCTAAAAAAGAATCGAAGTGGTAAGCCTAATAATGTTAGTTAAAGAGGCTGGAATGTTTTCCTTTTTCTACTAATTTAAATAAAAATCGGAAGCAAAAAAATTATCAGAAACCTAATTTTAAAAATATAAAAATTTAAATTTATTTATCATTGTCATCAGCATTATTAGAAGTTGTTCATTGTAGAATGTCATCGTAAAATGTTCTATATTTTTCGGGGATATAGAGTGTGACCTTTGACATGTCCATCAATTTCTTGGCATTGATTGCAACTTTTCCTTGGTATGCTTTTATGACAGGAAGCAGCACTGTATTTACCTTTTTGAGTCTAAAAGCTTCTTGGGTAAGGCCATCTATGTGTATCGGTGTCTTTACAATCCCTTTAAGTTCAGAGTTGTAAACTAAGTGCCTATATTTGCAAATTGTAAAGCGCTGATCTCTTTGTGCAATGTTTTTTTTTTTTTAATTTGGACCACCAGTTTTTGAAGTTTAGAACTTCGTCATTTTGCAATGACTTCACCTACGCTCTATGATCTCTTTGTATTGCTCTGGCCAATAGATCCGCTCCGTTATAGCCTTCGAACAGCTCGCTTTATAAATTTTATTCATACAAGGATGTAACCACTTGCATTAGCTAACAATCGTTGAATAAGAGACAGAAAATGACTAACCTATATAAAACCAACGGACCTATACGGGACTTCCCCTTAAAGTTACGAAATAACAGACATTTTTCATTTAAAATTTAAAATTCTAACGGATTATTTCAAAAGTTGATTGGAAAAGGAAAATATTCCTGAAATGTTGCCTTTTCACAACTAAACGGATTTTGTTCGATTAATTTGTTGCGCCTACTTCTATCGGACGATTTCCTTTTTTTGACTCAGTCGGTGAGCTATAGAAATAATATTTTGACATTCTTAGTTTAATTTCTCATATTTGTGGAATGTGTAGGTACCTTTTTCTACTCAGTGGTTCCAAGTCAATGACAATTCACAAATACTTTGCAACGGAAATTTGAAAGAATTGGGACGAATTGTTTTGTCTCCACAATTTTTAAATAATCTTTACATAATATTTTTAATTTGTGAAAAACTTAGTTACAAATTCGGAATTATAGTTCACAAGTTAAAAATTGTAAAAGATGTTTGTAATTTGATAAAATAGGCCACAGAGGCGGAATATTTCCAGAGGCATGGAACTGTATTATACAATTTTTATGCTGAACTAATCATCTCGGGGCGTTTTTGAGTGTCATTGACATTGCGACGGTCGTACGGACTATCGTGTCCGGGTTGTCGTGCATCGTGCGTTAGTCGGCGGTACTACGGTCGTAACCTGAATGGCCAACTTTATAAGTTTTCAGTGAAATATACATACAAACAAAATTACAAAAATAAAAAATATAGTGCAGTTAATTGGTACCTACACCTACTTCTTTGTTTATTAATTGATTCTAATGTGACATACACGGTTAGGAAATACCAGAGGATACAATCTGGGGTGGCTGAGCATATCTTTTTACTGGTAGGTATGACTGCCGGAACTCAAATGTTCAAACAATTGCCCTAAAAAGTCTAATTGTAATTGTAATTGTAAGTAATAGGCCCTGTACACTGCGACCAGAAGAGATCTATTGTGTTGGCCTTTATTATTTAACCAAGGGAGCTGTTGAGGCTCTTTATAAACCTCAGTACCCTTCTTGGTTCCATGTTTCCTATATCTGCAGGATTTATAAATGCCCCTTGCATGTGGAACATTCTGCTCTTTGCCACAGCAGGGCATTCGCAGAGTATGTGTTCCGTTGTCTCCTCCTCTTCTCCGCAGAGTCGACAGGAGTCGTCGTCGGATAGTCCCATTTTTTTGAGGTGGTATCTTAGTGGCCAGTGACCAGTAAGATAACCCGTTAGGATCCTTAGATCTTCTTTGCTTAGCTCAAGTAACTTTTTTGTTTTACTACGAGCTGGGATTATGAGTCTTTTTGCCTGCCTCTGTCCTTTGGATTTTGTCCAGTGTTCGGCAAGGTGATCATCTTCCCATTTCCTGAATTTTGAGTGTACGTAACTCAAAGGTAACCCGAAAAAGGGCTCAGGACCAGTGAGCAGGCGTGATGCGCCTCTTCTCGCTAGACAATCCGCTCTTTCATTTCCTTCGAATCCCTCATGGCCTGGTATCCACGCGACGGTGACTGTGTTGTCCTTGGCCAAGTCTTCGAGGAGGTTAAAACATTCCCAAACTAGCTTTGATCTGATCGAGTACGATCTCAGGGCTTTAAGAGCTGCCTGGCTGTCTGAGAGGATGAAGATGCGGGCACCCTTAGTGCGCCTTCGTAAGCATTCTCGGACACATATCTCTATGGCATGTACCTCCGCCTGAAAGATGTCTGGTGATTTTCCCAGTGATATGGCTCGTTGGAACCTGGGCCCATAGACCCCAGCACCGGTCGCATCATCTTCCATCTTTGAGCCGTCGGTGTACCAGATTTGTGATCCCGATGGTATTACGAATTGGTTGGTTCTCCAGATATTCCTGTCAGATATGATTATCTTGAATTTTCTGGTGAAGCGAAGCCTTTTAAGCATGTTGTCTGATACCTTGACCACAGGATCATAAGTCTAATTGTAATAGCTGTTGTTGTTTAAAATAGCTACCTATAAAAACAACATAAATCTTTGTATGCTCTAAGTGGGTGTTGTGTCAATATTACTAATTTGCGGAGTTATTTAACCTTTTGTTAACACACTTATTAAATTTACTATCCCTAAACCCCAACGGCGAAGCTAGTAAAAAAAATATCTTCAACAAAAGTTTCAGTTCACCATTTCTGTCTGTAAATTTCCAAATGACAAACTAATGACCTAACTAATGGACTAACTGAGTTCGTCTTTCACATTGAAAAACTATCATTTCAAGTCAAAAACCCATTTAAATTAATCTTTTCCCATGGTCTTACGCCGAGTTTTCCCGCACTAATGTAGGTTTGGGGTGTCGCTATTAAAAATTAATTTCAGAATTCAAAAGAAAAATGTTAACATTATAATACGTGTTAAATTTACGTACGAGTAGGTGCATCGATAATGGCGCTATATGCTCTTGGAATGCAGTAAAATCAAAAACCTGTTCCACACATTCCTCCGCCAAAGTGATATATTCGATTATGTTCGTTTAAATGCAAATGCATGTGGACCGCGGTCCCCATCTCTCCCACTGACAGTAAGCCAACGACACAGTCACTGAGTTTTGTACATAACACATGCACATGCGTGTAGACTGTAGATACCAAACTATAATAACCAGTTTCTATCAGTCTCAGTTTTGTTGGAAATTCAATTTTATGATGTACCTGACAATCTTGTAAAATAATCTTCGGATGAACTTACGATAAAGCCTTTCTTGTGACGTTCGTCTTTCATTTCCTCATCATAAAGTGATGAAAATCACCATAAAGCTGCCCGCAAAAGCTTGACCCTACAAAATGCAACAATCATGTCCGAAACTACGGTCAAATTTGAGGTAGGAAAAAATGAGAAAAACGTGCCTGAAAATAATTAAGATACTTAAATCATAAATACATTATCCGTCAGTCATCTCTTTGCATCTGCCATCGGCATTCCACCATAAAAATACCATCAAGAAAAATTTCTTCTTTTCGCTGCCCGAAGCATATCAACTGCATCAAGTGAAAATACAAAACAATAAGGAAAATGAAAAATTTTCGTAAACGAATTCGTTCACCTGTTTGACCAGTCAGCTGCTGCTGCCAAAGATTGACACATTTCATTATAGCCGAATAATATAGTACATAAATATAGAGAGACAGTGCATCAGTGACCGCCACTGCACTCTCCGCCGCGTCTATACTAGGTCTACTCTCAGTCTCAGATTCAGTGGCGCTGTTTATAGCCTTTTGCGGATTCAAAGTGAAATTTATTTTTCTTTTTATAGCCGTAATATTGTTCCGGCAAATAAAAGACGTTAGAGAAGAAAAAAATAAAACTTGAAAATCCGTTTTCTACGATCGACTGGAACGGAAATGAAAATGTTGATAAGACCGCGATGTTAAACTATTGCCAAGCACGTAACCATGAGTGCGACCAGTCGTAATATATTATTATACTTGTTAGAGTGTTTGAACAAAAAACTACGGAAAACGGTTTCCTTTTTGTCGTTTTTGTTTGCGGAAAGCGTGTAATTAAATTTAATAGAAATCATAGTTGGATATTGTATTCCAAACCAGAAAGTTCACCTCGTTTAAGGGCCGCTTCTGTACGGAAGGAACTTATACAGCCACATGGAAAACGAAAATGGTTTTAGTTAGTGACAAATTTTAATTAAAATTGAGAGAAGAATTTTTTGTTATTTGCTTATTTAGTTCATTATAAATAAAAGCATTTTCTAGTCCTCAAAAAAAAATGTCTACGCCAAAAGCATTAGGTGCTTGAAGTGAACTAAAAACAACTTTGTTGTTGTCTTAAAATCAATAAGTAAAAAAAAGTGTTAGTGCGACAGGTCCATAGGTATATATAATCTTAGGCTTAGCTTTTCACTTCCATTCATGTGCGCTGGTTTTTTATTTTTGTTGGACGAATGGAATGGATCTACATAATATATTTATGTGTATGCTTCAATCGGCTGATTTCTTAGTCCGTACGGCTGAATAGGAAATCTTTCTTAGGACTGTTTCACTCTCAAATAATTATCAATTATCAGCCATTGGTGGCGCAGTGGAAAAAATTTCAAGATGTTATTTGTGTTTCAGACATCAGTAAAGGCAACTTAAGCGGAATCAAAAATTGTTGACAATTAATTTGAAAACTTTTGTTTTAATTGTTTAAAACTGGTGTCAGTTTAAGAAGTATGTACCATTTGAACCGCAGCTTCATTCGTCAATGAAAGACTTACGAGCTATGTTCATTTAAAATTTCCATCCCACCATTTTGCTGCTTCAATTAGACTTGGAAGAAAATTTGTTTTTTCAAGACTAGTTCCATTACTACTATGCCGAGGAGTATATGTTAATATGTTAGTTGGAGATAAGTGTGAACAGTTCTGCTGGATATATACAACGAGTTAAGAAACTCTGTTAACTAGCTGCTACATTGTTACGGTGCCAACCGATTGCCCAGCCGGTAGCTTATTATAAATGCAACCTCTTTTGTGAACGCCAATTGTAATTTTTCTCGGGGCCACTAATGGTTTTATAGTTGTACTATGGTAAAAACCATTAAATAATAATAAAAAAAATGGCATTATAGGCCCGTATATTAACCCTAGGACTTACCTACCTACTTCTAACAATCATCTGTTTCGTGTATTTTTGGAAAAGCTTGTTGGACCGGGAAAATGAAAGGAAGGTAAGCTGTTTGTGTTTGCCAAGCTACAAAACAATCGCTAGATCACTCGGAGCTTAGAATCATTTATTAAGTTTTTCCCTTTAACCCTTAAGCTTAAACACATGAATCAAAAAGTGCTACTTTCAAATAGAATTGAAGTGCGACCTCGTATACACATAAATATACTTCATCGAGGTGAAACGCATTTTGAAGTGAAACCAACTGAAAAGATTTGATTATAATCACCAAATAAATCCGAAAAAAAACATATAAAATACTTACCGCCTTTAACGTAGTACGCAGATGAACCGAAACGAAAAATCCCATACAAAAGTGACACAACAAAATCATGGACGCAAAATTTCGCTCTCCTTTTCGTTTTGCAGTACGCAGCTGGTGCGAAATGATGGCGGAAAAGTGGGTAGTTGTCGAGGTAGTTGTAGTCGATTGCCTGGTACAATTCTCCACTCTCTTTTCGCACACGTTTATTGTCCGGGACATTATCTGCTTGCGAAAATTAGACGTTATTTGTACTGCAGTGCTGCCAGCTTTTATAAGAGGTATGGAGCCAAATTGTCAACATTTTGGCGCCAAAAATACCTAAACTCAAATATGAGGATCAAAAACGCAAATTTTTTTTTTTGCAATTCATTGGCACACTTGTTCTGATTAAATTGTTTTTAAAGACGATGATAGAAAAAATGATTCGGTCATAGCAAAAATGCTGACAGAAAAAATGTTCCCTACGAAAATAATTAAAACAAATAATCAACTACCTACCACTGATTGGATTCCATCCGAAAAAAAAGTTCCGGACACATGGAACAGTAAGGGAATTAAATATTTCAGTGGAATGATTTTATTTTTTTTTCCGGAATTAACTGAGAAGTTGATCGGAAATATTTTTTCATGTGGTAAAATTTATAAATTATTTTTCTAGACAATTTTAAGATAATTTTCTATTTTTTTTTTTTTTTTTTTTGATAGACTAACTTTATAATTCATAACCAACATTTTTTGAAGACCAAGAGAAAAGAATATTTTGACGGTTTCGTTTCACATATTGCAATATGTAACTGGGACTTTATATGGGTATACTCTACGTTCGCAATTGAAGTAGGTATGCATTTTTTTAGGAGGCTAAAAATAGCCAAACTTTAAAGTAAATATAGTCTATTAGGATAATTTTCAAACGACAATTTTAAGGAGCCAGTGAAGTCCGAGTATCCAAATCGGGAATAAATGGCAAGTGCTGGTAAGGGTAACACTGCTACTTGTGCAGCAGCTGATGGAACTCTCCATAAATTATTTTCCGCTGCCTTTTCGCAGCCGTTTCGCTGTCCATTTGTAGACCACCGGAAATTTTCGTTTCTCACCATCTGCATACTACGTTTTATTTATAAACCCAACATGGAGTCTGCCTAATTTTTGGATTTGAGAAGAACGAATTTTAGTCCAATATTTTGTATGTAACAATGGATAATTTTGTATGGAAAATTTCGCCTTGTTGAACTCCAATAACCTAGCCTACATATACCTACACAAAAAAATTTGAGTTCGAAGTTTTTTTTAATCAACCCTATTTGTTTATTGCATATTTGTATGCTCAAATAAGCCTTTTCCCCACTTGAAGGCTACAGCAAAACCGGCATGCTGGTCTGAGTCATTTAAAATGTTTCCTTAAGGCAGTATCCCAATATAATTACAACTAGTGTCCTATTCATTCGTGATTAGCTTATAAAAACTTACAAAAAAATGTTCTTGTCAAAATCAGATTAGAAGGCCAAGCGGAAAGCCTCAATTTCAAATGTAACTTTCAGCAAATTATGTATTTACAATACAAGTAGCGCTAGAGTCCGACTAGCACCTGGAACTCAACGAAATTGCTTAAAACTTCATTCACTCTATACATGTTGTATCTACAAGGCTAATTTGCCAAGAAGTGACATATGTACTTGCAAAACACAGCTCCTTTTCTGTCGATATGGGTAAAATTTACAGTCTTTTACTGATGTGAAGCTTGAAGTCGCTAATTCTTTGCCTATATAATATGATCTCAACTGATCGCATCCGCGATGACTTTGTCTTTGAAACGGATGTCGGTCAATGCGGAAATAGATTACCAGTATGATGACAGCAAAACTACCCAGAAACAACGACAAAAGGCCAAAAGAAGGCGTTCTCCACCGCCGTATTCTCTTTGTGTAGTTCAATAAATAAACGCTTGCTCGTGGGCAGAAAGCAATAATTTTTTTCACCAGAACTCCTTCAGCTAGATTATAACTTCCGCACAATAAGGCCCATTTTATTCACTCGAAGTTGAACACAACTCGAGGAGTTTTCCATATAAAAATCTCCAAGTTGTGTTCAACTTCGAGTGAATAAAACGGGCCTAAAACTTGTGCACTTATTTTGAAAAAGTAATTCCAAAATGTTCACAGCTTGTCGTGCATAGATATACATTTTTTTCAACCTGACTCTTGTCAAAGTTCATAGGAGAACAAAGAAACCGGTCAACGATCTGCGTAGGAGATCACAGAGACCACCATCTATATACTACAAAATTTTACCCGCACTATAAATTCTAGTCCGCCTCCAGTTGGTGAATTAATATTACAGATGATGGAAAAAAAAAAACACCAAAAGAGATAAATAAAAGATCAGCTTTTGTAAACACGCTTAATGGTCCCGCACTTGTGCTTCCCACGTGCCTGTAGCCTCTTTTGGGTGAAATCAACTGATACGTGCTACCCCAGCCGATGTCTTCTTAAATCTTTCATCCGCCTACAGGAATCCCTCTTGCGCTTGACTGACATCTGGAAGCAATAAAACTAAAAATAAAACTCGTTTCCTTATAATATATTTTGTCGTTCAAATGTTTAACCTTACACCTGACCCAAATGTGTGACCATAAAGTTACCGGCACTGCACAAATCAAAAACTGGTTTGTTAAGAAAGATAAGAGAAGCCCACAGCTTCCGGCTGAAAATTTCAATTACCCACTATAAGTATTTTAGATGTTGAAAGCGGCGGCACGGTGTGTACATTTGGTGACCTGCTTTTGAGCGTAAAATTCTGCATGGCGTACGGTGTCTCTCGATCTGGATAAACAAAACACTACGTTTGCAAACTTATACTCGCACTTTTACTGCCTCTTAAATGAGCACGAGACGCGCACAAGAACCGTTTATCTATTTTTAAGTTAACGTGCGTGGCGTGGAATATCTATCCGACGTCTCTAATTAAATCAATTAGAAACTCTGTATAGTCGTCGCCCCAATTTGGCCGATTCCCCGGAAAAGTGAAAACTTCAAATTCGATAATTGATCAGTGCGGAACGTTTGTTTTCTTTTTGGATTTCTGTTGCGTTCTGCGTGACTCTGCCTTTTTGTTCAATAGAGTTACGCAATTTGTTTTGTGTTTAGTGTTCGTTTATGGTAGCCCAGTTTGATGTAATGTGTTCCAACACATTAAACTTTGGAATGGTTCAGGGCACATCACAATACATATTTAGGCATGTTCGGAATATAAATGGTACAGCCAAACAGGAGCCATACTTGGCGATGGTGTGGAGATTGATTGATCGATTCAAATGTTTCCCATTGAGTGGTATAGTATTTTGTTGTGATTTTTTCAATGTACACTTTCAAGTGTTACAAACATCTGAGATAAGAGATAAATGTTCGGCAAAGGGAATCAAAGCAATTAAAGTTGAATACGGTGTGTGCTTGAAAATGTAGGTGTCTGTGCCGATGCCAACTTGATTTATTTTTAATGATCATGTTCATGACTTTTGGACTTTGAACATATCCTATCCATCATCTCGCCATCTTAAAGTATGAACTTGCATTTGCAGGTGGTGCGTGTTGATATTTTACGTACTTATTAACCTTTAACCGCCACTAAGCTGTTCTCAAATACATCCTGTATTAATGTCTCTGTGAAATATGTTTGTTAACTGTGAAAGTGGCAAATTGCGTAATAAATCGCCGACATTGACCGACCCTATATCAGATTTGATTTGCACTCGACCAAATAGATTAAAAAATTCGCCCACTATATTGTAAAGCTAGAGAAAGTCATATCAGGTAGTTTCCACATATATTATATAGGTTTGGTTTGACACATGCAAATTCGACATTGGCATAGGTCTGCCGATGAACGCATCTGTTAGATGTACTTCGTGCTATGGTCACCTCCTGGCATACTTTCTTTCATAGATATTCAGTTGGTCAAAATATCGCCTCACGTATTTGAAGTGTCCCGACCTTGATGCTCTTTATACTTCTTATATCAATCACGTGATTATGGGCAGTGGAACTAGTTCTATAATTATAACCTGGACGCGGGTTCTCTTCTTGCCTGATCAACTTCTATATAAGGTCCAATAACTGGCGCTGGAAATGACAGCTTTTACACGCCTACTGTTACTTGGTTTTCTCCACCGTTTACTTTTTTTGTAAAGGCGTTTTTGTTTTTTTTTTAAAGCCTTTCCATGAGATGGATCCTCTTTTTTTAAACCGAATTCTGGCTCGATACGCTCGCGTCGCTTTAACTCTAAGACGTTGCAGTGTCTTTTAGCATCTTTTATCAGACTTTTCCGGTGAATGCCTTAAAAGTCGTCATAATACCACAAAACTTAAATTGGTGCTTCTGGTCTCGCCTACCTCTTTAATGACAACAAATGCTAAAAGAGCTATGACAGCATGTGAACATTTTTTATTTGATACCTACAAAAATGTTGACACTTCAAATTAAAAACGCCCACTTATGAAAAACTAAGATTTGTGACCTGTGACAAATTGAAGCAAATAAGCAACGTGCTAAGTTTTTGTTAACTTAAAGATGTCCTGTTAAAGACATCCTGCCCATACCGACGCCAATACATCTATAATCGTCCACTGAAAGTGCATGCGCATTGTTACTTCCAGAAAGAAAACGAGCCTGCCGAGTCTATAGTTCATTTTGTGTGAAGTTCTACATGACATCGCCAGCGCTATGTTCTTATATAATATTGCCACTACTAACTGAATTCCAAGGACAACTATATTCTGTTCTGAATAGAATCCTCAATTAATGATTGGCATCCCAATTTATACACGTTAACTTAAGAATGTTCTCTACCTTGTTTCACATTCACAATCTAAAATATTAAAGTTCTCTGGGTTTCCAACTTTACAGCTCAAAAAAAATCTTCACTATAACAATCAATAAATCAAGAAGTGCTCATTCAGGCATTCTCAACATACCATGCTATAGTTAAATATATAGTTATATTCTTAAAACAGCTACGCGTACCTACTTATTCATTCAAATTAATTTGTATTATACATTTCCAATGATTCACGGCACCTTACCCTCGCGCTGTCCAATTAAGAGCGACAATGCACTTTATTAGGATCGATCGAGCAGACGTTTTCCTCCATCCACAATTGTGTTTCTCACTTTGTCTACACTTCTGCACCGAGGAAGATGTTCTTCTAATTTTGAATCGGAAATACGGTTGATTGGCCGAGCACCATACATACAGTATCAAGCAGCTAAGTTTACTCTTTAAAAAATAGATTTAGGCAAAACAAAACAGAGAAAAGAAAAAAACGACAGCATAAACAACAGAAGGTGAAGATCGCTTGGATGTTTATAAACATGCATGCACGACCAGACCCTTTGATTCTAAAAATAGTCTACACACACTGAAAGTCAGACAGGAAAACGCCGGCGGCACACTCCAATTTTAAGCCATAAACTATCATCCCATCAAGGAGTGTCATGTATTTAAAGTGTTATGATTTGTAATACGATGAGGTTTATAATGTCACGGGCGTGGACTTTGTGTTTGACATGGAAGTGGACCCTACCTGTTATATGGGTCTCTTTTTTTTAGAACCACAATTTAGATCAATTTTCAAAGGGGAATATTAAGTGGCAGCCAGCGGTTGGGTATACCAAATTTACGACAGATGTGCATATGAACATAAATATATCCCGGCTATTTATTGTAACTGTCCAACACGAAATTTTAAGTGTACCTAGGTATTTCATCAATTTCCAAACAATGCGTCTGCGGCGAATAATCAAATGAAGCATTAGAAAACATGAACTCAAAAGCAGTTGAAACTTACAAACCGACGAAGATTCTAAATATTTCCCACACCAACATATTTATTTATTTATTTGTGAATGCTTAAAAACAGTAAGATACATAACGTTATAGAAACTATTATTTTTTAGAAAAATATTGAATTTCATTGCTGATTTATTTAAAGCGTATTCTTTTTGGCCAGCAGTGTTCCCCAAGTCAATGCAGGTGCATAATTAAAAAAAAGAAGGTAGGTATTATGAATTTCAATTGATTAGGTTATAGTCATTAATGAATTAGATATTTTTAATGATGGTTAATGACGGTTAGATAAGAATGCCGAGAGAAGAACTCAGAACTTTTAACACAGGTTCCCAACCAAAGTCATGATTTTAAAACCAAACTCGGCAGAACTTCTAAAGGTTAGCTGAAGAGAGAAAGCAGTTCGATGCTTCCGACAGGCTATTTAACAAACGCATAAATGATAACAGTCGATGGGAACAATTTATTATTATGAAACGTAGGTATAGATATGAATCTACTCTTTCTACACGTTCTCGGTCTCAGCTTTGAATCTGCACTCGTAGTCGGAATCAATGAACAAAAAACTGAAAATCCGTGACATTTTATTGGTCACACGGTAATTAAAATTGTACACTTAATCGTGACACTTTAGCTATGTCACTTGTATCAAGCGCTGTGCCAACACACGTAGTGACAAATTTCGGACAAGTGTTTACGTCATAATGACACGTGTCACGTGTGATCTTAGCTTAAAAGTTGTTTATAATCTTAGTTCCTAGGAGCTTTCCCTCTAATACCGCTCCTTTGAGTGAGCTCTTATGATTATTTTAACTTACAATTTAATGCTGTCGGATAGCTGAATTGAGAAACTTCCTCGCGGGAGTACCTACTTATTCTTTCAAATCTTGTACAAAGGCACACTCATTTAAAAAGTAGGTATGAAGTTTTCAAACTGTAGGTAAGTGCACTTGATGTTTTTTTTATTATTAGTTTTTTGCGCAGAACAACGAACAAGAAAGACTTAAAAGCAATATAAGCTGGGTTCGCTAATATGTTCGACTAGGTAGTTGGTTGTCACCTTACTCCTTACCAATAAAATGTTTTCAAAAAAGTTGCATCTCTTTGTAAACGGGTAGACCATTTTTACAGAAATGTCATCACAACCAGTAAACAAACCGGAAAAACTATCTGGTGTTGAAGTAGGTACCTACTTAAAAATATATCAATTCCATTTTCATTTCAGGGAGTATCATGAAAGGTTCCACAGAAAATTTGTCGAAATATAATTAAACTACCTGTACGTGTACGTGTACGTGTTTATTTTTTATCAATTGGCATTGAACTGTTACCTTGGCGTTTTCAGCTTGAGTAATTACTGTGTATTATCTCGCACAATGTCAAATCAGTTTTAGCAATAGAAGGTGGTGAAAGCCTAAATTACTCTCATACAAAACGTGTACATATAGTTACATAATACTATTTAAACCGTTGTAATGTGTTTTTTTTTATAATTTGCAGGTTTCCACGAAATGTTAGTGACTAATGTCGGCGACCAATCATAGCACAACCTCCAATATGGCCACAAATAATGACGATCGACCAATTAGTGTTTATGACAATTTGAATACAATCTTGCCAACAGCACAGTGTAGCACACCGAATACACCAACTGCCACAATGAGTAGCACAACAACTTCACCCTACGCTGATATATCGTTTAAGTTCGATGCGTCGAAAGCAAAGCAACAACAAGCGCATGCCACAAGTCCCAACAATGCCAGCAATCAAAGTGCAATCAATCCTACATCACCCCTTCATTACACACCAACAAATAGCACCAGCCCCTACAGCCAGGTGAATAAAACAGCCGTACAGTCAAGCCGTCCCCTTAGTCAGCACTCAGATACAAACGGTTATAGTGGTATTGCAGCGGTCAAGGCTGCTTTAAACGATGCTAAATCGAAGTTTTTCGGTCTAAACGGAACGAGCACAAACGACACATTAGATGCAAATCAAGAATCTCTCCTGTCAAACAGCAGTCCAGTGCAAAAGGATTCCAAACCAAAAATCGTACCAAAATCACAGCCGAAATATCAAAATATCCCAGAAAATAGTGCAATCTTTCGTAATGCTGAGGTGAGTTCACCTCCGCCACCGCCACCACCACCGTTACCGCCGCCAATAAATGACAGTCTACCGAATACACCGGACACGAGTAGACCCAGTACAGCTTACTCGGGAAATTCGTCGCCGATTTCGTCCGGCGGACACAATTCGAAATATAAAGACTCACCGAACTCGGTACAATATTCGACGATCCAGCATAGGCCGATAGCGCCGGACATGGACTTTGGCATGGGTTCGCAACCTTCACAGGTAAGTGACAACTTTTATGTAGGTAGACATATGGGCTTAGAATTCGAACAATGTATTTTGTTCTACATTCAAATTAAGGACAATTAAATGGTTTAATATGCGTGTAATTTAATTGCAGTGTTAATAATAATCATAATCCATGCATTAGATTAAAGTAATGAATGCAGGAAATGATTGACGGAACACGGAATACCAATAAAAATATAATAGTTTCATAATCACCCCTATCGAGGTATTCATTCCGAAACGAAAATAAACTCTGTTTCGAGCTTGGATGGGTTCGAACTCGGATAGCTGTCATCATAAGTAGGTAGGTTCTATAACGTGGTAAAATAATACGCAACTTCTGAATTTTGTGGGCTTAGTGGTTAATGTATTGGACTTCTAAGCCAAGGGTCCCAGGTTCGAATCCCACAAAAATCCAAATTCTAACTCAGTGTTTTTTCCACTGCGCCACCTTTCGCGAACGTCTGACAAACATCCGAGAGTATAACTGTCATGAAAGAGCTTCTCAAATTAGCCGTTTGGAATCGGCATAAAATTGTAGATCCCTTCCATTCGTTCCAAAAATGAAAACTCACACAAAACGAATGGTTGCGAGAAGCTAGGCCCAGGGTTCCTACAGACCTGTTGCGCCAAGAATTATATTATATTTATATTAGATTTTTCGTTGTTAAGTAAAATTTAGTTTGAGGAATATCAACAAATTACCTAAGACGTTCATGGAAGGTTTCAATTGTTAATATTACCCAAACAGCCCACACTTGAAAAGGCCAATATTTGTTTACATGAAAACGTTGAGACACAATCATACCCAAGGTAGAGGAGATCCGTGTTTTTGGGTTACATTTTAAAAACCTCTCGGTAATTCATAGTTCGTCTTTAACTAATGCATAGGTATATTCGAACAAGCTGTTGATAGGACAAAATTCCCGGCACCTAAAGAAGAAATGAAATTTTAATTTAAGGTGCATTGTTTGACAGGATCCTGGAGGCAAGTACACAGCGAAGTACATAAATGCTATGTTCGAATTTTCGACCTTACTTTGGTAAAGTAGGTTTTTATTCATACCGATTAATAGCAATTGCTAAGGGCTTTTACTTTCCTACGACCTTTCACTTAAAGCAAATGCTAGTTTTTATTTATAAAACCCATTATTAGGAATATTCGTACTCGTAACAGAATCAAATGTAAGAACCCGAAGGAGATGGAGCACATCAAGCTGCAAAACGGCACCAAGTTGGGAGAGTTGAGCATACAAAGGGAACTGCAGGGCATTCGTGGACAAAAATTCCGGCAAAATGTACTCCATATAGCTTTATGAGCTTTTGTGCCCCTGTTTACTGTTTATAACTTGGTGAAGTTTTACTTATAAACCCCCTTTTCAGAGCTCTGCCTCATGATTCTTTTAATAATTGTGCATTTGAGAATCTGTTCTCTGTCTAAGGACAGGGACTTCCACTTTAGAGTTTTTCATCTACATCAGCTTAAAAGCACTTCATCTTAACGTTTCAGCCATGAAAGCGTCTTTTACGTTGCCCATAGAGCGTCTTGTGATATCGATATCGTGCAACTAGAAGGTATAACCTGGGGTATCATATGATATCCCAGGAGCTGGACGGATCTCCTATATTAATACTTTGGAAAAGATAACCGGACAAAAATTATTACTGAACTCCAAATTTATGTCGAAGTAGCTGATATACAAGCACAAGGTACTCGTACGAGTATATATTCTGATGCCAGCTTCACTCTACGTAAGTCCTCTTTTGAAACAGACTCACGTTTGATTTCTGGGACTCATTCAGTCAGTTATTCCATCGTATCATTGTATATCGATGTAGCAGTTGTCGAGTGCCAAAAGTATGGGACCCAGTACCCGGTGGCTACCAAAGATTATATTAAATAAGCACAATTGATGTGTATTGCTTATGATACTGATACCTGGAGATTTAAGCAATTTATAGTTTACCCTATTCATTCAACAGCATGCCACTCAAGCGCTTAAACGATTGACCGTGGAGGGACCTTTTAAAAGTATTTCCATTTCCTTCTAATTAGTCGATTTGATATGATAATTTTTACTGATCTCACTTGAACCTATGCCAGTTCCTAGGTGTAATCATAGCTCAACGGTCGGAACGGAATTCTATTATTATTAAAGCACAATCTTAACTGGGAACTTAATGAGTTGAGGAATATAATTATACAGCCTGGAGTTCAGTTTGCTCTTTACACAATTACATTCATGTATTAATATAAAAAAAGGTTTGTGCAATTAATATGGCTGTTGGCAACATCATTAGGCAATTATTCAGTTTAACATTGCTGTCAACATCTGTCCACTTTATAGGCACGTTGCAAACTACATTTAAGTAAATGCAAGCCGACTGCAATCTCATAGGAAGAGTCAAGTCCCTCTTAAGCGGTTAACTAGAAAAGTTGGTATCAATATAGTAGAATGTATTTTGTACGTTTCCTATAACGTGAACTGTGAACCTACAACAATGACAAGTTGTTAGCTTTTTCCATTTCCGTGTATTTATTATTATTATTATTATAATTTGTAGGCATACAATATTAAATATATATGCTACCATATTTGGTGAGCACTAGCTGCGAGGGCTTTCGGCTCTATGGTGATTTAAATTTATAAATTAGATTTCAATTCCTAAACTTTTGATAGTGTTATACATTTGCGTTATATTATCATGATTGGGGTTACTAAGGATTTCGTGGATTGATGTGTTAGCAGGTAGTAGACGGTTTGCAGTTGTAAATGATGGGCATTGGCCTATGCCTAATACATGGTTGATGTCGATGTTGGAGTTGCATAATTGGCACAGGGTAGGTCCTTCACCCTTTAAGAGATGTTGGTGTGTAATGGCCGTATGTCCCAGTCGTAATCTAACGAAAACGGTTATCATACTTTTCGACGCAGTAAGTGGGTATTTTGGTTTTGACTTGGTAGGATTTATGGATGAGTAGTGGTGATGGTAGTTGCTCCAGTCGAAAAGTTCTTTTGCTTTGAGCTTGTGATTAGCCATTCTGATGAGGTCCAATTTAGTGTAGGTGTCGAATTTGTGAATAGGAGAATAATGCGCACGATTAGCAGCGGTGTCAGCGTGTTCGTTGCCTTGTATTCCTACGTGACTTGGTACCCACATAAGCCTCAGTTTTCCGGATCTTTTTATAAGGCAGTCCCTGATCCTGTTTATTATACTGGTGTTATGGTTAGGATTCATAACTGCCCTTAAAACTGCTAGGCTGTCGGTGCATAATATGAATTTGCTGCGTAATTTAGCTGTTTGAGTTATGGCTTTTTGTAAAGCTACGGCTTCAGCAGTAAAAATGGATGCTTCAGTTGGTAATATGCCTATGCTTATTATAGAACCGTTTTCATGAGTAGCAGAAAAAGATGTGCTGAAGTTGTTTTTAGATCCGTCTGTGAATACAAAGTTCCACTTGCTAGCCTTTAGTTTGGATGCGCTGCTCATAAATAAACGACGGAACATGTCGGGAGCCGTGTTCATTTTTTTTATGTGCGATAACTCCGTACTCACCGATGAATGTTTTATGAACCATGGCGGATATGAGCATTTGTAGGGTGTAATGCGTTTTGTGGGTAGCTCCAATTGCCTCGCAGTATCGATAGCGAGAGAGATGGCTGACGGTGTGCGCCTTATGGTTCTTGCATTTATGACGGACAGATAGTACTTGTCAATAATTGAACCGTTGGAGAAGGCTACCTTTATATTCAACTTTGCTCTGGTTGCCATAATACGATCTTCGAGAGATGGAAGTCCAGCTTCGGCCAATATATTTTTTATAGGACTTGTGGGGTATGCATTAATACTTCTACGTGCTGCTTGATGGTAGGGTGCCTTTATAGTGTTGATTGTAGACTTTGGGCAGTTTCCGTAGATTAGTAACCCGTAATCAATTTTGCTTAAAACTAAACATCTAGCAATTCTACAAAGAGTGTTAATATTGGAATTACATTTTTTACTAGCTAAATAATTAACTATGCCGGCCCGCGCAGTAAGACTCTTTCTAAGATCTAAACAGTGTGGTTTCCAACTATATTTTTTGTTAAATAATAAACCTAGTATTCTTAAATTATCAACATTTTCTATATTAATATCATTAAAACTAAGGGACAAACCACAACATGAAGTTTTGCGGCAAATGTGCAATGATTTGCATTTCTCTATTGAAAGCTTAGCACCGGATCGGATTGACCATTTATTAATATCTTTCACAACCCTGGATAGCATATTTTTTGTCTTACCAAGATCACTGTTTTTACACAAGATGTAAATATCATCCGCATAAATGCAGTGATCCAGAAGGTTGTGTTGGGTGATTATTTTGCTCAGGTCATCAAAAGCTGTTATAAAAAGGATTACTGATAATGGTGAGCCTTGGGGAATGCCATTAAAAAGTGAGAATGAAGGTGAAAAACAGTTGTTTGTTTTAACACAGATTTTTCTGTTGGTAAGAAATGACTTGACATAGTTATATATTTTGGGGCCGATGCCCCAAGCTTTGAGTTTAGACAAAACCAAATGTATGCCGATTCTATCGAAAGCCCTTTCAAAATCGAGCGAAAGAATTGTGACGTGATTGCGAGATGACAGTGCGTTGGAGATGTAGTAATCCAGGTGAAGTAAAGCATCCGCACAGCTTTTGCCTGGTTTAAAAGCGACTTGATTGGGACTGATTAGTTTATTGGTTTCAATGAACCACAGTAGTCTTTTGGCCACTATCTTCTCAAGTAATTTGGACATGCAGGGGATAAGCGATATAGGGCGATAGCCGTTTACATTGTTTATGCTTTTGTTCGGTTTGGGTATGGGTATTATTATTGCTTGCTTCCAGCTTTGTGGTATTATTCCTTCATCGAGAATATTATTATATAGTTCCCTTAGTCTATGACTTACTGTACATGGGAGATTTCTTAACATGGGATAAGATACCCTGTCTCTGCTAGGTGTTTTACCTTTGAGACTCTTTAAGCAACATTCCAGTTCAAGACTTGTTATAGCTTTTTCTATATGTCTGGCTGACTCTGGGATCGACGCAAATTCAAGAGCAGAGTTTAAAAATGAAGCTTTATCCTTTCTGAACCTGCCTGAAAAGTGTTTGTCTTTCGATAAATTCGACCAAGTGCGCGCAAAGATGTTGCTAATGTCTGGGGGAGCAGATATTGAGCCTGAGGGTGTAGAAATACATTTTATGTGTTGTAGTGTGTAGTTCCCAGTCAAACTGCGGATATTATTCCAAATTGTAGAAGGGGAGGAATTTGGATTAAGAGATGAAGTGAAGTTATTTAAGCACTTTTCTTTGCTAATTTTTACTTCTCTTCGAAACTTAGCGTTTGATTTTTTATATGCTATAAGGTTACCTTGATTGGGATTTTTTTTGAAGTTCCGCCATGCATTCATTTTCTCACAGCGGAGTGTCTTTAGTAAAGGACTCCACCAGGGCACTTTCCGTTTAGGGGTTTTTGGTGAGCTTTCAGGAATTGACTTGTTGGCAGCAACACGAATAGCTCTGAGGAGCAGGGCTGCCTCTTTGTTAATGTTTGGTGAGGGATTCTTATCTGACAAGTATTCTAAAATGGTCTTTCTGAAAAAAGGCCAGTTAGCGAGGTCAGTTTTGAATTTGCGACTCACCGGTGTGTTCGAGTAAGCGGGGCCAATCGCTATAGTGGAAACTATAGGGAAGTGATCGCTGTTAAATAGATCCTCTAAAATGTTCCAAGTAATTTTGGCGTACAATTCGGGTGAGCAGCATGTAATGTCAATGTGGGTAAATGTACTGTGTGTTGAAAAATGAGTAGGGGAACCGTCGTTCAGTACCATGAGATTTGAGTTTAATAAAAATTGTTCCACAATGTTACCCCGTGTGTTATTTGTAGGCGAACCCCACAAAGTACACCAGGCATTGACATCGCCAACAATTAGGAACGGAGGTTGAGTTTGGTTTAGGATATTTTCCAAATCCTTAGCAGAGACGGTTTGATCAGGCAAAATGTAGATAGAGATTAAAGAAAATTTTGACTGTAGCTGAATTTCGAAAGCTAACGTCAATATATTTGAACGAATTGGTAATGGCTTATGAGGTATGTTATTTTTGATGAGTACACCGATGCCTTGTTTTGCGGTGCAGTTATAGGAGAAGTTGGTGAAATATCCCTTGAAAGTTTTAGGGGTACTTGGTGAGAAACCAAAGGCACAGTGGGTCTCTTGAATAGCTATAATACTTGGGGATTCTTCTTTTATAAGCATGCACAACTCGTCATAATTGTTGACGAATCCTTTCATGTTCCATTGAAGAATTTTCATTACCATATTAGAGTTTTTTGGTTTGGGATTTAAGTTAGGTAAGGTCGATGAGTTAGAGAAACGACCTCGACCTGTGGGGGTCGAAGTGTGTGGGTGATTAACTAGTTGACCCCGCAGCCCAGAGGTTGAGCCCGCCAGATTCAGTAATGTGTCCGGCCGGCTCAATCTCTGAGGTGCAGGGTCTGTGTTGGGGAGAGCATTATAGTTTTTATGGTGTGTCATCATCATCATCATTCGGCTTAAAATATTTGTTTTTTTCTATGAGTGCTTGAGTGATAGATGAGATTGGTGATTGTGTGGTAGTATTGTAAGTGAGTGTGTTTGGGAGTTGGTTGAGTAAATTGTCTTTTGAGAGAAGAGTATCAGTACTATTTTTTCTATGTGTGATTGGTGATGAAATGATCGAGTGTTTTTGCGGTTGTATGGTTTCGGTAGGGGCGAATGAGTTAGATGCCTGTTTAATTTTGTTGTTTTGTTTATTGGAGGAAGTAGAAGGGACTATATTATTTCTTGTGGCCTGTGTGTCTTGTTTGGTTGTTTTGTTTTGTTCGGATAATTTGGTTGTTAATGAAGTGGTGGGTAATGCGTTAAGTGTTGGAGGAGATTGAGACGGGGGGAGTTTGCAGTTGTTTGAGTTGTTGAGGGTATATGTACGCTGCTAGACGGAATACCTTGTCCTTGTGTAACTGCGGAATATGTTGTGGACAACAACGGAATTGGGTTTTGCTCTCTGAAAATTTTTTTTGCGTCAGCCATGCTACATTTTTTTATTGTTTTTATTTTGAGAATTTCTTTGTCGTTAAGGTACCGTTTGCACGTCTTAGAGGACGCTGAATGCTCTTCCGAACAATTGGCACATAAAACACGTGTGCATGTTTGTGGTTTGTGGGGGGGGAGGTTGCAGGTTTCGCAAGCGGCTGGGTTGGTGCACCTCTTGGTGGAATGGCCGAGAAGTTGACAGTTGCGGCAACGCATGGGGTTGGGGAAATACTCTTCTACTTTTATGGTATGCCAACCAACAACGACAGTGCTTGGGGTGCGGAAGCGGTCAAAAGTGAGGAGGACGAGGCCAGTGGCGCGAAGTTGGTTTTCGGTTGTTGGTTTTTTGAACTTGTAGACCTCTGTTACTCCTTGGGCTTTCATTTCATTGATAATTTCTTCTTCGGGCAAGTTTATTAGCCAAGGGGCATAGATTATACCTTTAGAGGAATTTAAGTTAGTGTGAAGTGAAACGGAGATTGGGCAGATATTGGCGAGGGTTTTTTTCGAAAGGAATAATTTGGCTGCTTTCTCAGATTTCGCAAGAAGAAGTAGACTACCGTCACGTAGTTCTGTTATGCTTTCATATGCAGTACTTATGCCATCTATAGCTCTTTTTAGTAGGAAAATGCTTATGGAAGAGAGGGGTTTGTTCGGGTCACTAGAGGATATCACTATGAATTTAGGGTCTGACAGGGTTGTATTAACTTCGAAAGGCTTATTAAGATCCATATGAGTATACGTAGTTTTTTTTCGTTTTCTATTGTTGGGCAGAGACAGCAGCTCGAGATCGAGCGTGCCAAACTTGTTGCCCGCTAGCGTTGGCGGCCCGGGGGCCATGTTTTAACCGTTCACGCACTTAAATAAATTTATTTTTTGCGGTACCGGAATAGAGCAAAAAAGAAAGCAGAAAAAAAGAGGATTGAGAGAGTAACGGGAAAACTCACTAACGCAAATGAAAAGAAATGAGGAGCAGAGTTGAAAGCGAAGTTGCCGGCTTGAAGGTCAGACGGTGACTGTTCCGTGTATTTATAATTTAGTTCATAATTTGTACGCATTTCCAAAGTGCATTTATAAATATTTACAACTATTTAAAAAGTTTACCATTTTATGTTTGCAGGCAGTCTATATGGCAACCACAGTACCACAAAATATTAAGGGCAGCAAAATCGCTGGAAGACATACTCCAACACGAAATAGCCTGCGACACAGCAGAATGTTAGTTGTCAACAAGAATTATCAAGGTAAGTTTAAGTTAACCTTTGACAGATTAATTTCGAAGTGGACCCTTCATTCAATGAGGACGAGTTTGCCATACCTCGAAAAAAAAAATACTACCGTGCTATGAAAACTGTATGATAATGCATGTGTAAAACCTCTAGTTTGATACCTATCGGTGCTTTTGAATCTTGATGGAGCTCCGGACATTTTTTTTAAATTCCAAATTAGGAATTGGGTTTTTAGGAATACGAAACTAGACATACTTAGCTCATTAGCCCATAGATCGATAACTGGATGGTGGATAACGATCTAAAACTTGAGTGTTTTCCATGATTTCCGCAGAAATAGCCTTTGCGTAGGTATGATTAGCACTATTCGATTCTATGCTATGCTACTTCGGTTTACAGGCTTGAGTTTCAGACTCCAGTTTGAGTAGAAGAAAAGTATAAGGTTGTCCTCTTTATATGAGTTCCGGATTTAACTTCTGTCACAAAAATAAGATTTTTTCTATCTGACTGAGTACGTTCTGTGTTTATTATTTCCTCTTTTATACTTTTTTCCATTTCCGCAGTGCTGCTTTATAGGCAGTCATTTATTCGCCGGCGAGCTTACCCGAGAATCCCAGGCGATGCATCTTAAGTACGAAATAACGGTGGACGAATCGGCTTCGACAAAAATTCATGTTTCCAGCACGATACAGACTGTCGTCTTACGCGGAAACTGAAGACTTTTTGCCTAAGTCTGCCTACTACAATACTTTTGAGATATTACTGAGGCATTCTACAATCTGTTTCTCTCTTGCCAGTTGTTGTTTTTTTTTCTATGCTTTCAAGTAACTCAAAATCATCAAATGATCAATTTAGTTAGAAGTTGATTGCCTGTCATTTGGCACTCAGCTAGTAAATTATGAACTTAACGTGGTACTATATGACTAGGCGATTAGTGTTATAGAAATATTTGAAACTGTTCAGCAATTTCCTGGTGATCGTCCATCATTGTTGGGACTTTCGCATACAGCTTTTCATTTACATTTCGTTTTTAAGCTGTTATTGCAAAAGATTGCTCTATTCTTGACCGACAATGGACGTCGGTTTTTCGAGAAGGCGACCCATCCCTATCCCTGTTCCGCCATCGGACTTCGTGAAAGCAGAATTCTGGCGTATATACCTCACAAAACCATTATTTTACCAGACCTAAGTTCAAAACTATTAAGTTCGACAGTCTATATGACAAAGCATTTCCTTTATGAACTAAACACTAAAAATTTTCCATTTCAGGCTCCAGTTATCCAAATCCTATGGGTTTCCGTTATCCCAGACTGACAAGATTTCTTCTCATCCTGGAGGTTATCACGGGTATTTTGATCACATTTTTAGGAGTATGGATTCTACTGCTCGCTTCACACACTGACATTCAAGATAACCCCTACTGGAGTGGATTAGCTGTAAGTGAACAATTATCTAAATCCATCATAATAATATTATTCCATTTGTTTTAGCTGTTACTTGCCGGTATCCTGGGGCTTGTTCTAATACGCTACAAGCGTATTAAACGTCACAAACTCCGGGAAAACTGTTTCGTTTTCGTAAAGTTGGATTCGTATGTCCTATCGATGCTAGCCGCTATGCTATGCCTAATTGCGTTCATTTGTGCTGCTATTCATATGAGCAGGCTCTCGGCCACAGACACAAAATGTATTTCGTCGGATATTTTAATGGAGCATGCCTCCTGCCAATGCACCTTCAATACAAATAGTATTCAAGTCTCGAATGACACACTACGCGACCGGAACCCTGCCCCCGATAGTAGTTATTCATTCCAATACAGGTATGGGTCGTCATTTATGCTTGAATCAACTATCATCGCATCGTTAACCATTTTTCATTTCAGGGATCTGAGTTGTGGTGAAGTTAACGGTGTCTGGATGTCCATTTTAGGGCTATCATTAGTTTTAAATTGTATAGGGTTCGTGCTTGCGTTTGTCTACCTAATACTCTTGCTTTTCTTCAGATACCGCGAGGTTTACACATCTGTACAGACGAGTGTTTTTTAAGAATCTGTGCAGTGGAGGAGAAATGTTCTCAAGCTAAGTAGATAATAAATGTTTTATAACTCATTTTATTTTTTACCATACTGACTTGTACTTATACATAATTAGAGATTTTATAATTACAAATGTATATATATCTTAATCGATTAACTAATTTAAAACCAGTTGAAAGTGAAACCAGATTTAATGTACCTACATATAGGCAAATCCATTTAAGTAAAGTTAACCTTTTTTATAATAATATTAATAAAACAGAAATGAAAATAAACAAATTTTCCATAAAATTGATGTAACTTTTTCACGGAAGAAATCCATTCGAAGTGTCTTAATAGGTTTGTTCCTTTACTTTTGTAGTAAAAATGGAAAAGACTGTCAAAACGACAGTGGTGGCCTGGTGGGTATAGATTATATGAGAGAGAGAGAGATAGAGACTCTTCGAAAAATTAGGGAACGCTTTTGTTCAAAAATTCAAAAAAGTAAAAAGAAGAATTTGCTAATTTACTCACAAATAATCGAACTTATTTTTGTTGATCCCGAGTAGTGAAGAAGAAAAAGCGACGCTGCATTAAAAATGACATGGAGCAGATTGTCTCTTTTTACAGCAAGGAGAACATTCAATATCATTTTGCCAGTTGCCACCTGCTGATACCATTTTAATGCGCACAAAATCAAAACAAATGCACGCATATGCCAAATGGGATACCTAACAAATTTCAAATTAGTTGTTAATTATAAGGTGACAGACAGCTTTACCACTTCTTACACAAAGAAATTTGTTGAGTAAAAATTCGTAATATTCTCAGTGGGAAGGGGTAATATCTTGCTCTCTCGCAGCCGCTCTCTTTTACAAATTTTTCGAGTTAGTGCCAGGCAGCGTTGTGCTGAAGTACTCAATTGGGTAATTCGGCTCAAATATTTTAGCTTTGGCTCAATGCTCCGAGCCAAATATAAATGGCTCACATTTGGCTTAAAACTCACAATTCTTTCGTACAAAATAAACATTTGCTAAAAATAAAAACAGAGATTTAATTTTAACAATCCAATTTTAACATCATTTCAAGTTTTGGATCCAATCTTTTTAAAAAGTAATATGAACAATTTTAAACTTATCTCAACTCAATTTACCAGACTTATGACACGATTTCCACATTTTTTTGAATGTCAAAAGGACACTGCTGCAAGAACTTCGCTACCGTTCAAATAGATTTAAATGTATTAAATTTCTGGACTTGTATGAAGCACAATAAGAATATCAAGGGGAGCTATTTGTATAAAAATATATGCTCGTTTGCTCTCAACGCGTTAAGTGTACCCCATAGTAGTGCTTGTGCGGAACGTGTATTTTCTACATTAAATAACATAAAGACAAATAATCGAAATCGCTTAAGTTATCAAGTCATTCACGCACTTATGAGTTCCAAAGAGTTCTTAAAAGGATCAAATAGATCGTATAAATTTCGATCCTCCGGAAGGTCTCATAAGAATAACATATTAATAGAAGTGTTTCTTTTTCAGTTTATTTGGATTTCTTGAATTTAGTTATAATTCTTTCATAATGTTTCTTTAATGTACCTATATTTTATAATTTTCTATATTGAACGATTTTATAAATATTGTGATACATTACCGATGTACCTGCTTATTTAATACTAAATAATAACAATTTTAGTTTTTTGTTCACGTTACTACGTTAGTAAGCTTGTTGTTTCTGCAATAAATTATTTTTAGTCGTTAATAAAAATTCAAATGTATGGATACACAAATTTTTAATACAGATACTTTTATTTTTCAATACATCATTCCAAAGATCCAACCCCAACACCCAAAATTTTTTTTCATGGAACTATTGTGGCTCACTTTTTCGTAAAATGGCTCGGAGAATGGCTCAACTCAAAAAATTCTTTGGAACAACGCTGGTGCCAGGGGACGCCAACGAGTAAGAATTCGTAAGAATTAGTAAAAATTCGTTAGATTTAAAAATAAAGGAACAGACCTAATATTTCGATAATGGGCGGCTCCATTTTTCGCGCATTACGCGATGATTTTCGTTGTCATAATCGAACGACTACTCAATTGCGAAGAAATTTGAAGAGAATGGAAACGTTACTCACGCTTATTTTGAGATTCGATTTCGTTCGAAAGTGTCTCGAATTCGAAGAATCTGTATTTTGACATTCGAACAGATAAGAAATTCATCCTATCAATCGAAAGTTTATTTGTCATTCGAATGTTGATCGTGTTTTGATATTCTAATAGTTCGAAACAAAATGTAATTTTTTATTCGTGTGCAATTTCCTATCGCTTAAACAGCGACTGCTTTGGTTTCGTCCATATTCTTGGCGGATAAAATTTGCAAAAATGTAATTTTATCTCGTCCTTTTCTTCCTCACTAGCTAGGATACGTTTTGTACCCATTTGGGGCAAAGTTTAGCTTCCAATGCGTTTGTTACAATTTGTATGCACTTTGATAAGGATGATTGAGACATAAAAAACAAATTATTTGTATCTTTCCCTACTCCAAATTACTAGCAACCTTCTGCGACAAATCTTAAGGTGGTCGTTAGCATTGAGATGGGAGGAATAGATAATATTGTCCCTATCCTTTAAATTCTGTTACTAACTCATCCAGAACATATTTAAATGGATTTTTGTTGAGGCGAAAATTCCTTACAAATATTTAAACAAATGATAATATTAAGTAGATTAAACGTACTTGGAACAATTGCCATGTTTTTAATGTTTTATTTTCACAATATAAGTTTTGTATACAAATAGAAATGTCAAATGACATCAGACAGCTGATTTCGAAAGTTGAATTCACTTGAATTCATTTGATGACATTCTCGATAATGAATTTTATTCGTTCGAATCTCAAAATACACAAAGTTCATTCGAACGAATAGAGACATTCATTAGAATTGACTAATCGTTCGAATCTCAAAATAAGCATGACTGACTTACCTGTGCCTGTGCATCATCGTAATAAACGTTCAGTCGAAACTATGTAAGTGATGATCCGAATTTATCCAGTTCGGAGTCGAAAAACAAGCGATTTTTTTTTTTTTTTGGCCAGCGATTGAAGATCATGACTTGGACGATAAGTGGTTCCAACAAGATGGGGCAACAAGCTCAGAACACGACCAATTATGACTTTATTGTGTTAAAAATTTCCTGGTTTCGTAGCTTCACGTTTTGGCGACCGTGTTTAAGCGAACAATACCCGAACTTTTGACGCATTAAAAAAAATATTAGGTACTCAAGTTATGGTCGAGATGGCGCCCGAAATGTGCGAAAAAGTCCTTAAAAATAACCTCAAAAGAATCGCATGCTGTGAATCTTCCTGAAGCTGCCATTTGAATGATATTGTTTTTTCCTCTCAATGGCAAAAGTACAGACTTCATAAGGAAATACAATTTTCATTCAAAATTTATCGCTGTGTGTGTTTTATTTAGCTTAACATATTTCCAAACCAAAAAATGAATGACAATTAGTAAATCATTTTGGTCATAATATAAATTCTAAAAGGAAATTGGCAGCAATTAAAATGTCATGTTTTTTCAGGAATATCGTGTCCTCTAATTTGGTCTCCACTTTTGATTTACCTATTCTTTGATTTCTTTGAACCGATATTATTCAAAATCAATTTTTAATTTTAACTCGAATTGTCATTTCAATTTTGTTCTGAAAAAGTCCTCTTGATCCCTAATCAAACAAAACCCTCGTCTCGCTTTCACGAAGTCAAATAATAACAAGTCGCAAGGATAGTCGCTGTGTCAATTGTATGGTCAATTGTATGTGGCGTGCTCACGTGTGAGCAAACCTTTCACTTTGTACCTCGTGTACCGTAAGCACTTTAGTGGAAAAGCGATAGGTTGGCCGCCACGTCAATCATTGCGGTTTATTTGAAACATATAAATTTTACTCTACTTCAGTTATTTCTATAGGCCCTTAGCAATAAACATTTTAAATACGACTTTTTGGCAAAAAATTACCTCTTAGTCTAAATTAGAAGAAATAAAACATTAAAGTTGACTTTAAGTTAGGAAATACAAGTTAAAGTCACTGAACAAGTCAAATCTAAAAATCACAAGCGTTTTTAATTTTTCGAACTTCCCTTTGCTTATCTGTCAAATCATAACAATGGAGACGTTCAAGTATCTAGTCTAGTAAGTCTGACAGCTGTCCGAATAGTTGTATATCGGTTTTGATTTTCTGATATCGGTCGTATGAGCAGCCGTTTCAGTGGCCATTTATGGAGTCAAGAAATTTGTGAGTGAGTACTAATGTGGTATTCGTTTGGACTTCTTCAGATTTGCTCTCAGATTCCAGATTTCGTGTGGCTAATCGAACATCAAAACGTCACTTGCTCTTTTTTGTGTTGATATTTGTGCGATTAGAATATAGTCCTCGACACTTTTCTAATTCATTGGTTAAATTTTGTATTAAAACATTAGAAATATCTGTCCCGATTGATTTCTAAATATTTATACATGTTACCCTATAAAATGTTATAGTAACCTTAAACGTATTTTTAGAACTATCTAAGATTTTGACATCTGTCAGCTGTCACTAAAATTACGCCGAACAGGTTGTTATTGCCTGTTAGGAAGAAAAGAGATGTCAAGTCAAACAGTCCTTCGTTGGTTCGAATTGAATTTTAAATCGAACAGTTTCATTTTACATCTGACAATAATATAAACGTCAAAGTCATTTTCGTAAGTCACATGGTAATGGTCGGAGCTTGGAACCGCAAAGAGCTGCTAAAAATAGTAAGAATTATTACTGAATAATTTCACTTATGTTATTGTATGTAAATTCATTTTTAGAGAATAAACGCTACTTTTCATCTTTACTTGTAAAGAACGTTTTTTCAACAACGCAGCTACGGCTTCGAACATTCCAACATTGCCTTTTTTTTGTAACCACACTACACTTGATCTTTTTTGTTCTTTGAATTTCTTTTTTAATAAAAAAATCTTTAATTATCTTTGAAATCAAAAATCATTTTTAATTGGCGTAGAAAAGCAAGTTAATATACATAAATAATTCACAAAAATAGAATCACCCGATGCAATGCCTTTCTTTGCTTTAGAAAAAAATCACTAAAAATGTAAAAAAAAAAAACTCCGTCAGTTGTCAAACTCAAACGCACTTGTATTGGTAAATCTGAGAAAATATCTAGATTCGCTGCTCTGAAATCTGAAAAGATTGCTTTTTCATGTACCAAACGAACATAAAAATTGCTCTGAGAGCAAAAAAAAAGTGCTCTGAGAGGACCCAATCGAATACCACATAAGTTGACAGTTCGCATATATGTGGCTGAAGTAAGAAAAGTGACGTTGCCGACCAATCTTGTTTTTGCATTCAGGCTATCCAGAATCTAGTCAACAAAAATACTAGATTTTTGAATGTGCCCAATTTTAGTTTATTTATTTCACGTCAACGACAACTTGAAGCTCGCCTCTGGTGAAATAACTGAAGTTGACTTTTGTTAAATTTGTTTCATTTAACCCTGTAGTTCACTTAGTTCGGATTTCAGAGCGAATTCTCCTAAATAGCATGATCAAGCCATTTTCTGATTAAAAAGCGATTTTTATTGGTAAAAATTTATTTACAAAAGTGTAAATTACAAATACAATAAATGTTTGCACTTTTTAAGACAATTTTATAAATATTATGTTTTGTTCATAGTTTTATGAAATAAAAAGAATACCATCAAGGTGTCATTACATGAAAGTGGAATATGAACGGCAAGTTATTAAAGAAAATTAAAAAAAAAAACAATGACAACTTGATTGATGTATAATAATGTCTATATAATATGAATACGTGTGCGAATAGAGCTTCGTATTTTTTGGTATCACAACTATACATACCCTATACTAATAGTTAAATAAAATGTTTTCAAATATTAAAACAATTACTTCATTATAATCTCAGCTGGCGGCAGTATACTTTCCCCGTACAAACTGTACCAAATGCTTGAGAACCAAATTGTCTTGTCGACATATTCACCACCAGCTACCACATGACCAATGTACGGCGATTCACGAGATCTGGACATAAAGAGGTATTATTATATTCCCGTTAAATGAAATCACATTACAGACTTACCTCAAAATCTGCTTTTTATTATTCTCGACAAATGTAATGCCCCAACTCCATGGGAAGTCTCGTTTCTTCTCACAACCCAAATAGGCAGTTACACTGTGCAGGAATATTTCCCGTACAATTGTTAAAGTTCCATTCTTTTCACGTTTTAGTATTGCAATTTTGCCATCCCTTAGCTCGACCTGAAACGACTTAAACGACTTCGTTCTATTGTCGGCAAATTTGAGTTCTTTGCCAGGTGTCACTGTTGCCAGGTTCTTTACAGCTCTCTGGACATCTTTAAGTATATCAATTGGTTTCAGTACCAAATTATTGTGTTTGCGATCTTCTTCGGGCCAATATGACCAACTAAGAACAGCATCGAATACTTTGGTGTCATGATGCAATGGTCGTTCCAGGTTGCCATTGAGTATGACTTCATAGAGAGTCACCTCGTGAGTGGAGGCATTCATTCTCGGCGCCAGTTCTTGACAGATTTCATAGGCAGTTTTAGTTGGAGTAATCGTTACATTTACTTGATCCTTTTCCTGGGGAATGCAGAGAAGTTTCTGTGTTAGAGTTTATTTTTTTTCAGCCGAATTTCGATCGAAAATCTAATAAAAATGTCAGAACAATGTTTTTGTTATAGACTTTGTTTTATTTCGATTGTCGATCGTCAATCGATACGTTAATTGTCGATTATTGATTTCTAGTCTAGTTTTGTATTACTGAATCGGCATTTCAAGTAGTTAGCACAAAAAAAGTTACTACAAACGAAACTAGGGTCATTAATCTTCTGTTTATTTCTATGATATACTCTTGAGAACTTCAAAAAGTAAATCATTATTAAGAAACTAAGTAACAATTGACCTAGGGCAGGTCTGATCTTATCATTTCCAGTTCCAAAATCATAATAACGCCCAGACCAAACTTCGGTTTTCTTTCCACTTCGAAAATGGTAATATGTATACATTAGACCCACCTCATTTGAGTTCTCATTAACGTTAAGGGTAATCCACATTTTGAGATCTCCTGATTTCTTCACGGCATCGGTGAAAGTCTCTGCGGCAGCATAATACTTTTGCAAGCACACAAGCATCTCCTGCTCTCGTTTCTATAAAGAGAATGTAGTTCAATTTATTGAAACTATAAAAAATTAAATTGTTCAACACAACTTACAATTTCCTCCTCCGAAAATGGAAACAGATTCTTATAGAGATTGACTAAGTCGACAATAACATCAGCTTCTTTCTGTGAGTAAGTCATTTCCTCCACCTTAAAAAAACATTCAAATCTGCATTTATATTTTGCCATTAAAAAAAACACTTACCGCATTCTGCAACAGTGTAGGCCCCCAAATCATGGCCAAATTGTTTACTCCCATCTTATTCTTTGACTTCTGTGAGTTGATGAACGCCAAATGGCCAATGATCTTCTTCAGAGTCTCCCTCTCAATGACCTGCAGTCGACTAAGAAGCTCTTTATAAGCCGTAATCTTTGCACTACTCGAATCAAGAGCAGTTATGCTGATAAAACTTTCAGATGTCTTGCCCAACAGTCGTACGGGTAAATCTCTCATAAACCTTTTGAGGGCGTTCGCCACATCATTCTCATTGAATTCGTTTCGAGTTATCTCCACGTTGAACGCATCGGCACGGAACTGGGACAGAAGTTTCAAAATTGAGTTCTCTGATCCAGATTTGCGGTAGATTCCCTCGGACATGGACCCATGAATGTATACAAAATTAATGCACTTGTCAACCAACACGGGTACATCGAACTTGGTTAGCTGCTGTTCCTCCAAAGACGGACCGTTGTTGTGCGCAACTTCACGGATAATGTGACGCCATATTTTGGTTTCCCTGCCAGAGGTCATTATCATATAGACGGTAAATGGAGGGCAGTCAATCATCAGTATTGGTCCTTTCTCAATGTGAAGATTTTCGATAGACTCGTCGCTGTCTTTAAGCACTAAAAAGAGGCAGAACCATTATATGAATTGAATACATATACGAGCAAGAAATTTTTTTAAAGGGTACCTACCAATGCAACGTGCTTTCCGAAGATCCATCTTTTCGACGTTCATGCAGTTCTCACTGACAAACATTAGCCGTCGTTTGTTCTTCTTCAATAGTAGCCAAGTTCCGCTCCATTCGGATGTTATTGAGTTCTAAGGGAGAATTAACTTGAATTGGCTTTCAGAATATAAAAAAAAAAAAATGTTGTCACCTTTAAGTAGCACCATCCAGCACGATAGTAGTGGCACGTGTATTTCGTGGGAAAGACATTTGTCAGGCTCTCCATAATCTTTTGCATCCAAACCGATCTGCGATCAAAAGAATTTTGTGAATATACTTTACGTAAGAATGGTTGTTCCTAACTGCACTCTGTATATTTTCCCACCATCACCGTGGTTGATAATTGAACATTACTAAAACTACCTGACTATGATATATATCTTAGAACTTGCAGGTAGAATAGAAGAAAGACAGTTGAAGTTGAAGACTGAAACATATTTTTGGAGCTATATTTTTTTCACAACCTGAAGGACAGAAGGAATCTCATCGATTCGGAAATATATATGAAGAGAACTCTTACAAAAAACCACTCCGCGAATAAAACAAAGCTTTCTTTTGCGCAGATCTATTCACTTGAAGTTGACGGTATATTAAAGGGTTTCTTAGCTCTAAACGTAGAACGTAGGAGTGAATCACGGATCTTTACTTCTCTCGATTTTAACTTACAATTTTGTTAATGTTCTGAAATTGAATTAGGTATATAATCGGTTTTGTTCGTAATTGTGGTTGGTAGAATGATTTTAAAGCTTCTTAAAGCTCTAGCCGCCAACAGGAAGGTGTATAATTGTCTCTACAGCGGTCGCTGGGTGGACCTGACCATAAATTCGTAGAACAGAATGAGTCTGAGTGGCACTGAGCCAATTTATTGCTTTAGGCCCTATCTACGACCCCAAGTTTTATTACAAGAGTTATTACAATAATTGCCTTTCTTGCGCGGTCCTGAATAATCAGCCTCCACCTAAGCTTGATTTTGCATATCTCGTAAATGTTAGGTTATTGTTTCCAAGCTTAGGTTGACCTTTTAGTCTTGTTGTGAACAACTCTAACTCTGTCTTGAAGGGGTTTGTACCTTGTATCCATCCGTTCATTTCACTAGCTCCATCTACTTCTTTGTGCACTCAGATGAAATCGGGTATTTAAATGTCATGTTGAAAAAATGTCAGTCTTAACTTATGTGGTTTTCCATTGGGACCAAAAATCAATCTTTTTTTTGATCTAAATCACTTTTCATGTTCCATTGGGACCAAAAATCAATCTTTTTTTCGATTCAGAGCACTTTTTGCAGATCTCGATATTTTTTCAGATCTACACACACTCTCACAATACCAACATACTTCGCACAGCTGTTTTGCGTCATTTTAAGAAGTTTGCTTTGAAGACATATGGGGGAAGTTTCGTGAAAACCAAAATAACGAAATACATTTAGGCCCATTTTATTGAACACAACTTCGGGATTTTAATATGGAAAACTCCCCGAGTTGTGTTCAACTTCGAGTGAATAAAATGGGCCTTAATAGCCAAGGATATAATTTAGGAGGAATTATTATCTTCATAGTTTTCCTCGTCATCTGAAGACTACGAATCACCAAAAATACTTCATTTGTATGTGCAATAGGGGAAACATTTTTCAAGTCGATATCCATTTGTGATTTCTGCAAAAACAAATGCAATTTGAACAGCTGATATTGTTGTCAAATATCGCACTAATCCATTTACAAAAGCAGATCAATTTCGTTGCATGTTCCATTTGCCAAGTAAAATCTGAGATCTGTGCCTTGATTTTGTGCGGTTTTTGCCGCAATGGCGGTTGCGGAAAGGGTTCATGTATAGGCGGATTCTATAAATGTGTGAGTGATATCGTGAACTGACAACTTCCTATATTTCCTGTTCTTATATTGCTTTGTTCCGGGAAATTCCAGGCGATCTTTCCCAGACGCAACCTTTTTAGGTAGCGAGAAGGATGTCGGATGAGAACAGCGTGACCGTTGTGCGACAAATTGGTACCTTTTTCGAGACACTAATACAATTTGTTATTCCTTTGTTCCTTTTTATAAGTTGGAAAATTCACATTTTAGGACTATTCACATGAGAGCCAATTGCGAACGAACAGCGAACAAGCGAATATTGTTGACACTTCAATCACTTCAATCATTGTTCAATGTTAAATTCGATAGAATTTTTTCATTCGTGGATTTGTGGATCCGCGAATGTTTTATGTGGATTGTGAATAAACTGGGACAGTTCGCTGCAAGAATTTTTAATTGCTGTTATAATTGTAAATTGAGCTAGTATAAAAATCAATTTTCAATTCATAAATAAATTTAAATTCATTTGTTGGCAACTAGCGCTCATGTGAATAGTACTTACATTTTTTTTTTTAAACTGTGATTTCAAAATGAATATGTTTAAAATATAACGCGGTTCCCCATCATAGCGTAAAGCCGGCTAATACTTGCTAAATATTGGGAGAAAATACTAAATTTACGTAGTAGCATCAGAAAAAGGCACATTTTTCTTTCATCGCCCCTTTTTTAGGGACTTTTTAAAACTAAATTGAACACGATCTTAAAAGTAGATATAAAAATGAGTTGATAGGTATAATTTATGAACAATATTCAATTAATTTTTATATATAGTTATAAATAAAAATCAAAGCTAAAAGGTTTTCATTTCAAAATTTATTTGAAAACGTGCATCTACTGTTTCATAGAAGTAGTGTCTAGCTCACAAGCGGAACAACCTAAACGACATCTAATGGTAAAGTGATTTGGTTCAATTTATAAAAGAAAAGTTGTGTGGGAATGATCTACGAGTATTTACAGTCTATATTGTATTGTAAAACTAAAACTAAAATTTATAACCTTTCTCTAACAATCCGGGAGATTGTTGCAAAATTCTGAAAAGTAGCAAAAAAAAAGAGCGGTGTAAGAAAAAAGTTTCATTTGTAAAGATTCTCTGAAATTTAAGAATTTTCGCAAAATATTTAACAATTGTTGGCTCTCGTAACACTATAATCGTGTTCTGATAAACAGCAGCGTTATATTTTACTAAAATTCATTTGAAAATCACAGTGTTTCTAAAAATTGCAAAGTTCCTTTTCAAACTAAAAAAATTGGCTTAGTGGGTTCGGACAGACAGACAGACGGAGAGACATCCGAGCGAAACTAATAAGGTTACGTTTTTTCCCTTTGGGTACGGAACCTAAAAAAAGGGATACAGTAGTAACAAATTGTATCAGGATCCTCGAAAAAAGTGCCAAATTATTGCACAACGGTCACGTTGGTCACAGCGCGCGGCTCACTCACACATTCAAATCCGATTCGGGCCGTTCCCTAGCGACATCGCCTCAAAAACCGCACAAAATCAAGGCACTGAAAAAGATTTGTGGTGGTCCCAATGGAAAACGACATTAATTTACTTGAAGGCAGATTTTCGACCGAAGTTTGGTAGGTTCTTCCTTTCGATTTTGTACTCTTTATTCTTCTCAAGCCGTGTTTAACCTAACCTATAACTTCTACTGCCTGTCAGTAGAAGTCAATCAGATTTTTAAATTTCGGAAAGAATCACGAAGAATCTAAGCCGGACTAATTGAAGGTGACAAATTTTTATTTAGGTAACTATACGCTGAAATAAAAGAAAGCATTGATCGAAAAAGTTTCTAGAAACTTTTTTTAAACAGGTTTCTTAATTATTCAACCACTTTCAGATATGCAAGACATGTCGGCAAAACAAAACACACTAATTAGTGAGTTGAACTACTGGACAAATCAAGCATCTTTTGCGCACCTCTTTTAACGGCAAGAAACTGTATAATTCCAATACTATTTGCAAAAAAGTATTGTTTAGTTATCGAGTGGAGCTCTGTTTATTTAGAGAATGAGAAAAACAGATGTGCGTCACTTCATCTCACTCGCTGGCAGCTTCGAATGATTCCTTAAACCTCAAAGCGTATCTTTTATGCCAGCGACCTTTTTTCGCCACAGCGAAAGAGAAGAGTATAGTGTCAAACAGAAAAACAGAGGTGAGCTAGGGGAATGATTGTTTACCTTTATCTACTTGTGTTTTATATTGTCTTTCTTCGTCTCGTATTGTATTCACATTTTACTTTCAATTCCTAACGTTTATCACAAGTGAAAGTTAGCATATAAATATCGTTAGTTTGGTTTTTAATTTGCTATTGCTACTCGTGTTTATTTATTTTTGTTCACCAATGAAGGAAAAGGCGTTAACTCACTGCGCGGTGGTGATCGAAATCGAAAGGTATTGCTTTATTATGAGAGAAGAATTAATAATTCCCGATAACTACCTTCCTTAAGAGCTACTAGATTGTGAGTATGCACAATTAAAACTCATAGCTGAGCTGGAGTCTAATAAATACATATATACCTATAAACAGATTAAATATATATATATATATACTGATTAGATTATTATTTTTATCAAACGTGCATATGAGTGACGGACCGATAAACTCTTAATAATTCACAAGGAATTGCGCCATCTCTTTGAGATCAGTGCCTTGATATTGTGTCTGTGTGCGCTTTCAGATTTCAGTGGTAGGAATAATTTCTCTCACAGAGAGAGACACTTATGAAAAAGTTAGGGAACGCTTCTGTATAGTAATCTATGAAAAATGGCAGAAACACGATTCAAAAATTCCAAAAAAAAATCGGTGCGGAAAGTCGTTAAAATATCTGATAGACTCGACGAATTTTGCTAATTTACTAACAAAATTAAATTCAAAAGTTGATTCATCTACGAGTACCTAGTGATGAAAGTGATCTGGGATTAATCGAACTCCTTTTTGATGAATCTAAGTATGTTTTTGTTTGTACTGATTGAACTTCAAGCATGCAAGCATTCGAGAAGACAATAAAATGGAGAAGATTGTTCCTTCTTACAGCGAGAAAGAATTTCATCGCCACTTTCGAAAAGAGTCTTACAGCCCTGTTATGGCAATCAAATATCAATTGTTTGATACTTGATAACATCTATCAGTTCAACGATATTTTGGTATTATATCAATTGATAGTTTTTACCCCATTGTGAATGCTAATCAACATATCATTGAGAATGGGTTCTGTTTTGAAGTGTGACGTTTCTAATTTGTATGACATAAAAAAAACCAAACCAAACTACTTCATCATAATCCATTTAAAATCAAAAACTACCGATTACATTTCGGTCTAAAGTCGTTTTTTTAATCAAGGAACTAAATTTTATTATTTGGTGTTAAAAGAAATTTTTAACCGCCGGAATATTTGATACGTATCAAAAAGAAATTTATAGTTGATAGAATATTTGATGAATATCAATTTTTTTGACAACCGTAATACCAAGTTAATCGATAAAACTATTCACAATAGATCTTAAATCCAACAATATTCACAATTCATCAAAAATGTTGATAGGTTGATAACCATAATACCGATTCATTAATTTTGTTGATACGTATCAATTATTATAAAATATCGTGTTGATATTTGATAGTCATAATCGGGCTGTTAGAGAGAGCATTATTTAATACGCAAGAAATCTAAAAAAACAAGGCACGCCTATCATAGGCAAAATAGGACAAACCATTTCAAATCAGCTGACTGACAGTTCTCAGTTCTTCTTCTTACACCAAGAAATTTTGTTGAGTAAAAATTCCTAAGATTCTCAGTGGAGGGGTATCTTGCTCTCTCGACGACGCTTTCTTTAACGAACTTTTCGAGTTAAGGAACGGCATTGAGTAAAAATTCATAAGAATTAGTAAAAATTCGTAAGATTTAAACGTAAAGGAACAGACCTATTGGCATCATTCAATTGACCGGTAGACGACTAGCAATATGTGAAACACAACATTAGGGAAATAAGACGTTTAACCATTAGCGTTGGAACCCGCTCAAAATTAGCACCTAGATTGGGCACGTTCAAAGACTACACCAGACTAGTAACCTGAACTAGATTGGTCGTCACACTTTTTATACCTACTTCAGCCACATATGCGAAGTGCCAACAGACCTATTAATCTAGATAAGCAAAACCAGTTGACAATGAAATTTGATAAAAAGCAAAGTTACGGAATGAAGCGAGTTAAATGCCATGTGCTCACGAAAATGGGAATTGGAAGCATGAACAAAACCAAATGCCATTTTTCTACCTATGATGTGGTTGTTTCTATACTTTAGATATATTATGTATGTGCTTGAAGCCAGGCAGTTTCAACTGTCAAAATCAACTTGTATAGTGTAATGGATCCGATGAATCCATATATTTTTGTTTAATAAATTTCACTAGGTAAATCACAAAAAGTGTAGTGTTGTGTTGGTTGAAAGTCAGGTCCAACCCAGACTAAAGTAAAGTATTTTGTGTTGTGAAGAATACGTTCATGTAAGGCCAAAAGTTTTCATACCTCTTTTCTATAAAAAGCAGTCCCAATTCAGTTCAACAAAGCAACAAGTATTAACTTTAAGGATAAGCTGTAATGGCCTAATGAATTCTAATGCACGAAATCGAACTTACCTCTCGGATTCCTTGCCGACTCCGTACAAATGGCAGACCCGGGTCATTTTACAATTGCCCGATGAGCCACTGCTCATTATGACATTCGGATTAGACATCTGCATCTGTGAAGTCTGATTTTTCGGGATCGATGTTGTGATCTCAAAACAATACAAGTGTGTAGAATTGTCGGTCACCCGGCTATTGCTGACACACTGCAACGTTGTGATGTATTCGAGCGGAATGGTTTCCTTGGGATTCTTCATCTCCTGATCGAGAAACGTTTGGAACTGCCTGTCACGCAGAATGGCCTTTCGGTTTTGCATCTCCTTGAGGATATCTTCAACGACACCACTGGGAAAACGTATCAGCGGACCTTCATATCTCACCAGGTATGGTGACAATGGAGGCCTGGGAATCATCGTAATGGGCACCTTAACGTCCATTGAACGGCTAGACCGGAAGCTGGTCTTCCGCTTGAGAGCATCCACACGGATACGCATATTCGTGAGCATATTCTTGGAAAACTTGGCTGTCTTCGACTTGAGCTCAGCGGGCGAGTATGACGAGGCGGACTTGGCATCAGCGCCTGAAATGGCTTCGAGATATGTTGGTGGACTCTCACCATCAAAATGCTGTAGCTTATCAAATGGATTTACTCGCGTCGGGGGATTCTTGTCCTCGCCGACGAACCAATGTGTTTGATTTTGCGAAGGACGCGAAAGATCTGGATTGCTAGTGGATGCTGTTGCTTCTTCAGTTCTCGACAGATACGGCTGGATTTCACATTCTTCCACAATGTTTTCCATGCTGTCGCTGCGGAGGTTTGGATTCTGATGGATTATCTGCACCTTGGCAGTGGGAGTGGTAGGAGTTCTTGGCGGTGTGGTTGGGATGTTCGGTAGCTTGGGACTCGTTGCAAAGCAGGCTTCGGAAGAAGCTGCTGCAGAAGATGTGCTGGCCACACAAACGTTACTGTTGTCTTCTTCGGAGGTACATATGCTCTGCTCGTCCGCGGATTGTGTGTCACTGGGCGATTGGCCATAGGTGTCCTCCTCAAGCATATGTTCCAACAGTAGAAGTTGGTTACTTTTGTTACTTTCGCATAAAGACGAGTTCTTGTTCAGCGTGAGCGGGTCAAATTCGCTGAGAACATCCTTGGCATTGGCGTTCAGGCGACTGGAACGGTACGTCACTGGTCGGCCGACTTGCATGCTCAACTTTCTCATCTGCGGAGTGAGAAGGTCGACCGAACTGGATTCCATTTCAAAGAGCTTGCCATAGGTAGCCTCCTGATTGGCATACAATGGTTCGGGTGATGAACTGCCATCATCTTCATTATCTTCGTGGTACACCCATGATTCGCTGCGTTCAGGGTTTGGTGTTCGGGCCTCCTCTTTGCGGATCATTTCCTTGAGTTCCAGAGATTCAAGACGCGTAGCTTCTTCCTGCTGTCTGATGCGGATTTCCGTCGAATCAACAGTAGCTCTAGTCGAACTAGGCACCTCATCGACACGCCGCAGCTCAATCGGCTCGTAGTTCTTTCTCCGCTTTTGCCTCGTCGGCGGAACAACAGGCTTCAATTTGCCATAGATCACTTCGTCTTTTGACGGTCTTGCGACAATTGGGGGCGGTGGTGGAGGTGGAAACTTGGGCATCGGCAGGGACAGCTCAATTGAGCTCCGGTTTCCGTCAGCCAAATTGGGATTGCTTCGCTGTTTCCTTATGACTGGGGGTGCCGCCTCACTCAAAGGACGCGGTACAATTAACGACATCGATGAGGTTGCGTTTCGTGCGAAAGACGATGTAGCTGCCCCAGTACTAACAGCATCTTCGTACGATGGACAGGGATAGTCATCGTTTGCAGATTTCACCTTGATACTGCGAGGAACCTCATAGGAGCCATCGTCGATATCATCTCCGTTGGACAGGTCTGTCAATCCGTTTGTTTTATTCAATGGACTGCTGAAGGAGATCGACTTGAAGACCGGATCGTTCGGTGGAACAGTCTGTGGACGCTCTGGATCGAATTCTGCAGATGGCTTCTTCTTGTCCTTTTTTGTGAGGGTGAAGTTATTGCCCATGGTATTAATACGTTTACCAACATTTTTCAGCCGAATGGACGCATCTGCACTCAGATTGTTGATTAAGTCTTGAGATGTCTTGAAGTTCTTGTCGAGTTGTTTTTTGGCGCCTTTAGCCTTCATGGCGACACGTTCACTTATGGATTCGGTTAGTAGTTTCGAGGTGGTGCCAATTGATTTCAGCAGGTCACTGGAATTGAACAAAAGGGTTAATTAATTGATGGCTTATGAATATACAGACGACAGTAAGCAATTGGTGCAACGAGCGGTGCTTTTACCATGCAGATTGTACTTAAGTGTGCACTTGGTGTTGCGAGCGGAAATGATGTCTATGCAATTTTGAAGACAAAGCGGCCAATTCTAGATTTAAATAGAAATGATCCAAGTCATTTAAAATGTCATGTGCCATCAGATGACAGACAGTTCTGCTTCTTTGCCCTATGGAAACAGGAAGCTTATTATCATAAGTTAAGCCTGGATCAATCACATGTAACGGGTGATTTTTTAAGAGGTTTAGAACTTTTTAAAAAAAAAAAAAACACAAAAAATTCGAAAAAATGAATGAAATATTTATTTGAATCGATAGTTTGAACCTTGCAATTTAATGTTTAAAGATAATTTCATGCAAATGTTGACCGCGGCTGCGTCTCAGGTAGCCCATCCGCTGAGTCCAATTTTGGCATACTCTTTCACACATATCGGCCGGTATCTCACGAATGAATGCATGGATGTTGACTTCCAGTGCGTCAATCGAAGCGGGCTTGTCCCTATACACATTAGCCTTGACATACCCCCACAAAAAATAATCTAATGGTGTCAAATCGCACGATCTAAGCGGCCAATTGACCGGCCCGAAACGTGAAATTAACTGTTCACCAAACTCGCCTCGCAATTGCGCCATTGTTTCGCGTGCTGTGTGGCATGTGGCACCGTCTTGTTGAAACCACATATCATGCAAGTCAAGAACTTCCATTTCGGGCAAAAAAAAGTTTGTTATCATCGCTCGGTAGCGTTCACCATTGACAGTAACGCTGCGATTCGCATCATATTTGAAGAAATATGGCCCAATAATGCCGCCGGCCCATAAACCGCACCAAACAGTGGCTTTTTCGGGATGCATTGGTAGCTGTTGCAATGCTTCTGGCTGATCTTCACTCCAAATGCGGCAATTTTGCTTATTTACGTACCCATTCAACCAAAAATGAGCCTCATCGCTGAACACAATTTTTCGATAAAAAATGGAAGCAGCGCGCGATGAACATTTCGAACCGAGCACGAATTTTGATAGTAAAATTCAATAATTTGCAAGCGTTGTTCATTTGTAAGACGATCCATGGTTAAATTGCAAACCAAACTGAAGCTGTTTGACAGTGACACAAGGTACTAAACACACGTCAGCTGTCAAAACCAGTGTTGCCAAAACCAAACCAGCTAAAAAATCACCCGTTACATAACGAGTAAATTTCGTTTCTTTTTTTTTTGGGAGTCTCTGGTAAACCTTTAAGGATCATTCAAAAGGTCTGGCATATTAAAATTTAATACAATATTAAGCCGCTGAAAATAGATACAACTACAAAAAAGGCGCTGCCCATTCGTTCTTATTGTTTCAAGAACGCAAAGTTCGCTAAACTCATTCAAACGAACTCATTTCCTATGTTGCAGTTCGTGTGCATAAAATTTACTAGCGCGAACTAAGCGAATCAAATCTCCTATGATTTCATGTCTATTTTACTCGAAAACTGAGCGAATTTAAGTTAACTTCTTTTTAGTTCTATAGGACTTTTGTCGTGCACTGAACCTCGTTCAAAATGGATTCGAAGAAGGTTGTTTATGGAGTTATAAATCGAGCACCTTTAAAGCTCACGAACAGGCAAGACTTTTTCAAAAATGCAAGACTATTGGATAAAACGGCTACGGTATTGAAATTTGAGCTTCGAAAAGTTATTTTCTAACAAAAAATGTTCTTCACAAAATGACACCGACATGATTAAACTTTTCTAAAGCATGATACTTCAAAACGCGACTATATACTCGTAAATCTGCTCCAAAAATAATTTACTAACTTCGCCTGAGTATAAAACTCTCTTGCAATGGAACGATTCTAGATGCGCTCCAGTTGTTTTAGCTCGATAATTTTGCGAAAATCATATAAGAACCTATTTTTTATCTTAAACATTTTTCTATACCTATGTTATATTCAGCTATAACTCAATTGAAGCATAGAATTTTTGCTAACTAACTAATCTAATATTTTTTCTTGAACATGGATTGAAATAGAATTATTGAATTGAAAGTGAATTGCTTAGCTCGTGTGAAATTCGATTGCACCTAACCCATAGCCTTTTGCAAATAAGAAAACATATCTATCAATCGGAATTGTTTAGAAAATTTCTACAAAACTTCGAAGAAGATTTAGAGCTCAAACGTACGCCACAGTAACCGGCTATAACACTTGTGCGAGTAAAGAAGAAATAAATTTCATAAGCTTTATTCAAAACATTCAACTTTGACAATTGAATATTAAAATACCGATTTTTCGAATTCGAATAACTCGTTTAATGTTAAGTGTCGAAAGACAGATTAAGTTTGACGTTGAATAATTTTGTTAGAAAACCATAAATTTTGTCGAACAACAAACAACACAAGAAACAGAAAAAAAAATAATTTATAGTGAAAATGTGTAAAAAATGTGGATTGAATAAAAATGAGTGCTTTCGGTTCGTTTCGAATCATAGAAAATGCTCTATTATTTGTAAAAGTCATGAGTCATGACTTTAAATGAGTGGAAATATTTCATGAAATGTGTGTAGATATTAGTTAATATGAAATTTATTTGTAAAATTTGTGTTTTATGTAGTGAGTGAGTAGTTTAAAAGTGTAATAGTCATAAGACAGAAAAATAACCGACTTATTCTAATAACAATGCTTTCTGTATAAGCAAATTATGTGCAATCCAAATGAGGAAATAGAAAGGCTTCCCTTTATATACATAGCTTGAGAAAAAAAGTTCATTATGCGTACGATATTCTTTATTGAACAAGAGCGTTACTAATGTCAATTTGATTAAGAGAAATGTGTAACATTTTGTAATGTACGCACATCGGTTAGCTATACTGACCCACTGGCCACTCATTCATTATGTACTGGAGAGAGCAGCTAATGTCCAATGTAATGACTAATGAGTAATGAGCAATGACTAATAAGTGATAACAAAAAAAATTCTAGCTAATGATGAGGTAAAAATATTTACAACAGAAACGTTTAATTTACGTACCCACATCCTACTTGATGAACTAATTAACTTTGATAAATGTTTTTATAACTGACTGTGACAGCGTGAGCCATGAACAAGGACATGGACATGGACAACGATGTCGCTGAGTAATTTGAATTTTGTTAGCACAGTGAAATCTGATAGCAAATTGTAAATTTGCAACAAAGGAATTGTTGTCTTCTTCAAATCAACAAATTGAGTTCTTACAATCGAATGTTAATCAACTATTTAATATTCACGTACCCCTTAAATCTAAGGTAGTGAGACATATCGCTAATTCATGGTTTACAAGTGATATCCGAGAGCTAATGGAAAGGCGTGACGAAGCGTATAACCTGTGGAAGCGCTTTCGATTAGAAGAGCACCACAGGTCTTACCGTACTCTCCGTAATACCGTGGTCTGCAAAGTTCGTGCTGCCAAAAGACGCGCTTACTCTGTACGATTAAATGCATCATTCTCTGGTAAACAATTGTGGAAGAACTTGAAGGCAATTGGTGTAGGTAATCAGCCGAACCGCCTCCTTCACAATGTTGAAGGTGATGAACTTAACCGATGCTTTGTGTCTTGCACCCGTCCTATTGTTTCATCTACTCCGCAAGTACTGAACATCACCAACAGCACCATTTGTCCCCATGAAGCTTTTGAGTTTTCTCTCGTGGAGCAGACAGATGTGGTTGAGTGTATACTCTCCATTAAATCTAGCTCTGTTGGAGTTGATGAAATTCACCCTAAGTTCGTAAAGATTATTCTGCCCATTATACTACCATATGTCACCCATGCCTTAAACCACATCCTTACAACAGGTGTGTTCCCCTCAGTCTGGAAGAATTCTAAAATCATTCCTGTTCCCAAGAATCGTACAGATAAAGACTTTCGTCCAATTGCTATACTTTCCTTTCTTTCAAAAGTCTTTGAAAGAATTATGCAGAAGCAAATGAATAGGTATCTTAATTCGAAAAATTTATTGTGTCCTCATCAGTCTGGTTTTCGTGCTAAGCATAGTTGTACCACTGCACTCTTAACTGTGGTTGACGACATAAGGAAGAACTTAGATAAAAATCATATCACGTTTCTAGTGCTCCTTGATTTCTCCAAAGCATTTGACACCGTCAATCCCGCAATACTATGCAATAAGCTTACAAGTATATACAACTTTTCTTCTTCCGCGGTGCGTTTAATATCGTCTTATCTTATTGGTCGTCAGCAGGCTGTGTATGTGAACAGTAGAATGTCAGACTTTCCTCCCATAACATGCGGAGTTCCTCAAGGTTCCATCCTAGGACCCCTACTTTTTTCCCTGTATGTCAATGAGTTGCCTTCCATAGTCAATAACTCCTATGTTGAAATGTATGCTGATGATACTCAGCTATATATAAGCTGTTCACCTGACACAATCGATCACTGCGTCAGTTGCATAAACTCCGATTTGAATAAAATATCTAGTTGGTCGCAACAGAATTCGCTTCTTATAAACCCTAGGAAGTCTACCGTACCATTTTAATGTTGCCTAATATAATTTATACACGTCAACCCCACAACCTTTTTAACCGTTTAACGTTTTGTGCATCCATCAGGACCAGACATATTTTATCCCCGCGCTATTCTTGTTTAACGTCTGAACGTCAATTTTTTGTTAATGCCACTAGACTCTGGAACTCCTTACCGCGCCAAATCAGAGAAATAGGATTGAAAAAGAGATTTTCAACTGAACTAAGATCTTTCTTGTCTGCCAGTTAATTTTACTTGTTCCTTGTAAATTTACAATTTTTGCAATTTTCTTTTTTCTAATTTGTTGTAACTTGTTTTATATAATTCTAATGTAACTAATTCTTATTGTACTGTGAATTTGAATCGGCCGTTTATATTCTTATATTTTTAAATTTTTAAGCATTATTCTATTCGTTTTATGGTAGTCTTCATTGTTTCTTGCAAATCAATTATTAAGCTTATCACTATTTTAAAAGATATATGATGTCTTACTGTGAAAGCCTTCAAATATCCACTTAAATAAATAAAAATAAAAAGAAATTCACATTATTCGTTTTACTTTCGACGGGAAGTACGATCTCAGAAAAAAAAGATTGTTGAGCGAAGAATTTTGAGATTTTTTAAAAAATTGTAAGCAAAAAGTTCTTGCTTTAACAATAGTTTCTTATAAAAATAACTCGTTTTTAAGTTTACAAGAATCAAATATTCAGATTAAGAATAATATGCTTTCCATAACTATTCCCTAAAAATCGAGAATTTTGATAAATGGGTTCATTTTAACCAACGAAAATTATTGGCATTACAATTTTATTTTCTGAGTGATTTTTAAATGATTGGTTATAATACTTAAAGCGAACCTAAGCGAATTCGATTTCATATTTGTAAGATGATTTGATGAGTTAGAAGCGGCCCCACGCAACTCTCGGTTTGACGAACAAAGTCGAGTGGCTGAAAAGAAAGTATTTGCCGCAACAGGTCCGTAAGAACCCTTGGCCTAGCTTCCCACAACCATTCGTTTTGTGTGAGTTTAAAATTTTTGGGACGAAAGAAAGGGATCCATAATTTTATGCCGACCCCAAATGGCTAATTGAGAAGCTTTTTCATGATAGCTATACTGTCAGGTGTTTGTTAGAGGTTCGCGAGAGGTGGCGTTGTCGAAAAAACCCGAAGACGTTATTTGTGTTTTTTCGGGAATCGAACATGGGACCCCACGCTGAATGCTTCTGTCGACTGTCGGCTTACCAAGAGCGAGTTATACTAACATAACATAATCGGATATCCAAGAAAAAAAAGGGAACTTGAACAGAATTCAACATGGTGGTCCAGGAACTGAAATATTGTATGAAAGTCTTACCAAAACGTAAAGAGAATGTGACAGTCAAACCCAGTAAAATCACAATTACTCCTAAAAGTTTGAAAAATCTACCTCATCAGGCTGTAAACGGCGACCAGTGTCAATACACCCCTTTCAGCCAGAAAAAAACATTTAATTTAGATGTTGATACTTCATACTTTAGGCAACATGACAAAGACGAAGTGAGAACGGCAAAACCCAGAACAGCACGGGATTCCCGACGACCAGTTTTTAAAGCAGATGTACCTACAATAATAAAGATTTGTTTCTAGCATTTTTTTGATTTGACAAATGTGGCCAATAGAATTGAAACCACTTACATAAGTGCGCTTTTTAGAACTTAGGGAAATACATAATTATGTTGTTTTTAAGTATGACCAAAAAATAAAACTAGAAAGTTAAACTTTCAAAACTTTACTAACCAAAGATCTTGTTTTAATAAATTTGACCGATATTACACTATTTACAGTGTAATTAACTATTCATATGAGAGCGAATTTTCGAGCAAGCGAATGTTTTATGTGGATTGTAAATAAAGTGTGATAGTTCGCGGCAAGAATTTTCAATTCGGGAAAATTCCTGCAATTTTGCAAAATTTTGCTATTTAAATCAATTGGGACGCAAGTTTTTTTTATAAATTAGACGCTAGGTTAGTTAAAATCGAAAAAAATTGCAATTTTCAATGCATAAAAATACAATAATAGAAATGATTTGTTCGCAAATCGCAGTTCGTGCTCATGTAATAATGTCAGAACAGAAAATATGGAAAAATTAAAATCGTTTTCGAGTACCTACAATGCGATAGAACTTTTGTTAAAACTGTGTACACGGTCTTATTTTAAAAAGTGTTGCACTAATTATTACAAGGTACCTTGCAGTAGGTACCGTTAAATCGATGACTAAAAAAGCTTTTTCCAAGACAATTTTTAAACGCAACAAATTTTTAAATATTTAGCACAATAATTTTGTAACACACTCCGACTTATTTTAACAACTTACGTTCCGCCTTACAAAACAGTTAACTATTTCAAATACAAATTTTAGAGAACACCAATATCATTCGACTTGAGGAAAGATACTGAATGATATTTCCTCAGAATGTCATTTTTGTACCCACCCAACATAGACTCCCTACAACTTTCAAGATCACACTGTTTGAATTGTACAACTCCTCGAAACAGTGAAAGATTATTTCTAAATTTGGATTTACACCCCAATTTGGAATTTCTCACAGCTGAAGAAAGTATTTCTGGTGGCAGCAAGCGCGTGCCGTTCTTTGTGGTATTGCGGCACGGCATCCTTGTACACGAGTACATGGATGCTGGAATGCATTTTTCAAATATACATCATTCCATTTTACATGCACTGAAAAGTCATTCACTTTTCCATCACCGTGTGTATATTTAGTTTCCACAGCAACAAAGAGATGACATAGGGTACTTGGATGATCCTGTGTTAATTGTTGTTCTTAATATGAGTAAATATAGAGCATACTAATTTGAAGAAGACATTCTAGATAAGGACTTGAGAGTGTGACGCATATTTAAAAATAGAAGAAAGGAAGGAAGGAAGACATCATTATTCACCTTTGTTGAGATTATCAATTGGGGGAAGTATATTTGGGATAGGTATACCTTTTATAGCGATTCTAGGAGTAGATAACTTGTGTTAATATTTGAAGTATTTACGTAGCAATCCTTGGCGCTGTATACAATGCGTTTTTCATAAATAGAACTGCCTTCACGTCTTACAGATGCATATTGTTTACTCCCTGTTTACAAATGAACAAGGAAACTTCAGCACAGACGACCTATGCAGATGATGCGATGGAATTAAAACCAGTCCAGTCTGATTGGGGAAATAAGTCTTAACTTAACGAAGGTTTACTTAGTTCCTACTTAGATGGGGAAATAACTCCAGTACCATATGAGCGTTAAGCCCACTTACAAGTGAGAATTAATTCCTCTCTCTATTTTAAAATAAAACATTCGAAAAATGCCAAAAATAAACTAATGGAAATAAGACAAAACCACAATGTATAAACAATGGAATAATGTATTTGACATATTGCGCGAATTTTCCATTTTTGCTATTCATAATGTTAAATATTGCATATCTTGGGAAGCTCAGTCTGTTGTAGTAGCAATGCAGGTGCTGGGAATTTGCTTCACTGCTTTCTTTTGGGGAAATAATTCCACTAATTTTTATTTATAGGTTTCTCATAAGATGTTCAACATAACTACGTAATACACTAAAAATAAAACACACACAGCTTTTGACAACGCCATTTAAAAATTCTCGGAGAATGTCTTAGCCATGAGGTTTTACCATTCAAATAAATCCTCAAATGACAGCCCTCACTTAATGTGACCGATATTGGCCAGCAAAAATACATATATATGCAAACGAACAAATTACAAAACTGCACAAAATCTGTAAAGGTTTTTATGTTTTGTTTTCATCCCAGTCAACACCACTCACCCACATGATTAAACACAACACAAGCACAAAGATAAACGCCACAGATTTCTTCCGCAATAACAATGCACACTTAATACAAAGAAAAGCACCGCGGTACAACCACACAATGTTCTTATACATATCGTCACTCTCTATATATTCACAGCAAAACATTTTATATGCCAGATATAATATATAGAGAATAAAGAAAAAAAAATATACAAAAGTGCAACTAAATTAGAAAGAGGAGAGAAAAAAACATGAATTTGCATTACTTTGGATCGCCGCTCTCGCATGACTCTGATGGATGTGTTGGAGGAGTTGGTGGTGGTACATACCCAGGCCGTGGTGATTTGAATTTAGGATTTTCACTGCTGCTGGTCGCTGACTCTTCAATCGACGAATTCAATGTCGTACTCGACGAGGACTTAATACTTTTCTCCAACATCGACTCATTTAATTCAGAAGCGAAACTCGACTCGCTTCCGATCGAATAGCGAGACGGTTTCGCTCGATCCAGATACGTCTTTGGTGGTATATCTGGGGCTCGACGTTTCACTGGTGTGTCTTTGCTAATAGCGCCAGTGGGTGGTCGTTGCGGTTGCGATTGCGCAACATTCTCGTATACCTCATCACTGACGATGGTATTTTCATTATTCATTGGCTTCCTGGGTGCCGGAACAGGCGTTGTACAAGTGGTCTCCTTAACTGGTTCGGGAATATTTTGGTTCTCATCCTCGTGCAGGTTATTCTTCTCGGTGAGGAAGACTTTATTTGTAGTCTCTGACGATGTGACATCTGGCACTTGGAAAACTTTATTATTCGGGCATTTGTCTATAGCCTTCGCTTGAATATTCTCCGAATTGATGTTCAGATTTTTGTTTATCAAATCGATGGTGACGTTTTCGTATTCACTCTTCCGTGTATCCGGCAGATAGCGACGCGGCATCGGAACCGGCCTCTTGTCCTCGCTCTCCATGATATTCATCTGAAAGGACATAAAATGTGAATTTCATTACAATGGCATCGGTTACATAAATATGTATCAGTAAATTCGATAGGTATAGTACGACTCATTCTGGAAGCAAACTTTCTTCAGATATTCAAAGAGAAATTTCAACAAGACGTCAGCAAAATGGATTCATTTTCGGCACCCAACCCATTTCTTTCATTTCGCTTTCATTATTATGCACACAATAATATTCTGCTCATTCGTTATGTGCCGAATTTATTAATCTTACTTTCACTTGGTGGGGAATTAATTTTTTTTAGTTGGATTGTGTTTTGGCCCGCTTTGACAACAAATTAATCATATTGTTGACACTGAGTGTCTGACACAATTAACCGCTAGAAGTATGTAGGTATGTGGCTAGCAAAATGAAATGCTTTAATTACTGGCATTTTTTATGAAAACATTCGCGAATAAGAATACGTTGCAACGTTTATCGCAATCCTCTTTAAAAAAAAAAATATTTTACAATTAACACATTTTCTGTTACCCGATCTAGAGCCGCTGCATTTCTTTATTTGAAATTTGTGTGCATGAAACTTTTCTACTGTGAGTAATTATTCCAAGAAAAAGACACTTACTTAGGTTTGCTAATTGGTGAGAACTCTATTGTTTTACATGGCTTGTTAAGGTTTGCATTCGTATGCGTATATTCAAATAAATGAACCCTACGTCATTATGACTGAGGTCAGCTGTTTCGATTGTCCGTTACTAATATTTTCTAGTAAATAGATGCGGGATGCGGCATATCCGCTGATTTCTGATGTGTCCATTGAATCGTCATAATGCAAAGACGTTAATGTGTTAAACGAAGGGAACAGTCCCATAAAGCCCGTTGCATAACCAGGAAGGTCTACATTTTTATTCACCCAGATTGCCCCGTGAACAGTGTTTTCAGTGGATGGTTATGAAGGGGTTGACATAACTGTGTTGACATTTCCATTGAATAGCTGACGTATTTAAAATTATATAACCGAAGAATGCAATACGAGTGATTCTATGGGTTGGGCCCTTATTGCGGCATTTTCGTAAACTTTTATTTAAAATTCGAACTTTATAGACGCCGAATTGGTTAAGGTGAAAATTTGTAAGGTAAGTTCTCATATATATTGTTTTGTCACGGCACCTGGAGCCTGCTTTACATATATATTGCTTATTCGTTTTTTAACCAGTATTCAAAAGATATAATAAGACACAGCATTTGTTAAATTGGAAAATATGTCGAAAACTGGTATATCCTAGTTATCCCATGTTTTGCGACCTGAGAATTATTTTGGCTCGTCATTTATATTGTTTAAAAGTGTCTGAAGTCTGGTAATCGTAATTTTCGTCGTATATCAAAGCTATGTTCAGACGATTGACAGATCTGCCATTATTGTCAGGTCCACAAATGATCTGGTAATGAGATGCAAATTATCTGACAATAGCGAACTACCTTATGATATCAAATTGTCAGTTCACACTGTTGCCAGATGTTTCTTTACCAAATATTTGCAGATCCGTTTTCAGGTATTGTCAGCCAAATTACAAAAATAAACATTTCCAGATACTTCAGAAAACGGAAAATATAAAATATACCTAAAACCAAAAGAGATAAGAAAGGATATCGATTTCTTCGTTCACGTACCTACCTACATTATATTTCTAATTATTTAATTCACACATTCTGCACCAATCTACACAAATATGCAAAAAAAAAAATAAGAAACTTCTTTTTGTTTTCAAATTATGAAAAATATTTGTCTACAAATGAAAAATTTGCGACAATCACACTACATCTGCCAATAGCAAATGAGTCAGCGAAACTTCTGGCAATGGTCTGACAAGGATAAAATTGGGTGTTCTGACGTTTGGATAACTGCTTTGTCTGTTCCTTTTAAGTAACCTTAATGCAGAGAACTCCTAGCAGATGATGTGCACTATGTGATGCGAAGCTCGGTCTCATCTTAAGTTTGTTTTCAATGGAGATCTACAACCAATACCTACCCAAAAAAAAGGCATTACTAAAAATGTTAGGTGTAGTAAAAGGCAAAAATAACGTGCACAGTTTTTATAATTATTTTTGACAGAAAATGATGACTAAGAGTGACGGAACGCATTTGAGTGTGAGAACACATATATAATAATGTAATTAGTACAGCTACATTTTGTGGTTCATAATAAAGTCTACCTTACGTTTGAATAGGTGCTTAAATGTCGCACATTGAAAGTGGGCACATTCGTGTGAATGCCCAAGGGAAAATATTTCACCCACTAATAGAAATAAGTATAATTTCTTTACCATCATTTGGGGCCATTAATAAGGATCCCCAGGTGCATTTTTATTTTGTTCTGTTAAACATAATTGGATTTAGGGTACATAAACACGGTCGCGTAAATGTCTCATGCAATAGGGGACGGGGATAATCAATACAGAATGTAAACATACGCAAAGTAAAGGCTGTAAGAAGAATGTCCTACTACCTACAATTTTTTTTTTTTTTTTTAAATAATGGTCGTTAAGCACAATGTAAGATGAAAATACATTCATAAGGCATTGGGAAGTATCTACATGGTATAAGGTGCAGTGCTTGATCCCACGAAACTTTCTGGTTTCATTGCGAGTTTGATTGGATATATCCTTATTATATTATTAGTTACAATAGTGTTTAGAGTTTGAATCCAAAAGGAGAGACCACCTACATTTTAATGACAAGTGCAAGTGGCCAAGTTGAAATTTTTTTTTTATGAATCGCTCAGTAAACCAATCCCGAAAAAAAACTAATATATAGGTTCTGTTTTGCTTTCTATAACTATATGCTTTTAAATTCAGAAACAAACCTTAATTTATGCTTAAGCACTATCTATTTCTTATAGTTCACTATTACGTGTATTAATTTAGATATTGTATTTGTATTATATTTGAAATAAAAAAATGAATTGAATTCAAAAAACAAAAATTGGCAAAAAACAGGGCGATAAATATATCTATAGACGATATCCTTAAAACTCAAAGGAAGAAGAGGTTGCCCACAAGTAGGTGGAAGCTTCACTGTGCAATTTCAATTTACGACAGCATAGCACTACCTAATGTGAAGAGGCAAGTTCATAAAAGTCATAGCAAATGTCATGACTCATGAGGAATGCACTCAGGGTGTTCGAGCGGTGTTGGTTGACTGCAATAAAAGCTCTCCATTAAGGCGGAGAAAACAGATCCTCTTCACTAGGAATAATCTGGAATTTTAGCCCTTAACACTTTTGGAATCGGAACTAACAACGACCAAGAAGGTTAGTGGCATCTATCTAGAGACTGGACTTACTTGGAGCTATACCATGTTGAGGAGAAGGTTCGGAAGACTAAAGTGCAAACGTGTATTTGGACAGTTCAAAATTATTTTTTTTCATTTAAATACATAAAACTTCTGAACGCTGCATTTTGTCTCTGTTAAAAGAAAATTTGCAAAAGCTAGGTATAAAAGCCATAAATTTTATAAAAATGACCGTGATGCTAATGCATGCCAGTAGTTGAGTCTTCGCAAGCGCCCTCAGATTGGATTCTTATTTTCGCGGTGTAAATGCATTATATAGATTTGGATTGGAGCCCCCTTTTCGAGCCGAGAGGCCTTCTGCAGGAATAGTGTAGTGCCAGTAGGGATTTCCTATAGCGCGATGTTTTCTCTGCATAAAAGCTTGTTGTCCAGTATCAGCCCCAAGTATTTTGTATTTTTTACAAAAATATAAGTGCCGTTAAGATTAGGGGAGGTGACAAGAGGTATCCCTGATGGTGAATAGAACTATGTAGTTCTATTCCGTGAGTCTCTATGTTACTATGTCCATGAATGATGCATATTCCTTGAATGAAAGGGTAAATTTGAACTCATGTCTTAAAATATTTATGGAACTTTTGGCTTCCTGTAGGCTTCTGTTATTTTTTTTATATTGATTCAGAATTTTAGTAATGGTAATGAAGTTAGAAAAATACATTTTGGTGGATCACGCTTCAAAAATATTGGTGTAGCAATGAACGTCCTAACTCATAGCCTACAATATTTTCCGAGGTTTGAGAAACATTAAAAAAAAAATGCTCCATCGAAATCTGTGCAGAAATGTTCACACCATTAGGTACCTAGTTTTATGTCTAGGGTAACTTCGGGCATTATGGCGCACAAAATTTCAATCTGAAATAACTTTTCGACGAACAACATTTTTTAATAATTTTTATTTTTTTTAATAAACTTGACAAAACAGTTACATAAATATATTAAATAAAAATAATAAATCAAATTCATTAACTAAAAATAAATTAATTTAAAAATAGTTTATAAAAAAACGGCGACTCGCTTTTATTTTTTTATTTAAACGCCCACATCCATCGCAGGGGTTTCTGAAAACAGCGCAGGAGTCGTGGGACCACTGTCCACAAAGGACACGCTGCATCCACTCGTCCCTTTTGGTTTTAGTGGTGTAATCTTCACCACATCCAGCGCAAATGTTCTCCCCAAAGTCTTCGACCACACCCGACTCGTTGGGTAGCTGGATCTCAAGATTTTCTAGAGAATTATATAGTATGCATAACTTTGCAAAACAGAACACAAAAAAAAACAGGAAGAGACGAAGGACATCGGTATGAAACTAAAATTTACATGAAAACTTCATAAGGCGCGGGTGCGCCATAATGCCCTTACAGCACCTGCGCCATATTACACAAAAATCACTTATTCACAACACATTAAAAAAAAAACGTAGTTTTCTTTTCATTTCAAATTTTTGCCGTTACACAACAAAACTGAAACTGTATTCTGCATTCCACTATTCACACCGAAAACCTGCGTTGTATACTTTACGGGAAAAACGAATCCAAACACAAAGCGAAATTATAAAAAACCAAAATCAAACAAATTTTTTTTTTGTTTTTATTTTTTTGTTCAGCGTAACTCGTCGTACCGACTGTCTATGTTTACTGCGCACGTGTTCGGCAAAGATTGAAGTTTCTGTATTATTTTAATTTTAATTAGAGTTTGGGAAGTATGATATTTGCGAGGTGCGCCATAATGCCCGAAGTTACCCTATAGGTATTTTAATTTGGGTACAAACGAACAAGTTAGGAAAAGCATTTAAGCGCAAGTAAAAAACGCCTTCAAGAACATGTCAGAAACGCCTTTAAAAATGCCTTTGAATTATAGGTTTCTTGGATAGGTCTACTCCCTCTAGGAAGAGGTTGGTTTGAATTTTTTTTTATCAGATTTAGACAATACAGACAATTTCTGCATATCCGTTGAATCATGGAAAATGTTGGACTCCGCATTCGAACAAAGGTTCCTATAACCAAGCTGTCGGTGGCTGTGTATATTAAATCATTTGAAAAGAAAACTGCAATGATCTTTCCGCGGAAAACCAAAGCACTCTAAGCTAACAAATAGGCGTGTCTAAATCCGATAAGATGCTCATTATAAAACAAATATGTAGATAACATAAACAACTATGTGACTACACTGACTTAATCAGTTTGCTTTGGTCAGATGGAATGGGTTTAACTTTCTTCCCATTTGAGATAACTTATATATAGTTCAGCTGCATGAAAAAGTGCAAAAGAAAAGTTGAAGCACGAACAAAGCCGAAACATTTTTACACGGGTGAATCTACTTTTGTAACAAGAAGCCCCTAAATGACTGCATTCGATACTGAACAAACGAATATTAATTCGTAGGCCATTTGCACGCTAGCTGGCCCTTGTCTTGAAAGTGAAAACCATTAAACTGAAGGTGCACCAGCATAACAAAGGTGATAACACAATATACCTATCCAAAATGTAACATAAAATTCATTCGCCATAACTTTCATGCACAGGTAGGTAGTTGTCTTCTTTCAGTTCGTTCATCTTTACACTTTACACAGTCATCGGATTTTGCTACTTGTTTGTTGATTGTTGTCGTAAACAAACAAATTAAATTCATGAATACACACAGCATAATTGAAAAGAGAGAGAGTAAATTTGACTGCTGACGCAGCGCAGTGTACTGACTGTCTTGATGTCAGTCAATTGGGTAAATTCAATTGCAATTTGGAACAGTCAGTTGTCCACTCGACGAAATATTTATGTCGAGCGTGCCTTTTCTCTAGAAGCTCCAGTTCAACGACGCACATTAAGCCCTCGAGTTTATTGAGTGAGTCATTCCCATATCACAATAGTAGTGTATGTGTTTTTTTGTTGTCTTCTTTGTTTAACAATTGTTATATTTGCCCTCTTTATTGCAATGCAAATACGGTTCAATTTACTTGCTCTAAATCTAGATCTAGACACTTAAGTTACAGTTCACGCAAGAATGGTGCTCGAACTTGTGCAGGTATAGCACAAGTAGAGTTGAAAGATTGATGAAATGATAAATAAAAGTGAAAAGAAAATCAAAAGATAATTTGATAGGTAGGCCCCAGCTATAGACTACACCGTTTAATTGATGAAAAGTTTCTCTATATTTACGATGGTGCTAAACTCTTTATCTAAATCCCACAATATTGACATAATGACATACAATTATACTAGACAAACATGATACAGACAGTCCCGAACTCAAACGCAGAGTAATTTAACCCACTTCACATTTTCGATTAAAACGATGCATTTGCAGATCTATTTTTGTTTTGAATTGCACTGATAAGGAAGATGAAGTGCACTTTGAATTATCTATTTGCATAGTAAGTCAAATAAATACAACTTGTGCATGCAGATTAAACAAAGTGTAGTTCTATTCTAATCCAGTTCATATTTTGAACTTGCGAATCATCGGGATCGGGATTGTGCCGTATGTTTTAAACGAACATTGTTTGTTTAAAGCCATTCTTGGGGTGTCAATATATTTTAGTGGCTTGTCTCGAATTCAGTGTTTACTAAATTTTAGTAAAAGCTATGTTTGGCGTAGACTAAAGGACGCACTAGAATTGAGTTAGCTTTTTAACACAAATTTTTCACCGCGAACGTTCGAAATGAACACGTCACTTCAGTGCTCGAGTTTTGACAACTCCATTGACAGACTATCACATTGTTTTAAATAAATGCTAGGGATAGCAAAGTTTATAAGAAAGTGCAAGAAACAAAATAAAAACATTGCGGAATTGAAAAATTATTTTTATCGAATGTAATTATTAGGTAGAAGACGAGATGTTAAGGTAACTGGAATTGTGCGCTTTTTAAATAAAAAAGATAACCCATCTGTTAAAGTATGGGCTTCGCGAAAAACTATTCTAATCGAACATTTTTAAAATATACTACATTTAACGTTTAAGCTGTCATCGCACCCTCAGTGCAATAGAGCTATAAGTAAAAGAATGTGTTTTTTTTAGTTATTGATGAGGAAGCAGGATCAGACGCAGGTAGGGGTTTTGAGAGTTAAATTCTTACGAATTCTTACTCATTGCCGTTCCCCAACTTGAAAAATTCGTATAAGAAAGCGGCTTCGAGAGAGCAAGATATTTCCCCTCCACTGAGAATCTTAAGAATTTTTTACTCAACAAATTTCTTGGTGTAAGAAGTGGTAAAGCTGTCAGTCACCTTACAATTAACAGCTGATTTGAGGTTTGTTATTACATTTGATAGGCTCCAGGAAATAACCCCCCAAATAGAAAATGAAATAACCCCCCAAAATTTGTATGGGAATTGGGAATTGGGATTGGGAATTTATTTCATGGGTTTTTGGGGACTAATTTCATACTTCAAATTGGGGACTTATTTCACTTTTCTATTTTTGTGCAAAATTGAATTTGCATTGATGCTTAACAGTGACTTTAACTGTTGTTATTAATATGATAAACAGCAAAATAGCATCTGCTGCACATCTGAGCGTCATTTAAAAACTATTTGCGGAGATGGAAGGTACTCGTAATACTGATTTTTAAATTGTTAGTGACAAAAGGAGAGGCAGCAAGCTTCTCTACGTTTTCAAAGAAAAGCAATTGTACAAAAGAAAATCTGTGTATAACGGTGTTAACAAATATGAGTGTTACGAAAAAAAAACTGTAAAGCACGTATTCATTTATTGCCGGACAATATTTTGGAAAGACCAAAAAAGTTTACTGGGCATAATCATACAAGTGATAGTGAAAATGTTTTGAAGAGTTAAAAGTTCTTAATAACAAGAAAACAGATTGTGTGAATAGCGTTACCATGTTAAGCGATGTTAACGCTATGAGTGGCATTCGTTCAATTTTTAGAAGCGTTTGTGAAAGGTATGTACCTATGTATAGCTTAGTTACGAACTTTTTCTGATAACATGTCCTTCATTGTGGGAACTCGTTTATGTTATTTGTGTGTTCGTCGTTTAATGTTTATCTGTGTTAATTTTGTGAATTCGCTTCACCGCAATCTCATTTGGAAGTAGTTGAGGCTTTTCTAAGAGAATCTATTTGGACTAACTTTGGAAGGAACAAAGACGAGGAGAATGCAACTACGTTTTTTAAAGCTTGCATCGAAGCAGATGATAGATCCTCTGCGTTTTGCATTTTTGGCTCTGACCGCATGATGAAATTCATAGAAGAAAATATATCACTTACTAACAGACGTTATTTGATGGATGGGACATTTAAGGTTGTGCCACAAGGATGCTTTCGACAGCTTTTAATATTATACGTGCAATATTTGTGCAAGGAAAGTATAAAAAACGTGTAATACATATATAGTTAAGAATTCGAACAAAATTAACAAGCAATTACAATTATTTTTAATCAGAACCGTGGCGAAGGGTGGGGGGGCGCGTATCATTCAGAAAAACGGAAATTTCTTCAAGTTTGTGAAAGCTATTCGGGAGGAAGAGTTTTTCAAATCCCGAGAACTTCATTTGCTCGCCGAAAGTGGGGGAACCAGTGGCGAAAAAAGAAGAAAAATAGCAGAAAATAGACATGCCAAAATTTTGATGGCCAGTGAATTATTGGAAAAGGGACAAATTACTCCAATGGTATTTTTAAATAGGATGACTTTTCGGAATCAGGGCATCTGTGAGGAAATGGCGCCTATAGAAGATGACATTTTTGAGGAAGAAAATGATGATGACCATGAACTCACTATAGACGAATTTGCAAAAGATTCCGCAGAAGATTAAAAGTCTCAAAACCTAAGCATCGTTTGCCAAGATTTGACGCCAAACATTCTTTATATGCCATGCAGGCATCTTAAGGTTTGCTCTGAATGCAATTTAAAATTGCAGGCGAACTTAATCGTTGAACAACATCCAAACCTTAATTGTCCTTATTGCAGAAGCGAGGTAATAGATTTTATTCTTGTATATATACATTATACATAAAACTATGTACATATATAGAAACCTGTTCTGTAATATACATTTATTTTCTCTAATGTAATAAAAATTGACAAAAATACTCAAAAAATCGTGAATTGATTTCTTACTTATTTCATACCATTTTGGGGACTTATTCCATGTTCGATTTGGGGTATAATTTCACAGTGAAATTATTCCCCAATTTTGGAGGGTTACTTCATTTTCTAGTATTTTGTTTGGATTTTCTTTTTTATTTCGTTCTTTAGAATTTTTTCTTTGTATTTACATTAAATTTTAAAATAATTTACCCATAATTGTCTACTTCTAACATATATGATTTTATAGGTACATTCGCTATTCGCATCATGTCGTCATTACAACTGATTGTTGGTACTCCACTATCATACAAAAAGCCTTGTACATTTAAAATCGGAACCATAAATTTTTTTCATTTATTTAGTTTTAAGCTGCTTTGATATGAAATAAAATATTATTGTTATTATTATAATGGGCATCTGCTTATGGAGGCAGACAACACCGCATATGGAAACACAAAGCGGAACAGAAAAACGTGCTAAATGGACCCTTATAAAAACGACATTTGCACAAATCGAATTCCATACCTTGCTAGTTTTTTTTATACATACTTGTATTTTACCCCAAATAGTTATAAATGTAGCATAAAATGTGTGGAAATAGGAAACCAGGGCCATCAAATGCAATAATGATTGTCACTTGTGAGCCATTATAACTGGTTTGCCATTTTCATGTTGAAAAACTAAATGGGGAAAAATAAAAAAAAAATATTATTAAAAGTTTCGAAGTCGTTCGCATTTTTTAATGCAAAACTCAGCTAACACGAAGTTGTATTATTGCACTTAAAATATTTTTAATTAGGTACTCCAAGCTAACTAAGACAACTATTTTATTTATAAAGGATTTTTTTTTGAAATAACAAATATTCTTAAAAATTAAAGGTTTATTATTGTGTTTTTCTAAATAAGTTTCTAAAAAACTTTCATCCTCAATTTATTAGATAGCGTCTCCGCGAAACTATGTTTTTTTGTAATATGTCGCTCTTTACAAATGACCAAATTGTTATCGAACACGAGAAACTGTCTTAAGGCATGGACTCCCTTTTATGTTGGGCAAATATTCCTTAAAAAATTGTCAATGACAAATTTCAGGCATAGTATAAAGAACTAGTTCCAATGATCACTTGTGGTACAAACGTAAAATAATTCAACAAATAATTGGCGGAATAGATACTGGACCAACCTTCTTCGAATAAGTTATTGTTATTGTGGTTTACAATTTGTATGCTGTTTTCTTTATACAATGGTTAGGATAGGTTAGGGAAAGGTGTGTGGTGCACAAGCACCATTTTCACTCGGAGGCTCTATGACCCATTGTAAATTAAACAAACCCCAAAACAATCTGCTTTACTCTTCATCTTTCTAATTGTTTAAATCAGTTGGTGCTCTTTGCGGACCAGGTTTTGTTGGTCTATTTTTGATTGTATCGTTTATAATGCCGTAAAGTATACCAATCGGTGGCTGTATTGAGATGTCTGCCTCGTTTGCGTTCATCGCTGACCGCAATCTTGTGAGCTCATCCGCCTTTTCGTTCCCTTTGATACTACTATGTCCAGGAACCCAACAGAGCTTGATATTGTGGTTGTTGACGCTGCTTAATGAGTTTTGACAGTTCTTTACAACCTTTGATTTTACTGTGTTGGCTATAATCAATTTAAGAGCTGCTATGGCTGTTCTTTTTCCTGAATCCAATCTGAAACCTCTCACTCAGAAGTTCAGCCTCTCCGGTAACTACAATTAATGTCACAAACTCTATTACAAAAATTTGCATTCGTACATACTAAAACGCAAAAATTTAATTGAATTTTAGCTTGCAATAGAATGCTTTCCCATTTTTTTAAGAGTTTAATAATTGTTTAAATAAATAACTCTTTGTTTATGTTGATATCATGTGTTTTGGGTGCGATGTACATGTACGTGCGAGTATACAAGTTATTGTAGTTGGACAACTACACGGTCCCCGCATTATCGTTGGTTCATAGAATAATAATAAAATTATAAGAAACTTGAACAAGCACAAAGTAAACGATATCTAAATCGAACACATGAACACTTGAAAGCATGTATGGGTTGGGTATACACTTATACAGTATGGTTTAACTGCTGAAGGTAGAAAAGATTTGCTCATGAACACAAAGCATATATATGTATATATTATGTAGCTGTTGCTGTCCTATTATTCGCATCAAATGCTGCAACAGCCAGTGGATTAGGGTTAAAGCCGACACTTTAATGCTTCGCTTCGGTTAATTTAACAATTCCTATTTGACAAATAACGCCAACAGCAATTTGGTTGAGTAATTAGGCCAGAGCCGGCAAATTTTCGCGATTTTGAAACTGCTTCACTGGTCGATAAGTCGATATAAATTTATTGCGGCTAAGCAACAAAATCCATGCAATGTGAGAGCCAGTCATTTGACAGGCAGCTAGCTAAAGGAAATTACTCCATTCCACAATGTGGGTAAGTTTCAATCGGAAAATTTGAAATATGCAAGCAAATCTTTATTCACACTGCACATGAAAAGAGAAAATATTTTTTTTTTTCACTGAAAAAAGGGCTCACCGTTCACACCGGAAAAGCCATTCAGTGTATGTAGTGTAATTAGATAGTGCCTACGTATGAAGAATGAGTCAACATGGGAAATTCTGAATAAAAATATCCGTTGGCATAAATCCATTCATGTCGTCTTGTTTCGCAAATTGATTTCGTGTGAGGGAATGTGACGGTTCGGGCTATACATGGAGATAGTGTTTTATTGTACCCAATATAAGTTTATCATAGTTAATTGAACATTATAGGTTTACGTGTGCTCGCATTGTCTAATAATTTCGTTATTCGGTTAGATGACGCATGCGACGTAATACTGCGTTATAGCTTGTGTCGTTGGATGTCATTGGCATGTGGGATAGGTTATTTATAGTGTAGGTGGTACAAATGTCAGGGTTACACGGTTGCCTTCCAGATGGTGGAGTAGACCTACTGAAGAGTATTTGAAGTCAGGATTAATTATTATTGACGCACTTAAGTTCATCTGAAATAGGACTGCTTGGACGAAATTCAAAATTGGTGCCACGGCCGAGTGAATTAAGATTTCAATCTCAGACATCCGATTTCTTATTTTCAATCGAGCATACAAATTATTTTGACTGTTTTTAGTGAGTTTGTAAGTATCACAAAGGACCTAAATCAATTTGGTCTAAGTGTGTCTTTCTAGACAGCCATCTAACCTAACCTAACATAGTGAGTTTGTATAGTTATATCTATTGGATTAGCTTTCATATTTTATTGTCTTCACTGTCACTTTATCAATAAAATTGCATTTCCATCAAGCTGAACGGTTGTTGTTGCTCTAGACAACTGCTGAACATGAATGATTAGACTGGAAACGATTGCACATACTTTATAGAGTGGTAATAAATATTTAATCACCTTTTAAGAAATCAACGAAACTATGGTAAGTATGGATTTCAACTTCTTGGGTTTCCTTCAGAATTGTTCGTTACCTTTAGGTAATGTACCCTTAACTCCAAATAAAACAATGCCAAGTCTGTTCAGTTCTCCTCATTCCTTAGCCAACTATATGTAAGGTTAGGTAAACGGGTAGGTAGGTCCTGCAAAACCTAACTTAGGTCCTCGTGGACCCATTGTGATGCCCTATTTTTAGCCCATTGGTGTTACATCGGTGGTCTCGATCACTTCTCCTTTTGTGATTACGTGCCGCTGTCTAGCCATCCCGATTTCCTCAGAAACCTGTAAAGATCAGACAGCGAGACTTCAAAAAGTTCATGTACGTCATCGAAGTAATAGCTTCCAGGTGTTCTCTTTCCTAAAGTAACAGAGACTCGGGCAATGACAAAGGGAGTTAGGTGTGTCCTCGTGAACCTACTCGTCTTCGCAGCCACTACATATGTCGTCATCTTTCACATTTTGTTTCTGTAGGTGGTTTCTTAGGAAGTTATGACCAGTCAGAGCCCCTACTAAATTAGATAGCGATGGCCTATCAAACTGTAGAAGTTTCTTGGTCCGACCTCTGTCATATTCTGGCCGAAGCTTCCGTGATATTTCACAGGTCGTGGGTTCTTTCCACCTGCTATTGGTTTTCATTCGAACTTTGTTCTCCACTCGCTCTCTGAGATTGCGAGGTGGTGGCTTGATCGATTGAAGTGCTCTATCAAGATTCTTACGGACCCCTTTCTCACCGCCCTCTCATTGCCGGTTTCGTCTCTGTGTCCAGGAACCCAGCAGAGATTCGTGGTATGCTGCGAGCAAAGAACCTTGAGCTATTCGCGGCAGTGGTGAATTAGTTTGGTTTTTATTTCATTAGCAGACACTACTTTTATAGCCGCCGCACTGTCAATGACGACATCGCTACGGGGTATTGCCGATATTGACGTACCACGGGTAGCTTCAGCGATAGCCAGAACCATTGCTTGGAATAAACTGCTGCTATCAGGTAGTCTGATGGAGCAGTGTGTATTAATTCCTCAGAGATTATGTAGGCACCGGTCCCAAAGTACGTCTTTTTCTGGGTTCATTTGTCTTCTGTTTTCTCTACTCAGAAAGAAGCAGGTGAATGGTGTGTCAAAGTCTATGTGGGGAGGCATATACAGTCAGAAGTACGTTCCACGTATTTACCTAACATCAGTGCATGCCCAAAATTGCAATGACTCCAACTGTTAGTTTGGCTGACCCTTAAAGCTCTTTTTACAGTAGATTCTTCCATGTATAAGTCTAGAGGTGGCAGATTAGGAATTGACTCTAGTCCAGCTGTAGGTGTGGTTCTCATAATTCTGGTTGTCCCCTCCCCATACATGCTATTCTATGTATTTTAGTCATCGACTTAAGATTGGTCGCTTTGTTGGCTGCTTGCCACTATACTACACTGCCATAATATGCCAGTATTGGTCGCACGATCGGTATATAAATCCAGAGGATAATTTTGGGGTTCCCAACTCCCACCAAAGATGCTTTCTTGACTCTTTCATTGATATTCGGCTTCCAATAAAGTTTCACATGAAGGATAATTTCCTCCAGTTTTGGTGGCTCAAATTGAGGTATCATTCTTTTATTCGTGAACAAGAGTAGCTCGTTTTTCTGCGGGTTGACCCTAAGTGAGTTTAGTAGCGGGTCGCTTATGGTCGGTAAAAACGTTCCTTTAGTAAGTAACGGGTGATTTTTTAGCTGGTTTGGTTTTGGCAACACTGGTTTTGACAGCTGACGTGTGTTTAGTACCTTGTGTCACTGTCAAACAGCTTCAGTTTCGTTTGCAATTTAACCATGGATCGTCTTACAAATGAACAACGCTTGCAAATTATTGAATTTTACTATCAAAATTCGTGCTCGGTTCGAAATGTTCATCGCGCGCTGCTTCCATTTTTTTATCCAAAAATTGTGTTCAGCGATGAGGCTCATTTTTGGTTGAATGGGTACGTAAATAAGCAAAATTGCCGCATTTGGAGTGAAGATCAGCCAGAAGCATTGCAACAGCTACCAATGCATCCCGAAAAAGCCACTGTTTGGTGCGGTTTATGGGCCGGCGGCATTATTGGGCCATATTTCTTCAAAGATGATGCGAATCGCAGCGTTACTTTCAATGGTGAACGCTACCGAGCGATGATAACAAACTTTTTTTTGCCCGAAATGGAAGTTCTTGACTTGCATGATATGTGGTTTCAACAAGACGGTGCCACATGCCACACAGCACGCGAAACAATGGCGCAATTGCGAGGCGAGTTTGGTGAACAGTTAATTTCACGTTTCGGGCCGGTCAATTGGCCGCCTAGATCGTGCGATTTGACACCATTAGATTATTTTTTGTGGGGGTATGTCAAGGCTAATGTGTATAGGGACAAGCCCGCTTCGATTGACGCACTGGAAGCCAACATCCATGCATTCATTCGTGAGATACCGGCCGATATGTGTGAAAGAGTATGCCAAAATTGGACTCAGCGGATGGGCTACCTGAGACGCAGCCGCGGTCAACATTTGCATGAAATTATCTTTAAACATTAAATTGCAAGGTTCAAACTATCGATTCAAATAAATATTTCATTCATTTTTTCGAATTTTTTGTGTTTTTGTTTTTAAAAAAGTTCTAAACCTCTTAAAAAATCACCCGTTATAACTACATCATCTGCATATGCTATTACCTTGGCTCCCATATGTTGTTGAATTTCATAAGTATTTCATTAATGACAAGGACCAATAGTAAAGGGGAGATGACTCCTCCTAGTGGTAGTAGTTACTCTAAGGTCAGTGTCACCTAATTTCGCGTTGATATTCCTTTCATCGAGTAAGTTCACTTACGTTCGGGAGAGATTAATCAACATTCGAATTCTGAAGTGCTCTCTTCACTGCGCAAAGTATAGTGTTGCATATTCTTTGTTATTTAATGACTTCTCTATAGTGCTATGCTAACAACCTTATGCAAGGCGGTTTTATTTTTCGTTTGATTTGTGAGAGGACCCCGTTTGCAACCTAAACGGTGGTACACAGTTTTGTATCCATTTAATTTATTAAAAAAAAAAACCCTTGTTCCATCCAGGGTTGCCAAATGGCCCCTTTTTAAGTTTCGGGACCCTGCTTGGCCCCCACTTTTTGAAAAATGATTAAAATGGCCCCTTTTCAGGTTTAGTAAGATTTTATTCTTTATTGAATGCATTTTAAGTAGAGTCCCCTTTTTTATAAAAAAAAGACATATTTTTTATAAATACCTATCATAAACGAAATTTCTATTTATAATCTTTAAAAATTTGAAATGTCTTATAATCGACTGGCAATTTAAGCCTTTCCATATTTATTTATTTGCTTCCATATACATATCTTTCTATTACCTAAAAGATTGAAATAAAGCACACGTTTGCTATAGCGAAAGGGCTGCCTCGATTAAATGTAAAACACAAGCCGCAAAAAATATGTTTTGCAATTCTCTTCAACTGAAGTTTTACGAAGAGCTACCTACAATTATTTAGGTCAATGAAACTTCCACTGAATTGAGCAACACATTGATGATCACTATGAGACAATCCCCTTTGTGATGTGACAGTAGGTAAGGTAGGCACATTGCCGTCCCACAATCAATGTTTATTTAAATATATCCGCCTATAACCGAGGTAGGAAAATGCATCCTAATCAAGTTAAGTGAGAATCATGTAAAGGCTGTCAAATTTATGCATATAGGTACAAATAGTAATATAGGTACATTCATATTTATTGCATAAAAATGGAAGTATCTCACTGTAACATCGCCAAACGAAGCAACTCCAGAAAACCAGTTCAAAATAACCTGAAACGCGGCAAACTTTTATCACCGTGCCGACGCTTAAGGAAACACATTTTAGCTCCATCCACAAATTCCACATCCTCTTCTTCAAACTTCAACTCGTTTGCACTTAGCTTACGCAACCAACTGGTTCCCCACACATATATGCAGTACAACGCTCCTGCTTAAGTACATAAATACACAGTTGCCTTGTACAATTACCCGTATGCATTACCCGATAAATAAAGCCATATGACTATGACTAACACTTGACTGCATCAAGGGCATCCATGCTGAAGAATAGTCGAGTCGTTAACATGACAGACCAAGTAAGATGGATAGATACTTAATTTTTCATTGAAGCAGAACGATTCTTTGTTTATATATATACTCATTGTAGCTGCTGCCATCAGAAGATCAAAATCATAAGCATTGATCAACGTGCGAGCTATACCTGTTTGTCCACTTAGAAAAAAAGTTGTAGAATTCATGTCGAAAGCCCCGCCATGAACCGAAGTAAGGGGGCATTAGTTAAATGGCGAGTTGCCATAATTTCATTACAAACACTAATGCAAAAGACATACCTCGCTTTGAGTGATGACAGATGAAGCTCTCCAAAAAAAAAACAGGTGGATATGGCTATGAGATGTGTCAGTAATCAGCTAGAAATCAAAATTCTGGACCATCCATCTGTATCCAAAGGCACATATATATTAATAAATATTTTATCACTTCACATACACACTAGCAGGCGGATATATGGATAATCCACAATATCTATCGATTGTACACTATACAACTATACAGTTTGCACCCACTTCATCATACTTTCACAGCACTAAGGAAAACATTTCATTTTCGCCTCTATCCAGAGTTGTTTACTTGAGCTTTGCGGTCGCGTTTACAAAATACATCTACGACACGAATACATTTATAGAGCGTTGACGACACTCCTCTTTGTTATCATTCTGCGCCAGCCAAAGTCGTTCTCGTTAGCAGGCGATCGAGCGAGCGTTGTGTGCTGGTATTTGTTGTATCTTTATCTTCAAATCGAAATATATACGTTTCGGCATTTTTGCCGAATGTTTCTATAAATTAGTAATCTATCTACCACTGAACGTGATAATTATTCACAACAACAAATGTCATAGACGATGCTAGTTAAACGTCATTTGGTATTATGTAGCAGGTAGCACAGATATCTAGCCGTATGCGAATTTTCATAGATGAATCACACACAAGAAACAAAAAATAAAAGAACTATAATCAACAGCCAGCACACACCCCAATACACGTAATAAACACAGGCAATATGTATTTTCTTATTCACTTGGGAAATTTATGCAGTTAAACAGAAAATAAGAAAAATAAAAATGTATCTACAATTCGCCGGGTATAACCGAAAGTAAATTGTCGTCCGTTCTGCCGAACGGTTCGCGTATGACTGAAGAGAAAGACTCAAGACTGAGAGTGAGACTGATTGTTTTGTTGAAGTTGAATTTTGAATATTTAGTTTTTGATTGAGTGTGAGTGGTTGCAACTTGCAACTTGCCAGTTGCCACTTTGACAATTGCCGCGCCCGCCAGCCATGCCAGTTGCAGCGTTGCCAAGTCATTTTGGCGTTTGAGCACCGTTTTCAAAATTTTCAGCGTTAATTTTAACCTCTTGGGCACCAAAACTGTAATTTTTTTTAAAACAGCTCGTAAGTTGATAAAAAAAAATAGAGGTAACAAAACAACAACAAAATCATATTCATATTCAGCTATAGCGAGTGTAATGTAAAATAAAAAAAATATTTCAATAAAACATAAAAAGATATAGGCACATACATACATTAATTGTTTTTTAAATTGATCCTGTGCAAAAGTAGACAAAATGGCGGCGTGCAGCGTCAGCGTTAAAAAAGCACTAGAATATTTTTTTAAGCACTGAAAAACCGCCCAAGCGCTAAGTCTACTTTTTTGGTACTGAAATTTTGGGCACTAGATTTAACGCTGAAAGCACTGACTTGGCAACGCTACCCAGTTGCCTGCCCTGCCCTGCCTTCTGCCAGCCAGTGATACCAGATTCATAAATACAAAAAATTATAAATAAAAAAATATGTTAAGTATTTAAGTTATAAATTATATTAATACAAGTTATTATATAACGATAGGTAGGTACACTAATCGTCATTGGACTGGTACATATTTTTATTGTGCAAAACCAAGCATTTTTATCGATGAAAAGATCAAAGCAACTTTTTGATCATTTTTGCAGCATAATTTCGTCTGTAAAATTCCGCAAAGTGTTTCAGTTTTGAGCTAAATCGCTTAGATTCTATAAACGCGGTGATGTTTTTATGTTCGGGAGATATTTGAAAGTCAACTACACTAGTTTTATTTTGAAATTATGCAAAATTAATAAACATGCATGGATTTCCGTTTTTCCCCATTTTAAGAGCACTTTTCCCCATTTTCCCCATTGAGTCAAAATTTCCCCAAAATGGGGAAAAATCCCCACATCTGGCACCGCTGCTGCCAGCCACCAGAAACTTTTTAGTTGAGGTTTGAGGAGTTGAGGAGGTTTGAGTTTGATGATTTTTGTTTGGTATTTTGCTTTTTGCATTTATCTTGTGGATTGTGGTTGGGGTGGGGATGTGGTTGAGTTGAGTTGACTTGAGGTGGTTTTTGGCTATTTTGTTGTTTATGTGGTTTGTGGAGTTGAGTTGAGTTTGGTTGAGTGGAGTCGAAATTAAAAGCAAAAGCAAAACTGAAATCGGAATTCGGAAAGTGCCTATGCCTAACTGCCTATGCATTGCCTATACCTATACCCAATTGGAACTTGGAACTTACCACGCAAACACAATCACGTTTAATGTCGATTGCTTTAGTTTTAAAAATTTGAACTTAAAATACCGGAAATGATTTTATGTAAAAGCTTTATAGGTATAATGCTTGGACTTGATATTAGATTTGCATAAAGAGTGGCCAAGGACCAAGGGCCGCATCGATTTTCCAACATATTCCTTGACAGTTATACAATATATTATATTAATTGCAGATAGGTACCGGTACCATTTTCACATAATTCGCGATACTGATCTATTTAGTGTCCAAGTTGGATTCCAGGAATTCATAATACCTACCAACATTTTGATATAAAATTACATATTGTGACCCACAAAATAGGTATTAAGTATGAAAAATTAAGTTTACAAAAATAATGGTGAAGTAAAACAGCCTTGCCAAACGGCTCCTTTTTGAGGCTCTGGACCCAAATGACCAAAATGGTACCTTTTTCAGTTTGAGACGCTATTTAGTATTGGGTAACCCTTTAAAATAATGAGCCACAGATTCAAAAATGCTTGTACATATTCAGCTGGTTGGAGCGATATAAAAAGAAAACAATATTTATCAAGTATACCTACATGAAATAGCAAGAGCACCAGATTTATTATTTCCATATGACTGTTACATTAGTGTCCTTATCTATGTCCTTTTCTATATTAAATGGAGACAATCCCGTTTTGCAGCAAATCTCATCAAAGTTACAAAGTCCAGTGTACAATTTCTGTCGCCCGGATGGCACTGAACCTGTAAACACTGGATACTTTTGAATGCATCGTATAAAATTATTTTGTAGTCCGAATACGACCAATTTTCGTTCGTCAATATTATGATTTTGAGGGCAAAGACGCTGGCAAATCGCTCGCAAAGTAATACCATGTGTCATGGACGCATAAAATTGGAATATTTTCTGTATTGACGGTTTCGATTTCTCTTTCTCAGGATTCAAGGAAACATACTCGCGACATGCCTTTGTCAATTCTAGTCTCTGGATAAGTGTCTTCAGCTGTTGAGTGCACATGTAAACGTTGCTGTACTTTAAAATTGGCAACAAATGAACAACACCATAGTAGGCGAGGTTTTGAACGCAGGATTTGACAAGATTTGTTTCGACATCAGCTTCAGCTGCTATGCGTGCTATGTGGTTAATGCCATTGATGTAGGGTAAGATCTAGATTCAGAAAATGAATCATATATGAGTTGCTTAATTAGGAATTTTATGAAACTGTAACCTGTTGTGTTGTGAGGTCCCAGCTTTCGAGAGGTGTGTTCTTATATTCTAACATTAGAAGCGGCACCATGTGATCTTTCACCGAGGGCGGGTCTGGTTTGTGGGTCACAATCTTCAAATAGATTGTTGTATCTCCTTCTATAAAAAATGTGGTTATAAATGGTATAGTAACTGATTGAAAATTTAAATGTATTTCAAATTGGGAACTTTATTTGCAAATAGGCTGCCCTCAAGAGAACCGACTCAGCTTCCGAGCCAGAACGGAATCCTAACTGTTCCTCCTTTTGATCTGTCCCAATTATGTAAGCCAATAACTACATTTTAGTTATCTTTAAAAGCCGGACTAGCTCATGTTAAGTTAAGCTTATTAAAAACATACTTTTAAGTAAACTTACCAACAATTGTAGTCACTTTGTTTTTGTTCAAATCATTTATCACAGTTTCGAAGAGCTTTTGCAATTTTATTTTGTTGTCATCTTCCTTCGATAGAAAACAAGTTTCTTCCTCCATCATTATCTGTAACAAAAAGGCAATTAATTCAGAAACAAAAATTAAAGGGAAGCTGTCCGCGACTAACCAAGTACTCGGATAGTTTCTTGACTACAGGCTCGTATTGGACCGATCTTGCCCAAGCATCGCACACAAAACATAAATTAAAATGAAACGCGTTTCTAGCATATTTCTGATGATCAATGCGTACAGGATAGCCAACAATTTTTAATCGCAAAGCGTTCACGGTAAGAATGCAGCGTTGCAGCTGTGGCTTAGGAATGATGTAAACATTGATGGCATCGAATATTTTCCGAGAAACATAGTTTTCAGGAACCTGAAATAAACATTTTTAAATATTCATGTAAACAAATAATGTGTGGGCAGTTTTTACTTGACAACTAATTTTGCATCCAGCAGTAGGGTGAAATTCACTTAAAAATATACACCGAATTAGTCCCTCCTTCCCGCAGCCTTCAAAGTATTGTATGTTGGTGTTCATTTTCGATGACTGTTAATTCTGTTCCTCTATACTACATTGCACAAAATTAAATTTTTGTTCTTCTAGGTCTGTAGATAATAATATATTAAAAATCTATTAATTATTATTAATTGTTCATCTCGAAACAGCTGCTTTTGACACAACATTTGGTGTACACGTTCAAAGTCCAGTGAGGTGAATAAAACTGGAAGACAGCGTTCAGTGCGAGAAATGTTTGAAGCCATTGATTTGCTTAAAAAGGTAATATGGAAAAAAATGTGAAGAATATGGAACGTAGCAGCGAAATAGAATAATAGAATAATATTTGCACTTTATAACAAAAAAAAAAAACAGTATGCAAAACTATTACAGAGGAACAGTTTGCTAGCTTCCTAGAAAACGAGGAAATTTATTGAATTAGTTGTATGTTTGCTCTTTGATATAATCGTTTTTAGTAAAACTTCGTTTTATGTGTTGTGCTAACGTCAAAAGTCTACTGAGGAATGTCAAAAATTTTGCCTAATCGATACAGCCAGATTTCACAAAAGCTAAATTTTTATTCAACACACACAGAAATGTCAAAAAATTATCCGAGGATAATTATTTAATCCAATTATTGACACACGGCTTTAGAAATTAGAATCTCCACTGGAATGGAGATGGAGAGAATATTCTTTGACACAACAGGTCAAAAGAATTTATATTTTGAGGCTTGGGAATAGGAATCCAAATGCAAAGAATTTACTTTCATTCAAACTCTGAGAGCTAGGTGAAATGTCATTATATGTTCATGTTGACACTTTTCTGATGTACGATTTCAATTAACGCGTTGGTATAAAGCTTAATTATGTAAAACAAAATGAATTTGTAATCTTTATTGTAGAATGCTACTGTATTTGTTTTCTCTAGAAATTTCTCTCTAAATGTCTTCTAAAGTGCAGCTTTTTCGTTAAAACCACCATGTGGGTCTAGGTGTTGATTACAACAAACGTGATGCTGAAATTAAAAATAAACAGAATTTATTCTGTCATTAAGTTTAACGAACAAAATAAACTTACAACATCATTAAAGGTACCGCAATGCGACCTGGTTACAGTTTCAATAGTCGATGGTGATAGGGGACTAGCTCCTGACGATGTTTGTAGGAGCTCTCTTATAGGTGCGCATGACAGCATTGGCACACACAGTCCCACTACATTGCCTTGAATCCTGCAGGAGCCACGGCCTTCTACATAATAGTCAAAAGCTGATGTTCTCGTGTTGTTCTTCTCTACTTCATTGGGTTTGCAGCATACATGATACTAATTAAATGCGTAAAACTGGTACTTGCTTTCTGTGTAAAAAAAAAATAACTCAAATAACTTACAGTATTACTGAAGGTACCACAGTGCGACTGCTTTACAATTCGTATAGCCCAAACTGGCAGGAAAGGGGTTGCCTCTTGCGCATTTTGCAGCGCTCGTGTTGTGGTTCCACAGGTTAACATTGGTACACACACTCCCGGCTGATTAAGTTCAGTCCTACAGGAGACTGCTTCAGCTGCACTGGATGTCCCAAACCTTGTGGCGGTTGATATTGCTGGCTCGAATCGTCCGATAACACGGTTCTGCTTACAGCATACGCGAACGTCGTTCTGAAATCTTAGAAATTAGAAATTTAGTTTTCACAAATCCGTATGAGCTTCAACTTACAGCGTTATAGGTACCGCAGTACGAGCGCCTGATGATTTCAGAAACCGAAGGAGGCGTATGACCTTCTGACGTGCGGGATAATTGAAGTAGTTGTACTATAGTCTGGCAACTTCTTACCGGGACACACACTCCCGTCTCATTGCGCAAAGTTATGCACGAGCCTTGAGTCTCAGCTTCAACTCCAGCAGTCACAGCCATCTCTGTGGTATATTTCGGCGTTGCAGATCTCTCACTTGTCACAACATGGTGCGGGGGGCAACATACATGGTCCTGCAATTAATAATCTTCAGACTTTGGTATCCTGTCTCCCTTTCAGCTTTTAACTTACAATATTGCCAAACGTGCCACAATGGGTCTGCCTTACAGTTTGCACAACCGAAGCTGGCAGAGGTTTTGGTGATCTTTGAAGCAGTTCCATTGTACTCCCACACGTTAGTATCGGCACACATACTGGTACTCCTATATGGGCATTCGAGGAACTACAATATCCGTTTCTTCCGCTAAACCTTCTCGTAGAGGTTGACGCTATTTCCCTTTCGACATTACTTTGTTTGCAACAAACATGGGACTAGGCAGAACAAATTATTGAAACTTTATAAGCCCCTTTTGTGTTTGGACTAACACTTACCACCCCATTAAATGTACCGCAACCTAGCTGCATTATATTTTGAACAGCTGTTAACAGAAGCAGTTCTCCTGAGCTTCCAGCAGCGATTTGCTGCATAACTGATTCACACTGCTGTATCGGTACACATACTCCCACCTCGTTGCGTTGCATTATACATGTCCCTCGGCTCTCTATTGAAGGATATAAAGTAAATTTTATTTTTCTATTATCTGGCGAAAGACTTACGAGCATTGATATCGACTACTAAAATCGCGGCGGCTATAACTACTGCAAACTCAAATTTAAAACTTTCCTCAAACATTGCTAATCAATACAGTTGATATGCACAACAACGACTAGATCTCAAATTGACCTTAACCGAACTGGTCCCGTCCAATAATATCTCTCAAGAAAATCCCGCAAAATAAAGTATTTAAATATTGTTTAAAAGCAGCAAAAACATTTGTGTGCTATCAACGATGATTGCTGAGACTATGTGTGTTATCGCTGCAGTTCTCCCGAGACGCTTTTTCCATTTAAAAATGTGTAATCAGTTTGGGATTTCCGTTTAAATATTTGTTGCCATTGCTTTACGTAGGTTTATACATAACAAGTCACCGAAATAAACTGAAAACTTTTCACACCAAGCCCAAAACCGGGTTTTTGGCCACGAAAACTTCATCGAAAACAGAAGTTTTCCCATACACACCACGAAAACGACTTCCAATCGTTGGGTTGTTGTAACAAACACACCTTTTGTAAAATTCAGCAAATTCAGCAAAATCGTTGACCGAACAAATGTCACAACTCACAAATTAAAATCATTTTTCACAATTAATTGATGGGCTAATATTGTTTTTTGTAGACGCAGCGGCTTAGTGGTTAGTGTGTTGGACTACTATGCAAGGGGTCCCAGGTTCGAATTCCGCAAAAACCCAAATTCCAACTCAGAGTTTTTTTCACTGCGCCACCTCTCGCGAACGTCTGACAAACATCCGAGAGTTTATCTATCTTGAAGGAGCTTCTAAATCCGCCGTTTGGAAACCGCATAAAATTGTAGATCGCTTCCATTCGCTCCAAAAATTAAAAAACTCACAGAAAACGAATGGTTGCGAGAAACTAAGCCCAGGATCCCTACAGACCTGTTGCGACAACTATTATTATTATTATTATTATTATTATTATTAATATTGTTTTTAAATGCACTAAATTCATGTTGGTTGATAATTAATGCGATCGAAATTTGCAACCAAATAAGTTTGCACCGAAGTTTAACGACTAGTGTCTCACAGCTGATTGAAACGTCAAACGAAAACGAGTTGTTGGTCGGTGTGATTGCATCGACGAGCTTTCGAGGAAAACGCGGTTTTGGGCTATAAGATTACTGGATCTATAAGATTAAATACCCTGATTTGTAAGCCGACGTCACTCAACAAACAAGTTGAACTTGACCGCTAAAACTTGGTTAATTTGATTAGGTATCTATTATTATGTTTTAATATTTTCTAAAGGGAAAAACGAATCTATGAAATACAAAATACAAATAAAAAAAAACAGCTGGGTTACAAAAAAACTTACAAACAGAGCTTTACAAGAAGATTATTTCTGTCTGGCTCTGGATCTGGATAAGGAAGGTGATTGCCAAACAGCTGTATAAGCGATTATATTTATTTTAAACTAGCGGTATCCCGTCCGAATTTCTTCCTATATTGATAGTTTTGAAATTTTGACCACAATTCAGAGGATTCGATGGAAAACAGGTACCTAGATAACAATAATTGCAAATAAAGTTCGAATTTGATGAGAATGAGCGACAGCTGCTGCCTCTGCAAGTGTTTGTTAACAATGAACATCATTTTTCAACAAATTGTGCTGTTGACACGCTTGTCAATACACAATACACACTCCATTGACGGTTCTTAACTGTCGAAATGATCTGGGCTATCACAGAATCCGTCGTATTCGGAATTTTGCTACGAACCCCGAAAGAACTATCATAAAATCCGTCGTAGGGGAACTACGAATATAGTCGTAGGGGATATTAATTGATATGAATTTCGAAATTCCTAGCAAACATTTACTCTACGACGGATTCTATAATAGTTCTTTCGGGGTTCGTATAGCGAAATTCCGAATACGACGGATTCTGTGATAGCCCAGGATATATAAAAATAAGCTGTATTGTGTTTGTCGCCAATGTTCTCTGTAATGCGTGAACCGATTTTGATTCTGGAAATTTCCCAAGTGTATTGGTTCATGAGTTATAGGGGCGTGGCACCTCCCATACAAACCACTAAATCGATTGAGTTGAAATTTACACACAATCTAAGGTTTTGGCCCAGGAGTATTTTCTGTGAAGATTGGTCAAAATTGGACAAAGGGGCTTGGCACCGCACCCATACAAAAAATGCATTCAAATTCTTTCATTCATTCACAACAGAGCATTACAGTTATGATTTCTGATTTAAATGAATTTGAACAACAGCAAAACTCAGTACTGAATTCTTGCCGGACAAATTAACAGGGGTCAGTTCAGGGCACAAATATTGGTCCCTAGAAGTCTTGTCAAACACAGGTTTTCAGTACCAGGACGAGTTGAGTGCTATATCGAACACATTAGAGTTCCACATCAAACAAACCTATTGAATGTGGTATTCGATTGGGATTCTCGTTCTCAGAGGACTTTTTCTTGTTCCATGTCACTTGGTATATTCGATTGGAAAAAACACACTTTTTCCATTTAAGAGTTGGTACTTTTTGCGAATATGGATTGCTTTATCATGAGGTATTCGGTTGGACTTCTTCAGATTAGATTTTTTCCTGATTAACAAAAAATCATTACCTAAAGTTTTCTTGGAGTTTTTCTTCGTACACCTGTTACAAGTATGTAAGTATTTCAAAATAATGTACACGAGTCGAGAGACCGAAAATGACATATTAGACATTAAATCCATTCATCTGTTTTTAGTTCTGAAATTTACCTAAATATAAAACTAATAAAGGGAAAATGGCACCGTTGCCATTTATTCCAAACTTTAGAGGTGCCATAGCTCCCAAATGATGTATTTTTTTCACGAAAAACATTACCAAACGTGTACACGCAGTAATAACAGTATTGCCTCTGATTGACAGTTCGCATATGTGGCTGACGTGAATGTATAACTGAACCACACATTTTGCGTTTAATTGCTATCTAATTGCGTTTATATATGTGGTTACACGTGCTTTGGAGAGAGACGTATACATTTCTCTGCGGCAACCGGCAAGTCGATGTTAATAACGGTGTATGAGATTGTAAATCAAAACGTCAAAGTCGTAAGGATGAACTTTCCGTTTGCATACCTAACAGAATAGTTCCATTTGGTTGTCTTTTAATTATTTTATTATTCACTCTACATATTAACAATAGTAGAGTAAGTTAGGGTAATATGGAATATGTGGCTAATATGGAATACCACTGTTTCTCCGTATTTACTACAGCGACATCTCTTTATTCACACTCAGAACATATATAGTGTAATAAATCATAGCAATCTTCAACATGATTTCAAATAGCTGTCAAACTGAAAATAAAAAAAATCAAATTCAAAAACCGCTGCAACCAAAACTTTTCATGGTGCTAGGATTTTTTATTAAAAACTATATTATAATCGTAAACTTAAAGTAAAATCGTGTGTTTTGCAAAGCCGTTGGTTCGCACTTTCATTTATTGCCGGTTTTCTAAAAAAATAATAAACGGTATGTAACTTTTTAGTTTTTTCCTGAAATGTGCACAAGTGTGGTAATACGGAATACCTAGACGTGGGTAATATGGATTAGCATTCCGTATTATGGAATAGTATTCCATATTATCAGCCCTTTTTTTTAAAGTATCGCGTATTCCCCTTGGAAGAAAACCTATCTTCACAGACGAGATGGAGACTGAACTTGTAAAATATATCAAAGAGATGGAGTCGCGATACTTTGGGTTGACACAATCAGATGTTAGGTCGTTGGCTTTTCAATTGGCATTAAGGAGCAACGTTCCAAGCAAATTAAAGCTTTTAAACAAAATAAAATAATTAAAAAGAAAACATTTCGAACGTGGGTAATATGGAATATTCCATATTGCACCCAAATCGTGGTAATATGGAATATTCCATATTACCTACACATTTTGTGGAAATAAGATATTAGCATTTTTTATAATAAAAAGCGATAATTCAAAAGTGGTAAGTCTTAATGTTCTGGTAAGTTTGGCCAATGTACCTGAATAGACATCAGTCACTTTAAGTCACTTGAAGAGTATTTTGGTCCAAAAATGTAGACATAATTTCAGAATAAGAAAGATGTATTCCATATTACCCTAACTTACTCTACCATTTAAATACAGTTATTACTCTATAAGATCAACCGTACTCTGATGGATAAAAATAAAATAAAATAAAATGAAATAGAAAACAATAATAGTTATTCCGGACTGAAAATTTGCATAAGGCGCTCTAACTCTGCGGTTGATCTCGAAACCAGACGCTATTTCAAAAGCAGTCAGCTTTGTAATATTTGCCGTGTATACTGGTTTGGATACCAGAGCTACTACTTCTCCGTTATTGACAAAGTTCGGCTCACAGCAAACGTATTCCTATTAAGTCATACAACATCAAATTCCCTTTTGTTATATGCTATAATTTTACTGTCTATTGACACTTACCTACCTTTTTGTGGAATGTGGCACAGTTAGCTTGGAGTACACCTCTTACAGCTGAAACAGTTAGAAGTATTGACGAGTTTTGAAGCAGCTCTGCTACCGTTTTACATGACAATATCGGGACACAAATTCCGGATTTTCTGTGCACAGTCCTGCAAAGGATTTTGCTTTCTACAAGAACAAGATTGATTAATAATGTGAAAGTGTAAGTAACAAAAATTCAACGTGCAACGATATTACCGACTTTTCCCAGTGCGATTAAAATGATGATCGCCAAGTAAAATATACAACGTCCAGATAACATCGATAAATGGAAGCAAAACTTTAAAATATCGTACGAAACCAGAACTACGAATACAATTCCAAAATTCAACCCAAGCGTGCAAGAGTTTGGAGGATAATGAATGCGCACTGGCGTTTTCAAATTATCAACGGAACTTAGTGTGGGTATAAAAACTTGTTTTGCCAAATTGCACTGGACAGATGACTTTAGCATCTTGCGAAATAACTTTTAATTTTTGCTTTCTATCAAAAAATTGATTTATAGCTAATAAACTTGAATTTGAATAATCGTTTTATTTGTATAAATAGATACTTCTGTATAAATATTGAGAGGTGTATTATGAAACCTCAGACTGAACTAACCGCTTAAACGAGACACGAGACCTGTCCTTGTTACCAAATTCGTAACACAGGTATAGTACTCGTTTCGTGATACGGTTTTTACCAGTTCGATTTATTTTATGGTGCATTTTAAGTATAATACTGAATATCCCAACGTTCTGGAAGCATTTTTTACTGAATATTAATAATGTGTTTCAGTGCCTTGATTTTGTGC